>CM049384.1:9944353-10391853 GCA_026937815.1 Etheostoma perlongum | reverse complement strand
CATATGTATGCTGTAACTAGAAACTGCATATATTGCTGTATGAAAACCCAAAATGTACTATACTTAGACACTAATATACCAAATTACACTATTTAAAAACCAAATATCGGGAAAAGCCTTTTAGTGTCATTTGATGCTTATTAGAAGAAAACTACTGATAATGTCAAACCACATCTCGGTCTACTTTACACAGTCGCCCAATGACTGGATACTATCCGGTGTCCTGTGGAATTTGTAAGTGGTACATACAGAGTATAAATATATTATTAATACATGCTTCATCAATGCTATACTCCCATACAAGTTAAGACATCAGAACATGTAATGCCTTATTACTATTCAACCACATATAGGTTGTGGAAGCTACCAAGACATTGCATATTTATTTCCTAGTTACATCCTTTTGTAACACATTACAATAGAATGTACTGTAAACTAAAGTGCAATATGTTGCCATTTCCCGCTGTTATCTTATTAAAAGGTAATTTGTAACAAATTACAACAGAACTGTACCTTAATCTAAAGGGATATCCATCCTTTTCCAGTTATATCTTATTAGAAGGTCATTAATAACACATTACAACCAAAATGGCTAATTGATATATATTTGCGTATTATAGGCTGGCCAGTACTCAGTGTGGCTACTTTCCAGCATTTCTAATGTTACTGGACTGAGTCTTTACCATACCACTCCCGTTTTTTTCCGGGTTTCTTATGTTGTTTTTATTCCCTCTCTCTCAGACCCCTCCCCATCTGTTATTTCTCCCGGGAAACTCCCGTAATTTGCATGGCCCAAACTCCATTATAAATAAAAACTACACATAGCCTACTTATGTTTTAAGAGGGACAGTTATTAAT
Source organism: Etheostoma perlongum (assembly GCA_026937815.1). Classification (NCBI taxonomy): domain Eukaryota; kingdom Metazoa; phylum Chordata; class Actinopteri; order Perciformes; family Percidae; genus Etheostoma; species Etheostoma perlongum. The sequence goes on along the minus strand of CM049384.1, from coordinate 10,390,995 downwards.
GCTTAAGGAATGATGAAAAATGATTAAATGTGTTTTTTAATCAGTGTTAATGGTGTTTGTACTGAAGTATTAAAAACTGCAATGTTTCTGTGATGTTTTGTTGCACTAAAATTACAAACATAATGAAACACACAACACATTAATAAATTAAGTTATGTTTTCATATATTGCAATGTAAATAATTAAAATAATTAAACTGAACATTTACCAGCATTGCCGCTGCACAATGAATACACTTAAAATTGACTAAAACATTAAAACATACCAAATACAGATAAACTAGTAATTGTTCTATGTGAAGGTTTGACAGTAGTTTACGGACAGATGGATGGAATATGAGTGCAATTCAACAAACAAAGAAAAAAATGCATTACAGACCTCCTGTAGTTGTAACTGCTTAATTAAAATCTGTGTCCTCCCGATTCCCCAAGCTAGTAACCTTTTCACACTAGTGTCTCAATAATGAGGACACTCATTATGAACAGAGCCCCCTCTGAATCTGTTCAGTTCAACAGAACATTTACTTTCACAGAATTGTTGAAAAATTAGCAGCTATTCATTTGCTTTGACTTATTTCTCGTATTGCAGAAAGAAAAAAAAAGTTATACCAGCTCAGTGTTATCTATGAACATTGCCATCCCTCCTAATGGCCACTAAGGGTACTTCCTATCATTTAATTTAGCCCAGCCTGATTTCGTAGTTGTGGAAAAACTTGTGTAACCATGCTCAAAGTGCAGTTTCATGTTAAAAGGGAATTTGCCCCTAACACACTTTCTTTTAAATTACATGTTCTCTTAGCAGATGAAAACCCTTTAAGAAAGAGTGGAATGACATATGGGATGACCTCTATAAAGTGGTGTCCTTTCTTGCCAGTATAACCACAGGAACCTCTCTGAGGGTTGTGAAAATAGGTTGACATTTTACAGGATGAGAGAAATGTAAGAACAAGGTGAAGGAAAGATAATTTCTTTGCTGTAGTAAGAAAATATGCTGGCACAGTATGTTAACAGTAAATGGATGCACCCACAGGGAGAGGAAAATGAAAGAAATTGGACGTCTCTACTGCACGGCAATTAAAAGGTGGCATGCATAACCTTTCACTGATTTACATAATCTTGTAAACACGTTGCATCCTCTGAGAGAGGGTGATCGGTCATCAACATGATGGACTTCACAAGGATAGTGCTTCACCCTCCTGATGAGATTCAGGAGGTTCTGAAGTGATTGTGTAACTCAGGAATAATGAGAAAACAATTATTTGCAAATATGATTTTAAAGAGCAAGCTTCAAGAGAATGCCAAAAGATATTTGAAAGCCTATAGCCTATTAAAGGGAGGGTGTGAGCTAAAGAAGCACAAAGAAACTGCCCCAGATTCCTGTGCTTATGGTGCATTGCAGTTGAACTGGGAAATCAGAATTTCTATGTCCCCTGTGGAAAATTTCAACTGGAAAGCCTCCTAAAGTTGGATTTCCAATTTGTAAAGTCAGGAGAGTCTCATAAACCTTGACATTAATCCAAAATGGCTACTATGGGCATCAACAGTAGTACTGTCCATCTTCTGTGGACATGTTGCTAAAGTGTTTGTATGTGCAAAATACTGCATAATGTGTTGTTATCACTAGTATTGCTAACAATGGCTAACACAGTTCCAGTTCTAGCTGAAATTTCTGAGTTCCCAGGCGGAAATGTCAACACCCCCCTAAAGTCGGATTTCTGTCTCTGAAAGTCGGGAGAACCTCACCAACCAACCCCAAGATCATAATCCAACATGGCTGCTCCGAGCAACAACAGGAGTTAAAGTTGTAGCCTATGAATATACTGTTTTTAGCTCTTCTATCTCATTCGTGTCTCATTAAATCAGTTGTCCACATAGTACTGTCAGCCTTCTATCCGTGGACATGTTGCTACGGTGTTTGATCGACAAAATACCACATAATCCTAAATAAATTTGTTTTTAGCACTGGAACTGAAGCGCGGTCAAGTTGGCTGTGACGTTATTCCAAGTTCTGACCTCAGACTTCCGAGGTAAATGGAACGCAGCATAATCCATTCAGACATCTTGTGCTTTATCCTATTCAGGGTTGTGTGAGGCAGCAACCAATCTCAGAGCACAATGGGCAAGAATTTTCCAATTCACCACACCTGCCTGGGTTTGGACTGTGGTAGGAAACTACAGCACCTGAAGGAAATCTGGGTCAAGAAGTTGTCTAAAAATAGGTAATATGATATATAAAACGGAGCCTCAACCTTCAAGAAATTCACATTTTGGATTTACTTGTGCATTTAGCTGTAATTTGGTATAGTTGTGATTTCAAAATTATTACACTCTTGTCTCCCCTAAAAGCACAAATAGGCTGCAATGTAACACACGCCTATGCACGCACGCGAGGAAATATTCTGGACATTTTTTTCTGTAGGTTAACCAATTTTCATAGCAGAATGAAAACATTTATTCTCAGTTTTTCATTCATTACAGTAAGTAAGTTCAGGTTATGTTGTTTAAATTCCAAACTTCATGTTCTCCGTAAGCTTGATCATTTCAATTTGATTCTATTCATCTACCTTTAATAAAACACATTGTAATGAAACATTGAATATTGTGCATTTAGATCAGTTGTAGACTCTCCATACTACTGCTACGGCTACTAAGAAGTGTTACTGGATTTGTCATGTCACACCTACAATAAATCAGTAAAGTATATATCTGTGTTTACATTACCCAGTCAATTAATGGTATTTTCACTACATACCACCAATGATTGCCATCATTTAGTGTTTTTCTGTAACTCGCATCACTTACCTGTTGATATACTAAAGTATAGTGCTTACTGCTTTCCAATTATGGGACTTGTATTTGATTTATTGTAATAAATGAACAACTATAATCTATATAAATATATCTTCATGGTTATGGCCAACACTGGATTTTATCATCATGTCTGTTGAACTCACACGTCTGAAGCATGTAGGCCACTAGTCCACTGCAAGAAGTCCTCCCGTTAAAATATACACTTGGTTATTTTGGGAATAGTCAATGAATCCAATGATTTTAATCAGGGTTCGTACACCTATTCCAAGGTCTAATTCAAGCACTTTTCAATCACTTTCAAGGTCCACTTTAAAAGCTTTTTACAGCACCTTACACCACCATAAATTACATACCAATACAAAGTCAAAATTATTAGTTAGTATTTTTGTCACATTAAAAGACATAATGCTATAAACAGCCAAAATGGTGATCAGATATTTAAGCAAAACACAAGTTTAATTTTCAAAATATATCACTGTCTAAGTAGACTTTGCTTGCTAGCTAACCTTTGATCAGAAATATTTGACAGGCCTTGGTTTTTGGACACATTCATGATATATCCAAGGTTTGATAAAAATCTGAGACAGTAACAACAACAACCTGTAATTCCATTTTGACCTAGAAGACTCTGACAGCGCACAGGCACCTGCCTGAAAAATAGCCTATATTAATTAAAAAAATGTATTTCATTGCCAAGACATATACAGTGGCTTGAATATGTTTAAACAACCATGCTAAACGGAACTTCATCAGGATGCATAGTATCCTGATCCATGAAATAACTGGCCTTTAAAAATAAAAATCTGCTTGCTTCTATGGGAATTTAACATAGGGGGTGTATACTTATGCCCCCCCCCTATTTTAAGAAATGTATTTATTTACAATACATTACTCATTCACAAGGAAAATTGGTTTCCTTAAAAGGTTGGATTAAGATTTTCAATTTCCAAAAGATGTTTTTTTTTATTCCTTTTTTAACCAACTTTAGCATGGGTGTGTAAACTTATTCAAGCCACTGTACATGTATCTAATAGAGCAGTGTAAATATTATATAAGGCCTTCCTCAACATCCACATGTATTATAAGTTCCATTAAAAAGGGGTGGAGGTGGGGTCACATTTGAGCATTTAAAAATTTGAAAAACTTGAAAGTAACGCATTAGTAACTATTTAGGGCCCGAGCACTGACAGCGGCGAAGGCCTTATTGGAACTTTTTGAGGGCTTAACATATTAAAAAAACTCACCAAATTTGAACAAATTTGAAACATTTGAACCGTTTAAGGTAAAGTCTTGTGTAAAGTCTCATTTAACTCAGCAGAGGTTGTTCTTCATTGGTGATGCTTTGGACCGCCTCCTGTGCGTAAACCACGCCCGCTTTCATAACTGGTGACCCATTTAAAGTATAGTCTTGTGTGAGGTATCAATGAACTCAGCACAGACTTCCTTTTTCATTGGTGATGATTTGACCCGCCCCCTTTCACAGATAATGAACTGTATGACGTAGAGTCTTGTGTGAGATATCATTGAACTCAGCAGGGACTTCCATCTTCATTGGTGACGATTTGCAGTGTCTGAGAGCATGCAACTAACCCTGAGCAGAAGTCTAATCAGCCAGAGTAAGTGAAAACACCTGTGTGGATGTGCACGTGTGCGTGCGGGTCTGTGTGTGCGTGTGTGCAGTAGTGTTGGAGTAGTAGATGACTAGTAGATGAGTACATGACTTGAGAGACTAAAAATGAGTTCACAGCATAAGTATCAATGCTATACAAACCTTTCAGTCTAGATATGGGGAGGCCTTGGTTTGACAATGTACCTTGAGAGAGTAAAAGAAAGAAATGAAGACTTGCATGAGTGCAATTCAGCTTTTTGTTTATTACACCTGTGCAAACATTGATTATCGGTGATTATGACTGTTGTAATTATACCTACCTAATTTGTTTGATGTTCTTGATAGCTCATTGTTTTTGAGCATGTGCTCTGATCTAGAAGCAGCCCTGGTTTCAGCCCCATGCACCTAGACCTGAGCTCGCACAGTAAAAGGTTAACTAGCTAAAGGTTAACTGATTCCATAAGGTATTCCATTTAACATTAAATATTTTCATAATGCTTTCTGTGGCCCAGTACAATTAAGTCAGTAGGTGTGCTCCTGTAACTACTTTGCTTTAGTGAGAATAGGAGAAAAACAAAGTGTTACCCATATGACTACATTACAATGAAGGAAGGTTTAATAAACATGATTATTATGGTACACATGTTAAAGATACAGCAGCAGCCATTTTCACACACTCAAGAGGTGTAGCTTTGTCCTACATTAACTCTGAATTGTGGCAGTGCTTAAACATTTTTGAATTTGAAAGTGTCTCTTCTCCACTTGATGCCACATGACTTAAATCCCAACAACTTTCCTGTTTGAAATTCCATTAATTCTGGAAGATTAATTCTTCTACTTCACTCAGTTCTTTCAGGCTGTCAGAAAATTAGTGGTACATTGTTTCACTAGTACAACAATCACACTTCTGTAGCCAACATCACTCTGAGATACACTTCAACACAGTACACATGTGTTCAAACACATTTTATGACCAAATTACTAAATTATCACAGACGCTGCATGACTCAGGATTATTCTCTGAAGTTTAGCTATTGGGCACAAGTGGCCCTTACTAAAATAAAATGTCTTGTTTGGATGCAACCACCATTATAAAAAAAAAAAACACAATTCAAAACAAAACTAACATATTGCCGCTTCTCAAAAAAAAAAGAGATTTGGGTTGTTAAACACAAGAAGTGCTGTCAGTAATTTCCTTTATAAATATTCCTTTTGTCCCTATGTTAAAAATGACAGACACTTATTATTTTGACTATGTTTATGATGCATCCCTACCAATCCCTGTATATAGCATTTAAACTACTTTGTGTCATTGGACAGTTTAAAATGTTTTTCTTTGTGCAGACAAAAAAAACAAACTCCATGAAGTGACCACTTTTTATGTTAAATCAGTCATTTGTGTTTCGGCTCAGAGTCTTACATATGTAGTAAAGGACACTACTGGGGAAACTACAACACTGTACTGCAACAGAAAACAGTTTCCCTAAGCAGGTAGGATACTCGTCTTCTTAAAGAAAGAGTGTGCTCCTGTGGCAGCTCGTGGTTCAGTTAGCAGCGTTTGGCAGTCCCTCTGGTATGAGTGACATGAAGAAGGTTATGATGAACGACCACGTGGAGGACAAGAAGCCTGCGTGGGGGGCGCTGTTTGGATCCTCTGCTCCTTCCTCTCCACTTTCCCCATCATCGTCCGAGCCGTCATCCATCACTCCCTCCTTTACAGGATAAAGTCAAATTATAGAAGGGCAATCAGGTAAGATACAGCATGTTTACAGTAACATGCAGTGCAATCATAACACATATTTGACTGTGAAATGTGATATCCATTTTCTAAACTTGAGCAATAGCTCCCTTATGCTTATCCAATTTAGACCTATTTGTACTGTAACAAAGACTTTTTTTGTGTACTTTTTAAAATCATTTTAGACCTTTTTGATTGTAGACATCTACCTTAATCACTGATTTAATTAATCACTGATTTAATGCACCAAGCAAGCAAGCAAACTAAGTGACTCCAATAAAACACACCTACGATGTGTCAACATGTGCATGCTAGGTGTGGCTAACATGCAAAAACGTTCATGGTTGATCATCTGCGTTCACTTAGAAAATTTTAACTTTTTTAGAAAGCTGTTTGGAGACTTTGTGCCGTTTTTTGACAATAATCCCTGATGTGACTGCAGAGCCTCAATCAACTCATAACTTTGAGGAGCGCAGTGGGACAGAGAGGCTGACTGGACTGGTTATACTGTGCTCAAGATGAACCTGGGGCAGATTGAAGACAACTACGGTGCCTCACAGAATGACGTTCAGACAGGTTAGTACAAAAAAAAAAAAATCATTGACAAATAATTGACTTTCTCCAGATCAGAACTTCAACTACCTCTGCCTAGCAGCGTAACTGCAGTCTCTCTTTTTCCTTAAGTGTGTTTGTGGCAGCAGCCGCTGTGGAGTTAATGTTTATACATCTCTGTGTTGGCTACCTTGGTGATGCTATGTTCTGCTGTTGGTTGAATGTCAGGCTATTTAACTACTGTGGCTTAATAATGGTTTTATTGTTGGTTATTTTTGTTAAATCATCTGAGTTTTGCCTCTTATCTGAACTCTAGTAAGGCTACACTGAGGAAGGCATTGTATATTTATATGCACAACGGCATTTATTGTTGATGGGACATAAAAGTGGTCATGTTGGCTCATGTTCCACTGGTGTGTACATTGCGAGGAAGACAATTTGTTTTGTAGCATTAACAGTTGTACACATTTTTTATTTCTTCTTTTAAAAATGGTTGACTCAGTACATTTTAACTGACCGACTTAATTTACTTTTGAGTAAAATGGTTTTAAAGTAACTTGAGTACAATATTATCATACTCTTCATTTCTACCTAAAATGTCCCTAAAGTGGCAATTACTTTCATTATTGTTTAAAGTGCTTATATTATGTTCATTTTCATGTTCATAATTTTATTTAGAGGTAATATTAGAATAGGTTTATGAGGGCGTGGCACGCTAGCAGCTAGGCGAGCATTATAACGTGTTAGAAAGTGACGCACGTTCATCACAGAAGTAAAGGCTGGACTACAACAGCTGTTTGGAGCAGTTTGTGAACAGTGGTTTCTGTTGGAGATGTAAGTCCCTTTGGGTGGACTTTGAGCTTTTTAACTTTGTAATCCTATAATGTGCACCAAAAATATATAACAATATAAAGGAAAGGGGAAAAGCCCAAAAATGTAATATGAGCAGTTTAAATAATCTTAAATCTTTTATCGTTTAGATTATAAAATGTCAAATTAAAAGCCCATTAAAATTTCCAATAACCCATTGGGGCAACTTTTAAACTGCAGTGTTAAATCTACAATGATATAAATCTAACCTTGAGAAACTGAGACCAGAAATTGTTTAAATGATTAATTGATTATGAAAATAGTGGGTGCTATTCTAGCCCTATTTGTCGCTTTTACTCAGCTATTTAATGCATCTACGTTGTATTTGTAACCACAATAGGTTACAAATAGAAATCCCTTTAGCCCTGGTTAAGGTTTTTGGTAAAAGTGAGATGGATGAAAGGAAGCTACCATTTCCTGTAAGTCGTGGTTTTGTAGCTCTCCCTCCATATCGGCCTGATTTGCTCTGTCTTCAGGGAGTTCATTCTCCAGGTTGAAGGGAAACCAGCCGGCCTGATGCCTGCAGTGACCAAAAAAACAAACTTTAGATCCTGCCAATAGCAATTAATATCATTAACCACTCATTATTAATTATACGTGTGTGTAATGTGTTGTGACTTGTTCATTTCTTGTTTAACAGACTGAGGTAGTTGCGGTAAGACAAGAACCTCTATCATTATGGGAGGTGGATGGCATGATATACAATATTAACCAAAAGCCCAAACTACCCAGTCAATATACAGCAGGACTCACAGGTAAAGCACTAGCATAGCCATCATCACCATGACAAACCGGCTGAAGGAGGAGTAGAAGTAGACTATACTGAGTAGGATCGCAGCACGTGAAAATGTGTACACCCAGTCCAGCCAATCCCGGTTCAGCTCCTCCTCGTTCATGATCTCTCCTCCCTGGGCGTTCATCTGGACTTCCTGGTTGCCATGGCCCCGAGCCGCCTGAGGTCGCTGGGTCAGAGGTTCGGGCTGGTTAGAGTGAGTCGAGGGCTGGTCTGGCCTGAGGTGTTGATAGGAGGCAGCCAGTAACTGACTGGGGAGGCACAGAAAGGATAAAAGCACATTTGGCTTCCTGGATAGAAGCCTGGTAAACATTTGGAAACATGAAGGGACTTACTAATGCATGTAGTATTGCCGGGCATACAACTGCTGCCACCACATTAGTGTCATGGGGTTGTAATAGGCGGGCATGCTTGTGGGAGGAGTTGACTGTGGGGAGTACTGATTCCAGCTGGAAATAGAGACATTGTGTTACAAGAAACATTTGACCTGTGTCAACCAGGATTATAATCAGGAATCAGTAATTTAACATGAAGCCCATTTATCAAAGAGGCTAAGATAGACAGAAAAGGTTACTTTGCTAAACTAATTCTTTCAACCCGATAGCAGCTCTGTATTACTATAGCTTCTTTAAAACATGGAATACAGAACAGCTTGCTTCATAAATTGGTGGAAGTGATAGCTCCTTGACTTCTCATTCAGACATGTCTTTTATGTGAATATTTGTGTTCTTGAGGCTTTCTTGAGACATTCAAGGACTTTTCTTGCCCGTGTGATATTTGGCATCTAATTTATCGGTCAGGAATGATCTGCTTAAAAAGTTTTTTTCTATGTTCTAAAAATCTTTAGTTGCTGCAGTAAGTCTGTTTACTCAAATGCTCTTTAACTCTGCACGGCAGCAGTCAGTTTTCACCAGTCCAAAAGCTTACTTGTGTATCATAAATTGTGGATACATCTGGTGGTAAGGGAAGGGTCCAGATCGCTGTCTGAGTCCATCACTGCTCTCTCCTGCAGATGACTGGCTATGATGACCAGTGGAAGGACTAGTAAAGTTTTGAAGGGGCTGTAACCAGAAGATAAATTCCAGGTTTATGGTTCCTCTTGAAAGAAAGGCAAGTGGTGAATCTCAAGTCAAGGACGTGTAAATTACAGCAGTGAGAACTGGATGATGAAAGGAAATGTGCTGATGATGAAATGAATGGAAATGTGTGAGGAGCGTGTGGGTGACACACCGTGGGACCGGCGGAGTTCTCCTGAGGCTTGTTACTGCGGCTGCAGGGGGGTTTTGGGGAGCTGGGAGGGGTTTGTAAGGCGCACACCAAATGGAGCATATGGTACTCATCCTGCTGTAGATGCAAATACAGATCATTAGTAAGATATGTTCAAAGAAAAAAAAGGATCAAATTCTTCACTTTGTGGGTGTGAAGTGCGTCTTTTAAGCAATTCAGAACAATAACACTTCCTATTATCTACATAATATTGGTAAATGCTATACTGCTGAGTATTGATTTTCTCAGTAAAATACCACCAAATTACAGTAAAACCTGAGATACATACAACCTGAGAATGCATTACTTTAACAGTGAATATTGTTGTAATACTTCGTGGATAGCATGTTTGCATCTTTCTGTCTATTTGTCAAATATAAAGCCCATTTTAATGTTGCAGATGGCTGCCTTTATAGGAGCATGTATGTACATATGCCACAATTTGTCAGGTGTGTGTACCGACTTTAATACTTTTGATCAAAACATTTCAAAAGCAAGAAAAAATATTAAAACAATGCATAAGGCCCAAAATAGTGCGTGACATCCAACCAAAGTTACACCCCAATGTAACTGAACATCTCATTGCTGAAACATAGCTCCTACCGTGCGGCTATAACAGCCTCCACTCCTATGGGAAGGCTTTACACAACCTAGCTGCAGGGATTTTCTCCCTTCAGCCACAAGAGCATTAGTGAGGTCAGTCAGTGATAGGTGTGAAGGCCTGGCTCACAGTCCATATTGCAATTTGATTGGTGTTTGATGGGGTTGAGGTTAGAGCTCTCTGCAGGCCTGTCAAGTTGCTCCTTGACCAAACTGGAAAAGAAATCTTTATAGACCACAGTTTGTGCACAGGGACTTTGTGATGTTAAAACAGGAAAAGGGACTTCCATAAATTGTTGCCACAAAGTTTGAAAACCACTACTGTCTAAAATGTCATTGTAAGAGAAAGATTTCTCTTAACTGAAACTGAAGGACCTACCACAAACCATGAGATACTTACAGTATGCAGTTGGTAAAAGCAGATAATTAAGCAGCTTGTGTGCTTCTTGTTTAGAATTATTCAAACAATGTTTTGGGTTTGGTTTGTTTGTCTGCGGGATTACAGAAAAAGTACAAGCCCAATTTTCCTGAAAGTTAGTGAAAGGGTGTAGCATGGGCCAATGAGGAACCCATTATATTTTGGAGCAGATCTGAATAACGGAGCAGATGTACAGTAAATCATGTTTTACTTTTGTTAACGTACAATAGGGCATAGCGTTGGTGGAGGTCTGCGTTCTCTGAGTGCTCTTCTAGTTAAACTAGAATCACTCTTGTGAATATGAAATCCAACACACAGGGAGCCTACCTTTCTGAGCACATCTTTTAAGGTAAAGTGATCCAAAAGCAGCTTCCCAGAATACACCAGCCTCTGGTCTTTGGAGCTCTAAAAATCCAAAATTATTAGGATAATGGGGTCATTGGATATAATTGTATATTAGCAAAACGTACAGAATATAGTTCATATACATTTAATTTTGTTTGCCCTGTATAAACAATGACAAAAACAACAAGCAGTAAAATGGTAAACTGAAATAGTGAGTGAGTGAGTGGATGAGATTATAATAACCTCATTTGGAATAAGTGGGTTTTAACAGTGGATTAACCTGGCAGTGCAACAAGGTCAGGTGTGTCCTCTTACAGCCTGCATTAACTGTACGACCATTCAGAAATTTAAATTGCCTGTTTCCTATCCTGGCCAACCTGCAATGGAGAACCGTTTATTCTGGGTTCAAGATGCCTCACTGTTAAATATGCCACAGTTAACGTCCACTAAAAAAAGACTAAGTGGAGCCCTTATTATTCCACAGCTTTACAAGGGAAGAGTTTGTCCCTTTGTGTTTACAATGATTGCATCAAAACAAGTCCCAGGAAAGAATGGAAAAGGAGCAAAGTCACACTAGCTAACACAAGACAGCAGGAATTGAAATGCCTTCCTTTCATTGTGATGTCAAATGTACAGACGCTAAGGCTCTTACAGCTACTATGACTCTGGAAATCGAACGTCTTTCACTTTAGAGCATAGATCAAGGTTAGTGGTCTGTCACTTCTGTGATAATTCAACAGTAATTTTAATCAGAGGAAGTGTAAAAGGATTCAAACAGCAATCTGAACATGTTGGCAGGGTTAGTCCTGGACTCAAATACAGTTAAAAGTCTATAATTAATTTCAGAGTGGAACTGTAAATCTGAAATTCTACAACAGGCAACAATGTTTGATCTTATCTTACACAACTCACTTCTTGGGTTTAAATTCTACAAACATCATACATACCATCACACGCAGGGACCCACTTGACTATACATACGTAACTGATGTTATCAGTTAGTGTCTGGCTGGGAACACTTTTTACTTGTTTGCCACCAGTTTCAATCTCACTTGATGTTTCTTGCCAAACTATGCTGTCAGACTGCCCAACAAATGCAAAAAGCAACACAGGATATAAAGCTTTCCTGTGATTCAACTAAGGTGATCACCTATGACAAAGTAAATAAATAGGCAAGGGCATTAATACATTGTTAATGTTCTTATCTCAGCAGATTTAAGCGGACTGGAGCCAAAATACTCACTGGTTTGCTTGGGTATACATCTGACAGGTGTGCTTTAAGTTTCTCCACAGTCCAATTCTGGCAACAGTTGATGGTCTGGTCATCATACATCTGGTTGGGTGCCCTGATGACAAGGGTAACAGCAGGACTGTCCACAACACCTTGATCCATGACTAAAAACCATTTGTCTCCAGTGGTGAACAACAAAAACAAAAAGATCTGGACTGCCCTGTTAGAGGTACTGGCTAAAGTCCTCTTAAAAGTTCCCTCTTGACATCGGAGTGAAGATTTTAATATTATAAGTCTGATAACGCTAATATGCAGCTGCAAGGCGTTTCCTGTAATTGTGAACAGACTCAGGCTCACTGGACCTACTGGAACCTAAGGTGAGAAAGGGAACATGAGATTAGCGTGATCCCAATAGCTGTAGGCGAATGTATTACAGACTAGTTGTGCTACTCTCATGCAAGCATTTGACATTACGTTTCAATAATATTTCAGAAATAATGAACTGCTACTTGTTTGAATGCTACTCTGACACATTTAACAAGACAAATGTTTAATGACAACTAGCTAGTGTTGAACTGTTGTAACGAGCTCGTACAAACGTAACGTTATAGAGGCGTAACGGCATGTATGGAAGTATAACATTTGCCGATAGCTAGATCTGGTTAAGAGTATTTAACAACTGGCTAAGCTAACGTTAGCTTCACTAGGTTTTCTGCTACTAATGTCAGTCAACTCAAGCCGAAAAAGTTGTTAGTATACTTATTAAAATGATCTTGTTTTTATAAAGGGGTTAGTGTCGTACAGAGGAGTGACATATGTGTTTTGCCTACCTTGTTTACCCCCAGTGACCGAAATACAAAGCCTGCTTGTAACTCCAAGCCCTGACTACCTGGGTCGGTCTTCTTCGTTGCATTTCACGATGTTGTCGACATTTAATGCTTATGGTGCGTTACCGCCACCCACTGGTAGACGTGTGACTTCTTCCTTTATTCAAGGAATTAATTCATTTATTTTATTAATTCCAAAGTGAAAACTACATATTTTTTTACACTCTGTTGTTACAACATGGTTATTGAACCCTGTTGTTCCATAACCATATCCCTACGGACTGAGCTATTGTCACCCCCATTTTTGGCATAGGCCTATACAGCGTATTGCTGTTGCATATTCACATTCACATTATTGCAGTGTAGCCACTGCTGTCCACATCTTTGAAATCAATTCTCTGTATTATTTTATACAATCTAGTATTATGTAGATATTCCATCAGTTTCTTCTTCTTTGTTCCAACTGTTGAAATTAAGCAGTTTGTTTCTCCAGTTGCTCCTAGGTTCCTAAACAGTTTCCTCCTTTTAAAGCATTTCTTCTTCATAAAACTTTGAATTGCAGCTATGTTTGAAAGGCTCTGTGACCCTAAATAAACCTGTTTTGTCTTAAAGTCCAAAGCTACATGAAACTCATAAACCTGCAAAATGTCTTCAAAATGTGTTGTTAATTTAACCCTCGTGTTGTCTTCCCATAGACCAACATTTAGTTTTTTTGATTTGTGGGAAGGGGACACGTTCAGCCGGAGCCTCATCTAGCTGGGCTCTATGGGAAGCCTGGGATCTTTCCTGTATCTCCTTTTGCCGCCTTCTCCTGTTCTAGGAGAGCTTCCTCCATCTTGCTCAATTTATCCTTCAGCTCCTGAGCTTGAGCCCTTTCAATCTCCAGAAAGCTCTCCAACTCCACGTTGGTCTTACTTACCTTGAGCTTCTGTCTCTCTTTACAAAGATCCATCTTCTGAGTCTCCACTTCCTTTTTTAGGGCCTTCTTCTCTCCCTTCATCTGCTCCAATTCAACCTTCAGGTCTTCAGTAAAGAAGTACTGCAGGTCCAGATCTTTTTGGGCTTTTTGCAGCCTGTTGCTGATTTTTCCTAGCTGGGATTTCAGATGCTCTGTTTCCCTGGGTGGGGAGGGGACATGTTCAGCAAGCTGAACTTTCAAGTCACAGATCTCCCTCTGCATCAGCTCTTTCTCATGGCCCCAACTGCTGCCCTCTCTCTGTTGTTGGAGCTGATCGAGGAGATTGGCCAACAAGTCCTCTCGGATGATCAGGTGAACTCTCCAACAAGTAACAACAATAATATGTATTATGTTTTCAATCCAAATGGTTATTTATTCTATTCCATTCTATCTTTGATTCTATTGTTGCTATGAGACACCAGTTTGTTTATGTTTGAATATACAGTATGAAGTTAATGATTTATGATGATTCTTAAAATATGGCAGAAAGAACACTTTATGAAATATGGAAAGGAAAAAGATGAGCAGTATGCACCAGTGAGACGTCATTTTCTCTAACTCCAATAACCATGTGCGCTCAGCAACTACCTATTTTATGTGCATTTAACGCAGTAAAAATAAAATAATAATATATAGTAGTGCATCAACATAAAATGTTGATATAGTTGATTGTAAAACAATAAACATGATCTTGCAACAGTGTGGCCAATGGTTTATTTTTACTCCATACTCACCAATTGCCTGCTTCATGGCTGGTCATAATTTCCCATTTTGCATATTAGAAATAATCTCTGGTTTTAAGTTAAAGGCTTCCCTAGTTGTCTGCTTTATGCCATTGTTGCAGTCAAAAGGTATTTGATTGATACATAATGAAACATTTACTAATTACTCTGTAGCCACCAGTGTTGGGCAAGTTATTTTTAAAAAGTAATTACTTACAGTTACTAGTTACTTCTTCCAAAAATAACTAAATTAGGTACTCTGTTACAAATTATAAAAGTAATTAAACCTGCAAGCAGCGTTGGACGGGCCCTCGCCTCCTCGCAGGTCGGGTTACTGGCAGAGGCCAATCTTTGCGGCAGTGGCACAACATTCAGACACTGCAAAGCCTAAGATTGATTTTGCTGCAGCTCTCTGAGTGTGTGCTTCTGTTTGTGTGTGTGTGTGTCTGCGTGTGTTGTATGTGTGTGTGTGGCTTCGGGTGCTGTGGTGTACTGTGTGTAAGACCACTGCTGATCTCTGCTGCCATCTTTTGCCTCAACATGGAAATGTTGTCCATTTGAGGTAACATGTTCCTCTTTTCCTTGAGAACCCATTTAGTATACATTTGGATGATATCTCAATCAACACTGGATTTTTTCTAGAGCATAATACCAATATCACTATTTAAGATCTGATAACGAAAACTAAGATTATAATTTAAAACTATATAAGAACTCCTTTATAATTGTGACCAAGATATTTTTGAGCAGAGCATTTTACAGTGGAAAAACAAACCTTTAACTTTTTATCTTTGGCATTCTTGTGTTTCAGTGTATCATTACGATACTGATATATCTGCAATAACCTAAACTAGGAGACATGTGCCTCGCTAATAAGCTGTAAGTAATTATACACAACTTGGAGTAACAAAACAAAGTGCCAAGATATACTTCTTTTTCAGAAAACTACAGTCAAGACTCAAGTATGAGCATCATCTCCCATACAGCTGCCAGTGTGGTTTTAAATAAAGACAGAAGAAAATCACCATGTATTCACTTTTATTGCTTTGCACCAATAGGTCATCATTCAAGCTAAACACAGAATAATATGTGCTTCATTGATGTTTGACTACGTGATGGAGTGTAAAATATTCACACTTTTGTTCTTTACATGGTTGACTCACCTCTTTAAGCTAATAAATATATCTATGTTGAAACTAATGTCATGTGAAAATAGGTTATTTTTTCATCAAAATAAACAATATTGTTAAATTATAAGGTTGGTGGATGTTCACTTTATTGTGATAATTCCACTGATCGACAACTTACACGTTTTATAGCAAATGGTCCATATGTGTAAGGAAATAACTTGGGGAATACTTGACACTGAATTAAAATTTAAGCTTTGTAGAAAATAGTTGGATGTTTGGATGCTGACGGTACAATAAATTTGACATTCACTGATCATTAAAAAAACAGCACCTCAATATCAATAAAAGAACTTTTAAATGTGAGCAGATACAAAAGCTGTGACAGTAGAACACAAACGAACAAACACACACACACCCACCCACACTCACACACACACAGTATTAAAAGTAACATTTGTAAATGGAAGATGAATCGAGTTACATCGTTAGAGTCGGTGGCTGAGGCTACGACGTTAACACAGACGTGGAATAACACTACAACAGACATAAGTCAGCAAATGAGTCGTGTCCTACTTTACTCTTGTATAGATTGCTGGTCCATCTTTGGCATTTATGTGCCATTACGCGTGTTCCTGTATATCTGTTCTGAACACTTAAATTATCAGCACAACACTTTAACATAAAGAGCCTTGACAAGGCACGTAAGCTATTGCCTGTATATTCACTGTAGCTACACACAGACAGAGCCGATAAAACAGACCAAAAACATTTCACCAATAATTCTGTGCCAGGATATTAGCTAGGTTCAATGAGTCCATACATTGCACAGTATGGAATACTTATTGCTAAAACAGGACCACACTTTAGTAAAACAAGAACAACTTAATAGAATATAATTGTTTTTACATTTACTGTAGAAATATTTTGCATAAAATGACTTGCAACGCTGAACATACCAAATTATCTTTACACCATACAGACATACACACTATTACCAACAACAACAACACCACAGACAGTATAAAAATCGGTGCATCTACTGGGTCATAAATTAGTTTTTTTTTTTTATGTTGCAACTTACTATATTTTATGATTTACAACACTTATTAAAATAGCGGTGATGCCAGAGATGAAAGGACATACAGTATAGTGGACAGCTAATTATCACTGCCTTGTGACAAATAATATCAAGTCAGAAATCATTCACTAATCCTGAGTTGTTTAACTGACATTTGAACAACCGCTCTATAGATACAGTGGGTGTAGAAGTAACCTTTTTATTAACACACTATATTCCATTTTTAGGTAAGAAACTATACTGGCAAAGTGCTTACTGTACAGTACAGACTTCTTATAGCCTCTGAAGTAGTTTTTTCTAAATGTTTTAAATTAAAAGAACACACTATACCACATACATACATACGTACATACATAATGATATTTAAGATAAGATCAAATACAAAATAAAACATTGAGGCTTACAGTGAAAACAACTAACCAACTTATGAGCAGCAATATCAATACTGAGTGTTCCTCTGCAGACAGCAGAGAGAATTCATAAGCAGATTCTACAAAGATATATGTAGTAGTGTGGTGTTGTAGTACTATTTACTGTATCTGAATACACCTCTGTTTTGGTTTGTGTCATTTACGGTGCCATACAAATTATGAAATATAATCAGCTGGCACTGACAGTACCTGAATGGCTTTAATCAAATAAGTTTTGAAGCTGGTGTAGGCCAGTTAAGCCAACCTAAAATACATGAAAACAAACAAAGTGCAGGGCAACTCATGGTGTTTGAGCTACAAAGGACACAAAATGTCCAGTACTGTGATCAGCTAAAACAATAACAGTAATATTAAAACACACAATCCAAGATCCTCACCGGTGAGGCCCCTTCCTTTGGCATCTGTGGTTTTAATGCGTGACACATTGCAACATTGAGAGAGTTCCTAAACAGTGAGCGTTGGTGGGCAGTAACAGAAGAAATCCTTAATTCCTCTGAGATGTGCGCTCTACAGTGCATCGTGGCAGCCATTTGTACACATGCTGCACACTTCAGGACTTGTGAAGAGTGGAGTAGGACTCACAGCCCTGGGGGAGCTCGCCTGCTGCCCCAAAGAAGGGAACTTTGCGGGCAGGTTGTGCTGCTCCAGTTCTATGCCCCCTTTACCACTATGATGGTGCTTGTCAGCAGGGTAAAGTGTTGTGTGGGGGAAGGTAGCAAGAGGGGAGGAGGGCCTCGTTTTATCACAGGAAGGCTTCGCTAGTAGAGCCCCCTCCTGGTCTTTCTGGGCTGACGTCGACTCTAACGCAGGCCACCTTCTCCTGGCTGTTATGAAAAGATGAAGAAGACACACACAAGATTAGCGCTTGTCCTAATTTATGCTGGTAATGTGGATGGGGAGCAACTGCAAGTGTGAGATTTTGTCTGGAGGAGTGATAGTGCTCAATTACCAGTGCTCTTAGAACAGGATTTTACCACCTACAGTACACACTGTTGATGTTGGGGCTTATATGAAGACTGTTAAAATACGCAGCTCTGAACTGAGGCAATTCTAGATTAAATATCAACTTGCGTTAAGGTTCGTAAGGATTTTCTAGTTAAGTTAAAAAGTATTCCTGCCAACATACTCAAATGAACAGCTTAACTAAAAAACTAAAAGGAGACTGTCACACTCAAGAAGACAGAATTTTCTATGGACTTTTGAATTCTGCTTTAAATAATCACACTGATGTTAATGCTGTACAGATGAGGCAAATCTGTGATATTGGGCTAGATAAATTAAATTGACTTAACTTGGTCTACCTTCCAGGCAGCAATAAGCTTCATTATTTCATTACAATATGAAAATAACCTTGTAGAGTCATACAATTCAGTAGTCCCTAACTAGTCTAATTAGTTTTAGTCACCAATATATCATCATATTAAAGTGATGCAGTTGGGAGGGGCTCTGGCAAACTCCAGGAGATGGCATAGCTACCTTTCACTACGCTTCACAGGTGGGACACATGACTCTGCACTTGAGTTCACGGCTGTCCACGCTGCGGTTTTGTCCATTTCATCAGAGATATTTACAACCAAGGGGTCAGATTCAGAACTACATGCCAAAATGCACACACACACGCACACACACGCACAAAGAGAAGACAGGCATGTAGACATCAAATCAGCGAGTGGTTCAGTGCAGGACAGTTCAAACAAGCAGACACAAACATGCATATAATTAAAAAAAGATTAAAACTAATTAAAAACACAAAATGACTGACCAGACAGGCCACACACAGCATGTTCCATGTTACCATGTATCAAGAAATGTGGGCCTTTTGCGTCGGAGGCAAAAATTGATTGCGTACACATTAGTTAGTTAGACAACGATAGGATTATTTCAACAAGACAAACGAACAGACACAGACTGTATTACCCTCAAAATAATAATAAAAACAACACAAGAACACACAAAGCACTGTGTTTTAAAGCCAGTGTTTCTCTTTTTTAAATAGCAGAGGACCGACAGTTTTTGGCCATGCGCTAACTGTCTGAGTATCAGTGAGGAGGGTTAGAACGCAGCCATGTGGGTCAGATGTTTTACATCAGACACACAACCCTGCTACCTCTTCTTCCATTGGGAGGCTGTGGGTCACTAGTCCTATTCTGTATGATCTGTTCAAGATGGACATAATAACACACAGCTAACTACCAGTGTCAGGATTACCATTACAAGTTGTACATGACATCATGATGAATCAGAAAATGTGCTTACAGTTCCATGTTATTTTTCACTATGGTCTACATATTTCCTTTAGGTTTCCAGACTGCTCTTCAGCCTTAAGGCATTTATTTATTTATGGATTATGGATTAAGAAATTCTTTTGGGAACTATTTACATTAGGTGTGGTCTGTAAAGCTTCAGACATCATAAAAATGCATTTAGCTGCCTCATAAAAGTTAGACCATAAAAAAGAAAATATAACAGAAGAAGAATCAAAAAAGAATACACTTAATGCTTCATTAAGCAGTTGAAATAAAATTTGGCTTTTTAACCCCGAACTGGGTATCAAAGTGTTCTTTATGGGCTGCACCACTCACCTCCCTGAAAGTGCTTTCACTGGGATTTTGAGCCGGTCCAAGCCGTCAAAGCTGTCCTTCAGTGCCAACGTCTCTTCTTCGTCCAATCTGGTCTCTTCTTCCTGATTGAAAACAGCATTGGAGGCCTAAATCACAAAATAGCCATGACTTCAGTGAGGCAGCTAAAACCCTGGTATGGGGTAACATTCATTTTCATATCTTCTTATTCATGTGTTTGTAACTCTTTAGGTTGGGTTTTATGAGATTACATGGCTTTATGTTCACACATAGTAAAATTGGCTCCTATGAGTCTCCTCTAGTTATGCATTAAAAAGGTCATGTTTCCTTCTCATTTACATAGCAATGGTTGCATGGCCTTTATACCTCTAAAGCAGTGGTTCCCGAACTGGGGGGCCCACAGTTATAACAGGGGGGAGGGGCTGCTAACAAGGCAAGGCTTAACGATATTTGTATCTACAAAAGAGGGGCCCCGGCAGGAACCACGGCTCTATAGTGTCCAGAGTACAGATATCTCTGGGGTATTGCAGCACTGGTCATTTCCAAATCTGTTTAAGATCTTATAACAATGTAATTACCGTCCCCCATTTATGCGCCCAGACACACCACTTGTATCGTAGCTTTGTCACAGTAACAAGTAACTGTATCGAGTACATGATTTGTGAAGCTTTGTTTACTGTAACTCCAGGAGAAATGGAGGATTTTTATGTGGTTGTAATATTATCATATTTTTGTCAATTCAGTGCAAAAGGTACTACAGTATTGTTGAACATGTACTGATCAAGCACACAAATACATAAAGTACAAAGATAATTACAGCAATATTGTGAGTTTGAATAAACTTCTTTTATCCTTCTGCTTTAATTACAGTTTGACTTCATTTCACTACAAAAAAGTCAATAACATGAGATGAGTTTTACCAGCTTTTCTCGTTCTTTCTTCTTTTTGTCGTCCTCTTTCTTCTTCTTGCTTTCTGGTATCAAGTCATCCAACCAGCTCAGCTCTCTCTTTGTGAAGAAAAAGTCTAGGAGCTTTCGGATAAAGACCAGCGCCAAAACCTAAAGACACGTAGACAAAAGGATTTATTATCACAAATTCAACATCACAAATTATAAATAAAATATAAAAAATTGAATAAAACTACAATTACTGCCTTGCGGTTGTATTCGTCCGCCAAGCGGTGGCATTGTTCCTCAAATAAACTATAGCTGTGTTCCAATCCCATACTATATACTGTATACAGTATGTATACGTAAGTTTATTTTTTTTTAAGTTAGTACACAATTTACATCAATGTCTGTCCAGACTTACATAATGTGTAGTGAAGACTTTTAGGACTTGAATTAATTTAATATAAGGTATTAAGTGTATTTTTTGCTGAAACGTAAACACTGCACACACATCTTCAACCCAGTAGCAAAGAACAGGGTACTCCCAGGATTCTTTAAGTTACATTTAAGACTTTTTAAAGACTTTTAAGACCCTGTGGGTATCCTGAAAGATGATGTATACAATCACCACAGTTTCAAGATTCAAGCCATTAGACATTTGTGACATTTTGTCATAGCGTATAAATTATTGAGTTATGGCCAAAAAGCTTAAGCTTTGACCTCCAAAATCTAGTCAGTTAATTTTTGAGTCAGAGTGGACATTTGTGCCCAATTTGAAGAAATTCCCTCCAGGGGCTCCTGAGATATCGTGTTCACAACAATGAGAAGGACTGACGGACAATGCATAAACACATCTATTACACTGAGAAAAGATTTTATATCTTCATTTCATCTGGCACCACAATGAACATCAATTATGTATCATACTGATATTAGAAACTTACACACTACTGTGTTGTGACAGTTTACAGTTGTAGATCTTAAAGCTATAGTGCAAAGTTTCTGTCTTCCCCATGAGAATTTTAAGTAATGGCAACAACACTGTGTTGCATCCACATATCGCAAGCCCTCCGTGATCACGCCTCCCCACGCAGTTGCTAGTAGTTAAAGGAGGACAGGGAGGATTATAGTAATTATCTTCACTCGAGATTTTGCGCGCAAAAGTCACACAATACCATTTTGTAAACATAGTCATACTGAGAAATTCAGAGAGAGTTTTGTGGTTTTGTGATAGGCTTAGTTAACTTTGTAACTCATTTGGCTATGGCTTGAATGTGACAGACATTCATTAATATGAAATAGTTGCACACTATAGCTTTAAATTGGTGAGGGGAATCTGTATCTTTAACTTAACATGTAGATATGAAGTGACTAAATGTGTGACAGTCATCAAGGTTTGAGGTCATTACCATCATGGGGAACACAACAGCTGCTGAAGAGGCCTTGATGACCCAGAGCAGCACCAAACAGGTGAGCTGCACCAGGGTAAAGATATGGACCTTCCACAGCGGCACATAGCGCAGATAGATCAGATCAGGCTGGTGCTTGGAAGGCATGCCGAACAGCTTGATTCTGTCAAAGAACTACAAAGAAAATGAGCGGCTCGGTGAGGGAGATAAGAAATGCTAATGAAAAAGACTGGAAAAGCAAGGGGTGGCGAGGTAAAAAGAACATTCTATACATATTTCAGAAGAGGGAATACATTTAACAAAAGCTTTTAAGGAATCTGAATAATCAAATGTTTGGATTACACAGGGATAAAAATGTATCTTCACAGTCAGCTTATGACTGCTGTTGTGTTCAGAAAAAAGGCATATTAGATTCAAAGACCAGCAGACTAGAGTCTTACTTGAATGCCTTTGAGGGAAGAGACACCCATGTAGAGAAATACTCCATATAGAACTGGCATAGGAATGAACTGTAAAGAGCACAAAGCATAACCCCAGTGTAAATGATTCAACTGTAGTTCAGGACAAAAACGGATCACGGAACATGACATTTAGTGAAAACACGTTTAACACATGACCACTTTAGCCTGTTTGTTACTTAGATGAACTTAGATGAACTTCTCATTTTGGACGAATCAAAATGAGATGCCAGTATTATTACGGAATCTCACCTTGAGCACCGATGTCATGAAAACAGAACAACCCATGAGGACAAAGATCATGAATCCAGTGACCCGCTGCTCCCTGATGCCCAAAAACTTGGGCTGCTCTCCTGGCGCAGAGCAGCCAGACTCCACCTTCAAGCTGTTAACGTGGGAGATGGAGAGGACGGTGGCAGCCACAAACCATGGCAGGCCCATAATGGAGCACACGCCCAGCATTACTGCCACTATCAGCAAATCCAGGTGATAGCCACAGCCTTTCTGTAAGAAAAAAACAGGGAGGCAGCAAGTGAGTTGGAGAGCCAGAGGGTTAGTTTCTGCAAATGTGTTAAGTAAAAATTGTAATTTGCTTATCCATACTTGGAATACTAAGTTTCAAATGTTTGTTCTATAAATTTTCAAGGTGAATTGAACCCAGAGGCATAAAAATACCCAAGAAAAAGGTGAAGGAGATTATAGTTGAAGCGTTTCTGTGAGATGAGAAGGACAGACAAGAGAAATCTGTTGTCCTCAACCATAGCGAAGTATGACAGAAAGGACGAGAGATGAATGAGAGCAGAGGTGTAAAGGGAGCAAAGAAGGGAGAGTTCATATAGAAAACGCTGGAGGAGGCACAAATAAGTAAAAAGAAAATTAAAATTAAAATAGAAAAGACTATCTGGGATACTGTAACTTCAGAAAACCTATGTGTAACTCTATGGATACAACACTGCCAAAGCGTAAACCTCCAAAGGTATAACCTGGAGCTTGTGCTCCTTGCGGTTGATGATGACTGCAGTGATTTGCTGGTCCATAAAGATGAGGATGGTGCACAGCAGGGCAGGAAGTGCTGCCACCAGCAGTGTCCACCAGGGATTTTCTCCTAACGGGTCCATCAGCCAGCCTCTGTTCTTTGACGTTGGCTGCAGGGAATAGTCAGGGATGGGCTGCATTTAGTATATAGGCATAACATTATTATTTTGAGAATAGCTGATGATATGAACATTAATTTTATTTTTTATAAAAAGGTACTGCATTTAGACCTTTGCTGACATAAGAATGGCCCTACAGAGGAAGTAATTATGTGTGACATCACTTTGTCATTTGAAAAATCAAGCATAAAGATAGACATACATGCTGGAATAGATACCTACCTCAAAGCGGTCAGGGACATTAAGTTTTGGAGAGGGGATCCCCATTAGATAGTCCACCAACACCATGACCATGATGGTTATAAACACAGCAAAGTCGCTGATAGTGGACCGCACCTACCCAACACACAACCAACACAGTTGTTTTTATTAACTTATTTAGTAATTGCAGCTGAGCATGCATGCTATTTTCTACTACCACTCAAACCGATATTGCATACTAATGACTGACACAATGTAAACATGTACATAGCGTGAGAAGCTTTAAAGCTTTAGTGCGTAACCTTTTGATAATATTGAATGTCTGTTACATTCAAGCCATAGCCAGATGAGTTGCTACAAAGCTAATCAAGACTATCAGCTCCATACAACTCCCTCTGTATTTCTCAGTATGGCTATGTTCAGAAGACTGTGTTGTCCGGTGACTCAAGTGAAGATAATTACCTCTTCTCGAAAAGTCCATCACGTTTTTTTCAATCCTCCGTGTCCTCCTTGGCTACTATCAACTGCGTGGAGGAGGGGTGGGGCCGGTGCGCGATCACGGAAGGCTTGTATCATGTGGACGCGCCAACAGTTTTGTTGTCATTACTTAGAATTCCTCATAGGGGCGACAGAAACTACGCACTTTAGCTTTAAGCTAGATCTACACACTATTGCATGCACATGCACATGCATATATATATATATATATATATATATATATACATATATATATATATATACATACATATATATACATACATATATATATATACATACATATATATATATATATATATACACATATATATATACATACATACATACATATATATATATATATACACACTATATATATGCACATACATATATATATATATACACATATATATATATATATATATATATATATATATACATACACACAATATATATATATATATATATATATTTATATATATATATATATATATATATATATATGCACCAGTGATATACACACAAAATGTGAGTTTATATATTTTTTTTTGTTTTTTTAGTTTTTTTATTTTTATTTTTTTTTATTTTAACCAGTGATATAAAATGGTATTGTACTTTGAAGCTCAAATCCATTTTTGTGATGTTAAGAGTAGTATAACAAGAGTGCACATAACAAATCTAGCAAACATCTCACCCTGGTGGGAAAATATCTGTCTGTCTTGAACTGCTTAAAAAAAGAAGACAGAAAGAAGGTGGTGAAGAAGAGGATGATGGACCAAAAGAGAACATCAGGGATGTAGGGTCCATGATGACCGCAGGCAGGACCCACAAACTCCCCATGGAGTGTTGTACACATCTAGAGAAAAAAAGATAGTATTAGGTTAGTAATGTAATACAAAATTTTGATAAGCTTTTCCAGTCAGAACATCAGTATTGTTTGCAGATTTTTGGCAGGCTAATCCTAGCTCTAGTAGTGGTTGCAGTTGCTGCGTTAGTCTTATGTGTCTGACTTAATCTGTATGTAAAAAAAATATTTAAAAAAATAAGCTGAAATGTGCCTGATGATGTCTGTTTGCTCAACACATCCTAGACATGCGAGTGTGGATTCTTACACATCACACTGGAGATCACTGTGTGCTGGTCTCACCGAAACATTGAGGTTACTCCATTGGATAGAGTCTGGGCTGTATCCTGTTCGATTCCACTCCTGCATGAGCTGATCTGAGGCATTGACTGGTGGAGAGCACTGACACCTGGGGACAAGACAACAAATGCTGAGCAAAGTACGTATGCGTATCTTGAGGTCAAAAAGACTATGGCTAAAGTCAATTAAAAACCTCAGTTATTTTTAAATGTGTTATTTTGCAAGATGGTAATTTTCCTTTTAGCTTAGGGAAGTAATGTACTGGGAATAGATCAAACCACTACAATTACAGTTTTCAGCAACAAGAGCAGTGTGCTCATAATGGGATACTATTTATCTGCACAGTACACTACTTTATGTAACCCTTTGGCACTTAAGATGACATCCTGACCTGAAGACTGTATTAGAAAAGTGACATGTTAGCTTTAATGCTGAAACAGTAGAAAATATACACTGGTCTAAAAAACAAAAACAATAATTTAAAAAATACAATGCATTACTCAATGAATAAATATTCATAATTAATTATTAGTGTGCCAAACAAATGACAAATGACATATTTAATAGACCCCGACCGATATAATAGACAGCAGCCAATATACATTTAAAAAAAAAAAAAAATCCAGAAAAACGTAACAAAACATAAACAGATTTCCCTAACAATTAGTAATTTGTAGTTATTTATGAGTTCTCACTAAAATAATATGATAATAATTTGATTTATTGGCACAACAGAACAGAGGAACATCAAATATATTAAAGTTCTGATGAATAAAATGTATTATTGTACAAAAATGTATGATTGTATAAAAATACAAACTAAAGATATGAAACTTAAAGTCCTTTGAACAAAAACACAATAACAAAACAAAAAAAATCAGTGTTTCCAACAGGGACATTGTAGAGTGCCCTCTGGTGGACAAACTATGCTACACATTATTTGTTATTATAAATGCTTCTGATGAATGAAATTTCTTTTCCGGCAAATGCCCAATATCGGCCTGCCGATATATAATATTTAACATACATTCCTAATACAGGATAATACCTACACTTTTATACAGGCAGTAATTTGAACAACTAAACAACTGTACACAAATATTGTAATTGACCAATTTATGAATGCATACTAATACCAGGAAGTTGACAGTGGTAAGCTCTGCCCAACTGCGCAAAAACTTCCCTCAGGATAAATAAAGTTAAATCTTATCTAATAATATATTCTAAGTTTCATAGTTTATTCCACTAACTCTTTAAAGCTTTAGTGCATCATGTTTTTTAATCCTCCGTGTCCTCCGTGGTGGCTACCAACAATTGCGTGGGGAGGGGTGGGGGGTGCGTGTGTGATCACTTAAGGCTGTATCATGTAGACAGTGTTGTTACTTAAAGTAACTGAAATCTTACTACTCACGAATACAGGGTAAGATTGTCCAAGTTGTTGTGCATGTTGACAGGGTAGTGTTCTCCCAGGTGAAAGAGCTTCTCTAGAGCCTCGTAGATGAAGATGATGCAGATGAGCGAAGCAAAGGCCTCCTCTGTGAATCGGGTTATGTAGCAGACCAGGGAGCTAGCATCTGTGGCCACCAGGACTAGACACAGGAAGGCTGTCCACAGACCAATGCTGGTCCGCAGCGACAGGTAGGACAGGCCGTAGTCACTGGGAAAGAAAGACAAAGATGACATGGAGGAGAATGGATACAGGTAAACACATGTACATTAGAGCCATGTAGACTTTTGGAATCCATACTATCCAGACAATTTAGTCTCATCAGTATTGTGATTAAGTATCATGTCACTGCAAAAGCGTGCTTGAACGTACGTGCAGAACCTGAAGAGGATCTTCTCAAACACTAAAACAGGACCTGTGCTGCCAAGAATAGTGAGGGGCTGGCCTGCGAAGAGGGAGTATGCCACTCCTGTCAGTGAGGCCCCAAACAGAGACTCTATGGCACTCTGTAGACACATAGGAGAGGGAGGGAGTGAGGGAGTGAGAAAGGGAGGATGTGGGAGGTGAAAACACCCAAAGGAGGATAGAGTGGGAAAGACTGAAGGAGAAAAGAGAGAGGTGAAGAAGAGACCCCCAACCAAAACACAGAGAGTTTTGATTAAACAGACATTCTTGGCTGACAAGCTAGACAAACTGTTTGAATTTTTCCGCCCTGCTGATTTGTCCGAAGTCATATCTGTGTGTAGCGCTCGCCTGCTGAGTTTACTCAGACGCATCACACACACCAGCACACAGTCTGTGCCTATGCCAACAGTCCCTGTCCTAGTAAGGACATCTGGGCAAAAAGGGAGAGAGAGAGAGAGAGATACAAAGAGAGACACTATACATATTTCAGTGTGATA
This sequence comes from Etheostoma perlongum, assembly GCA_026937815.1. Lineage (NCBI taxonomy): Eukaryota > Metazoa > Chordata > Actinopteri > Perciformes > Percidae > Etheostoma > Etheostoma perlongum. The sequence goes on along the minus strand of CM049384.1, from coordinate 10,362,956 downwards.
ACAGATTATTGCATGGGAGGCTGAATAATCATGATATCCTATTTTGAACACTGAATAAAGACAGCATAGTGAAATATATCTTCCTATATGAGTATGTAATAGCACAGTGAAATAGGTAAAAAAATGATGGTGACTTTTCTTGACACACTAAATCAGCTGCTTTACAAAAAAAAGTGAAATAAGGTAGTCAGAATATGTGTTTGCCCTTGATTAACAGAAGCTCATGTAACTATGAATGCATCTATCTGCATTTAACCCCTACATCATGGACTGTCTGTGCGTACATAAACATGGATGTAACATGTTAAATGGCATGGTGTGAGAAAGCATTTGTGTTGCACACAGTTGTTAAGGAAACATATTTAGTTATTTTAAATCAGATGACTTCTTTAATTTAACTTTAAGGATTGTGGGGAACTTGAGGTTTTACTGTCAATCAGTCACAACACCATACATTTTAAGTGCCTCCACAAGACACTAAATTAAATAATATACTCACATATGCTAGCCAATTTGTTCTAGGTTCTGTATACCTCATTTGGTACAACATGTCACTTAGACAACCTGGGGGATTTCTCACTGGGTTCATGAAAAGCAGTATAGACTTTTAAGTGGCAAGCCTTCAGACTCACTATGTTGCCTTTTGTTGCCTCCCCAAGCAGACCTCCAAATGTGATGACAGGGGACATGCAGGCGCAGTAGAGGAACAAGACAGAGGCTAGACACTGCAGACTGAGGGAGTCTCTGATGTCGCTCCAGTAAAACGGCAACTTCCGCTTCACGTCCAGGACCAGACCTCCAAATATCCTGCAAGAGGGGAGAGGCAGTTTTTTCGCCCACCTTTATTTATTCAAGGTTGGTTTACATGGAGAGCAATGCTCTCATTTTCAGGAACAGCCTGAGCACATTCACACAGTTACACATTCACACCTTTTAATGAATTTTCTAGTAGGACACACAATAATATGATATAAAAACATAAAATAATTAATAATAACTTAACTTAATTTAAACGCTACTAATATGAGGCAGGCCATCTATCAATTCCTCTGAAATTATTTAAGAAATCCAATATAATAAAAAAATAGTGTAGGTAACAGGCAACTGTGCTTAGTGAATAATAAAAATGATAAGTTTGCATCCATTTAACCAAAGTAGTTCTGATGGTCTCTTATTACTAACACCCTGTAAATTGCCATTCTTTTTATGTGTTTATTAAACACAATCTTCCTGTTGCTCTCATAATAGTCGGAATTATTTAAATCCATTGATTCTTAATTCAATGTGATTCAAACCGTAATTTAACAACCATGATTATTTACTAGGTGTTGAGGCCATTTTACAGTTAATTGGTAAGAGTGTTTGCTTTAACACTATTTACATTGGAGAGGGCATTACCACTGCCGAGTGCTGAAGCTTGTGAATATGCATTTTTATTATATCTAACCCCAAAACCTAGATAGCACTGGGATCTCGCTGCTTACTTTGACTTTGAGGGATTTCATTTCTCACCTTGTATTACTTCCGTCTTCGTCTTTTCTCTGACACCTGTCCAATTGCTCTGCTGTGAGGTCTTTCATTTTCTTTCCCCCCGGCACCTCTGGAATAACCTCTATTGGCTGCTTCCACAACCCCTGCTGTCTCTTCTATACAGCCCCTGTTTCTGATAGCTTTCTTACATTAGCCTCTTATACTTCCCTACATTCCTCTAACCCCCAGAACTCCCTCTTGCATGAGCCTTTTATAGTAGCAGTGAAAAGCAGAGTAAATATGTAAATAATACAGTGCCTTTGCAACTGATGTGTATGTGTGCAGAGTGTGTGTCTGTGTGAGGTTTAAAATAAACACATTCTCTCTCTTGCTGTGTGGCCTGGACTTCAGAGACCCAGCATGGTTATTTATAAATGTCAGCACCTGAGTTCACAGAGTACAGTAGATGTATCTGCTAAAACACATAGTTGAGTTTCTACAATTTTACATCTTATACATTTGCTTTTATAAACATTTTCAAAAGGTTTACCTAAACAATGGCTTGCTGATCACATATCTTTTTAATTTATCTCATCTTCATTTCAGAATGTTTGCAGAAAGGACATTCTATCTATTGTAACCACAAATAAGTTTCTGTCACAAATCAGGATAAAATGAGGTCTTTAATCTCTTAGATGAGTTTTCTTCTGCAGCTCTTGTTAACAAAAAACACTTGCCTCAACACAATCAACATGATATATAAAATATGCCTACTTGTGCTTATAAAGTTGTGAATTCAACTGGGACACACTTTAATTATCAAATACTTCTTTATCAAGATATTTGCTAAAACTAAGTGATATTAATATCACTTAGTTCATGGAGTGAGTATGCTCCAATAATCATTTGAACTCAATGGTGTGCCAAGAAAAGGTGCTAAACTCACCTCCCAGTCCTCTGCAGCTCAGGCCCTGCGTGGTGGTCCTCATCCTTTTCCAGCTCTCCAGCTGGAGACACAGTGCCGTTGGGTTGGGACGGTCTCTTCCTCTTCATCTGCAGGTCAAAGGATGTAAATACAACATAGTTGCATGCATATAAATTGCTTTGCTGTCATGATGCTTTAAATCCATAGTGGGGCCCTCTCAGTGTGATTGGAAGTAAAGAGTGATATACAGAGATACACATATCGAGAAGTCAATATAAACATTACAGTTTGTGAGACCAGACTACAATACAGTAAGTAAGGTCTAGTGTGTAGTGCGTTAGTATGCTGGTTATCAGTATGCAGCTGGTTAATGATCTCTGCACCAGTACCTCCCCAGCAAATTTCTTAATGTTTGTTGTACATGGCATTTGATATTCATGTCGGTAAGACACACACCTTTGTCTGCATTATTCACTAAGTACACATAAAACAATCTTTGACGGTGAGAATCTCTAACCTGAGATGGGACATTCTTGGGGGGCTCAATCCGGATTGTGGGGTCCCATTCTCCAGGAGGCAGGACAGTCACTTGATCAAGGAACTCGTCTATCCCCGAGAGGAGATCCATTCTGTCTTTGGCCTTGTATGCCACATCATGGAAAATCTACATAATGATTATTAGGAGTTATTAAATGTCTCTCCAATAAATAAAATGCCATTCCAACATGCATCTTACATTCAAAATAACCCCAAACTGAACCAGATAATATTTTGATACAGTATTAGAACTTGTCGAAACTGAAATAACAAGTCATAAAAATGATCTCGCTGTGTTTCTCTCACCTCATCTGTCATTAGTGTGGCCATGGACCTGCCAATCTCATGGTACTGGGGCCCTTTGCCATGAGGACCCAAAAGCAGGAAAAGAAACCTTTGAACAAGACAAATTGGTGGTGATGGCGCAGTGGATATGACACATGCCTTTTGGTGTGGGAGATCCGGGTTTGAGTCCCACATAGTTGCTCCAGAGGCATGCAACCTCTGACATATATAGCAATTGTAAGTTGCTTTGGATAAATAATAAGCGTCAAATAATCATGAATGCACCTTGAATTACACTGACCTCAATTCTAATCACAACAGTACATATTCACTTAAAATGTACCATGTGGATTTTTCTTGTCAACAGTTAAATCACCAATCAACATTCATTGTTTCTCACTAAATTGCATTGTGGGTATCCTTGAGGATAATAAACACATTGAATATGCATTCCCTTCCTCATAAAACTTTAGAAAAGTCCATTTTTAAAACTGCTATGTTTCTTGGTGTGTTACCACCATTGTTGCTCAGCGGAATAAAGTAAGAAACAGTAAATCCACAGGTTATATGAGTCCCATGTGAATTGGGCTTTTAAATGACTTTGTCAGTTTGCTTAAGTTGCTGCCAGAGGATAACTTGTCAGACTTTTAATCAAATATCACATTTTTGGAATAAAACTTCTTATCGTGACATCATTCAATTCCAAATTATTGTACCTCGTGGGCACAGGCACCTCTGTGAGGCCTGTGATAAGGACTGCAGGGGACAGTCTTACAAAGGCAGTTATGGGCTTCTCCAGGAAGTCCACTTCTCCCACCAGTACGTTGGAAGCTTCAGCACCTGGAGGAATCTTTTTCATGAAATTCATGTCCACCTGAGACCAAAAGAACAAATTAAATTAAATAATCAGATAAAAAACAAACAAATACTAATTATAAACAGAGAAAAAGAAGGAAGGACTAGTTTACAAGGACACACATGCAAACAGAGATGAAAAAGTGAGAATGTAAGGGGTGGCAGCAGGTCGTTTGGATACTATTATAACGAATGAAAGATAAGTAGCTAGTAGCTACATAAACGACTACATAGTACTGAGCAAAGATTGTCCATGGCTGTGAAGCATTTCTTACATTTCTGAAAATAATACTTCTAATGTGCAATGCTAAATATGGATCTGAGCATTGCAACAATTCCTTCATCTCTGTGTAATGTAGGAGAATGTGCCTCCATACCTCATTTGTATCCTCTGACTCACATAACCATTGCACCTTATTTTTTGGCAGTCATAATTAATGTTTTTATAATGATAACTACTAATGATAGCGGCCTGCCATTTTATTTATTGGATGATGTACAACATGGTACGATAAATGGAGGCCATGCGAAGGAGGATTTTTTTCAAACCAAACACAGATAACTATGTAACACTTTTAATTTGTTGGCCAATGCCTCTTACTGAGCCCAGGAGAAAATGGCTGATGGATATGTTATGGTAGCTCTCATGCAGGCAGCTTTCAACACAGATCATTTAAATGTCTGTGGAAGTCCACAAACCGAAGAAAGACATTGATGAACTCCTGGGCCCTTCCATCAAGATGGACTGTTTCTGTGCTCAGTACTGTGGTTGGGTTACCTTGCTGAAGTCGACACTGCTGCTTTCTCTACTGACCCCTACTTTAGATGGTCTCCTCTCCACTGCTTTGCTGCCATCTAGGTTGTTTGGGACAGAGTTTGGGGACACCGGTGAACCTAGGTGTGACAGGGGGAGAAGAAGGGCAGGAGAGAAAGTGGTGATGGACACTGTGTAAGTACTTGGAAAACAAAGACTGGTCAAGATTTACAGAATTGTTTTGCCATGACATGCCATTTCTGATTCCATTTTAATTGCTATTTCTTAAATGCTATTTTGTCTAACATTTTTCTCTCTACTTGGTTTGTAATTTTAAGGAACTGGAAAAAAAATGTTCAATGTATTTTTTTTTATCTGCGATAGACCACTACTTTATGGCATGGGCTCATTAAACAAGAGGCAATTTCACAGGCATTGAACTCATTTTTGATCAGAGGTGAGCTCTTGGCAAACAAAATACAAAATCCAGAAGTCACATTGCTGCCCACACAGGTCCATGATGCAATACTACAGGGTAAATAAAACTGTTTGTGTGATATTTGCATTTTGTTTGGGCACTTTTAACAGAAAAATGAACCACTGGATCAATGATTTCCAGTCATGTATCCTCATTAGCTATAAGGCCTGTTTTATAGCGGCCGCTTGTGTAAGCACAGAATGTGACCAGTATATTTGTCACCTTGGTGGCTTAGCGTATCAGCTCTGAGATATTCCATTAAATGAAAGTTCCTGTGCCACTCCAAGTCTAGATCATCATTAGCTATAAGGTTACTAAACTTAAACTCATAGTAATGGCGGTCCCAAACACTGATCCACTGTTCTACAATGATCAATGGCTAACTGAAATACAAGATGAACAAGATCAAGCTCATAGCACACACAAGTAGTTAAAAAATGTTCAACAAATTGAAACAGTAGCATTTAAATTTGCAGTTCAACATATCACATTTTTGGCTGCAAGTGAAAGGATTTCTTTCACTACCACCATCACAAGCTGTGTTTGGTACAGAGCTGTAACACTGTGATGTCTCTCCACAGGGAAGACGATATTTTTCACAAAGCACCGTTCCTATTTGCTCCCCGTCTGTTAAGCTCATTACTTGGTGCTAAATCAGTCCTGCTTTGCTTAAATTCATGTCAGCTGTGAGTTAAATGCAAGGGGATGTGTTTAATGTGCCGGACATTTACCTTCCTTTGACTTCAGCACATTTAAGTGTTGAACCTTAGGTATTTCTGTGCATAATTGGCTGCACACACTTCAACATTGCTTATGAGATTTGAGCCATACCAGATACAGGAAACGCTAGCACTTGAGGTGACATGAGAGTGGGAAATGAAATGAAGGAGTTGTGTATTTGAATCAAAGGATAGTATTTGCATACTATCCTCTGAAATTCTGAAGTAACACTTCTTTTACCAGGTTTTCTTTTTGCATCTATGTGAGCACATTTCTCTTTTCGCCATCAGAAAGTTATCAAATCAACCTAACAAAATACATTTATAAAGCGCTCAAGCAATGTTCCACATTCTCACCTACAATAAATCAAAATTAAAATGTGCCATTTCTACCAGCATGGGGTTTTGGCCAGTGATCCATACCCTTGAACTGTACCCTGGAGTAACCCCAGTGGATGCTGGGCAGCTGTGACTGCTGAACAGGAGCATGATTGCTCACATACCTGACAAAGCCTCTTGGAATAAGGGAGGGATTAGTTTAGGTTGCGTTCGCCAACACACTTCATTCAGAAAGGCTAAGCCCTGGAATGCTGCCCCATACTTGCCTTTTAAACAGTGGCGTCATAGCGCTACCTCATTCATATGCAAAACAGTAACATAACTGAAAATATGTAAAGCTGGTAGCACTGAGACATTTCTGTTAAAGGGGAAAAGATTATGTTAAATTATACTGTATTGTTATAGTTGTTGTACACATGTATTAAACTTGGTCTTCTGCTGGAAATCTAGTTCTTTCCACAATTTACATTATACTGTACAACTCAAAATTTACAAGTAGTCGTAAACATAAAGGGATTATGTAATGACACTAGGTTACCATAAGTCTAGATGCGGCCATTATTCAATTTTAAAATGGCCTATGTTCATAAAACTGACAAATAAAAATGCTTAAGATTTGAAAATCTCTCAAATAGGGTCTGGAATAACATGAAGCAAGTGTACCAGTGATTTTCCACATGCCCACATGTATTTCACCCATGACATCATACTCAATGGATCCATGGCATGTGTATGTATTAATAGCCTGCTGTCAACTCAATACCATTACAATATATTTAAAAACTGCCAGAACATATAAATCATTGCATCAACTAGACTTATTGTATTACTCCTTATAAACTAGGTTATTCTCAACATACTTATATAAACAAATTACTCTAAATGACACAATAAGGGCACTTTGCTGTATAATACTATATCTCTGTTCAATACATAGACTGTTTAGCTACTTTAAGTAGCTTTAAGTCAACATCATACAACACAGAAGTTTTTATAACCTAACCCAAAACTAAACTAAAAGCTTGAAACCCCCTTTTGAATAATAACCTAACCCACATACTGTTGTCAGGACGCTTGCTTCTTTGGAAATACTGTGTATTTTCCTAGAAGAGGGTACAATTACAGAAGCTCTTCAGCTATAATAAGACCACCTCAACCTTTCAGATTCAGCTCCCACCAAGTCATTGTTGGTTCTAATGACCCATACTTTGAAATGGAGCCATTCCCAGATGGGGAAATATACAGACGCACACACGGAAACGCAAACAGTCTAATAATAAACTGACAAGGCTTGGTTTGGGAAGAACAAAAAGTCACTGTCGGTGCTAATATGAAAGAACATGCAGTACCTATACAACCACTCTGGTCTAGGGCTTATATTTAGCCATGCTGCTGGCATCGCTACCCTCAACCTCACTATTCTTTTTTGGGTAAAAGAATGTTTATACTTAGGAATTGATGATGAGGAAGAGCATGGGCTCCAACAGATGCAAGGGGGACAAGCACAAGTTGCATGACATTTATATCTGTGAGTGTTGGGATGGTCACCCGGGGATAAAAAGCGTAGTACTCTATATCAGTTTCTGCGTCATACAACATAACAAAAAGATAAGGACTTAACAGCTAGGGATGTCCTGACCCTATCTGCAGGATCTGTAATGAGACGAGTTACTGTTGTTGTTGTTTTTATACACTGATTGGTGTCAGCGATTTAAAACCCAATCATAAACTGTGCTCTAAATATGAAACCTATCAAAAAGGCCTCTGAGCACTCTGCTTGAACAAAAGGAACCTGTTCCAAATCAAATGTTGTGAGTGAACAGCAGAGTAACATGATAATAAACAGCAGCCAGTAGTTCCAGTTAGTGGTATCCACATTAATAAGAGAATTTGTGCAAGAAAAAGCAGAGCAGCTTTGGGTTAAAAAAACAAACAAACTAGGTAACATCTTGCAGGTGCACCATATTGGACCTCAAAGTGCATTTTAATCTTCATATTGTGTTTATTTTAGGAATATAGCCATGCTCTGCAAATCCTGTAGCTTTGTGTCACAACAGATCCATATAGACAAGCACTAATGCAAGTTACATTTTCTTGGTGAAGATATCAAGCTGTTTTTACCTGGATTAGCTTTTCTGGTTAAGTTTGTACTGGGTAACTGTATAAGGTAGCTGAATTAAACATATAATAGTATTAGCAGATATCCAATATTAAATGACTTATACTGATCAGTTGCAACAAGTAAAATTAAACATTTTCAGGACATCCCTTCTAACAGGTCTTACATAAACACATTGACTGAGAAGAAAGATGGGGGACGATATCGTGGCAATTAAACATAACAGGACACATGATGAAGTTTGGGAGAAAGACAGACCAAAAAATTATGGAAGGCAGCCATGAAACCACAATTAAGGAGGTGTGAATGGGGACAGGGCAAAGCAAGGCACACATGCTGAGGAATGTCTTGCAAATGTGTAAAGAGAAAGAGAGAAGTTTGAATTGCAAAAAGAAGTATAAAGAGTTTAGAGAGTATCAAGAACGAGAGATATTAATAGGAAAGAATGGATGAGGGGAATAAAATGGAAGGGAGAAAAGCAAGAATCATGAGGCTGAAAAGAGAGTGGTGTTAAAAAATGTTGTGGATAAATACAGTGGGAAGAGTGCCTTAGCAAGTGAGCCTTGCTGTGGGTTATTGATGAGATGGCCGCAGGGTTGGAAGTTAACAGGGAGCAGAGCTTTCATGCTAGTGCTAGTGTTCTCTGTTCAAGCCGTGACTCACACTGGCAGGCTACACAGATATTTGCCTTCTAAGGGCAGCAGCTCGAAGCCCTGGGATGCCAAGGATGCGCGCCGGCTGAGCTCAGGTGATTCTTCTTCTGCAGAGTTTGGTGGGTTGTCATCCTCAGGAGGGGATACCACCACTTCAGGGATGCCTTGAGGGCCAAGGCCTGCACCAAGGGTTTGGGAGGAGTGCCGGAAGGCAACAGGGGTATTTTGAGGGGTGGTGAGGAGTTGGGGGCCTGAGGTGGGCCCAGTGTTGGGAGGAAGAGGAGGGCAGGAGATGGTTGAACAGGATGGAGACCCTGGACTCTCGTCTCTGGGAGAGGTTGGAGACAGAAGAGGAGGACCCTGGCTTGTAGAGAGAGAGACGTGAAGAGGAAAGGCCCTCTCCTAACAGAAGAGACAATGGCAACAAGGGGAGAGGAGAAGGGAGAGAAAAGGAGGGAAAGGAGAAGGAAAAGGAATAAGGGATGGAGCAGAGAAAAAACATATGAAGTAGGAGTACATCACAGGGGTGATATCTGGAGGAGACACAGCAAGAAGGGGTTGGCAGCAAGAGCAGGGCAGAGGTGTAGTTAGAGATATCCATGCCTGCATAAACATGAGTGGAAAGAATGGTTGTGTGCAGAAGACACTAAGAATGATTCAGTGATGCATGTAAGAGGGTCTGCAAGGGCCAAAAAAACTTCTCATTCAACTCCAAACAAACCAACCGTTCAACATGTCGGATGTTAGGCAAAACTCTTCAGAGGCTTGCATGCAGGAGAGGATTAGTTAGCACAATGTTGGTGCATTGTAAGCAAACATGTGCTCTACCACAGCAGACCAGTCATAAATCCTACACAGTGCACACACTCATTTGGCACAAGACATTGACTTTCACAATACAACTAGTACCATCACCAACCATCAATGTGACATATAATTTTGACCTTTGCCATTTGCATTTTAAATTGAATGATATGGAAACCCAAGCCTAACAAGAGCCATAGGCACAGAAGAGGAGCATGTGACATTTCTTTCATATTTAAAACATCAAGCTGGCACCACCCACAATCATAAAATGCACACCATACATAAACACTGCTGCAGCCATGTCCAGTCAAAAACACACAAAATGCTGACTCCACTTGCATGTGAAGCAATATTTTCCCGAGTGTCACCCTATGGAGTGAATACAATAATTAATTCAAAAACCCAAGCCAGGCCAGCCATACAAGTTAGCAGAGTCATTTGCACCCAGATTTCTTTTTCACTAAAGTGGCTGCTTCAATATAGAGAATTCTCTAAATTTTACTCACGTTTACCTTCTACGATGGCATTAAGGAATTTGAATAGTGGATTTTTAGGAACTGTTCTCCAGTGGTGGAAAATATTGAGGAAAAAGAAATACAAGTGCGTCGTAGGATCTCACCGTTTTTTTCAAGTAAGAGTGGGTCTGAATGTTTCTTGCCTATGTCAGCAATGGAGCGCACCAGAGGGATGCGATTGCTGAGTTTTCCTCTCATTCTGGTGGTGGTGTTTCTTCAGCATGGCTTCCCGTACCTTTTCACGCAAATCCTCCTTCAGTTGGCCTGATGCCACCATGCTGTCTATTAGCATGCCTAAATCGTACAAAGGCAGGGACATAAACACACAGTAAGAAAAAATGATGTATAGGCTATTCAAAATGATATTACTAGAGTAATGAATAGTTATTTCCTTTTTTAATCTCTTACTCTTCACCACAATGCTACATAACAAATACAATAAGACATGACGCCATGACCTACTGCATGAATACAGTAGGTCATGCATCTTAAAAAGTGATTTCAATAAGTATCTAAAAATTTACCCGCAATTTCCTCGATGCTGTTAGCCTGCATATCCAGCATGACTGTGCCGTTGAGTATGCAGCTACGCAGTTCAAATAAGCTGTGTAGTGACAACGTAGCCACATAGGGCTTACTCCACCTCTCCCCACCGTCTTCCACATCCTCTTCAAACTTCAACCATCTGTAGATAAACACAAAGACCACAAACACATTATAGTTCAAGTTTTATCAGTGAGGGAACAAAGAATTTACATTTTACAATTTAGTTCTTAGTATAATAACCCTGTTGACATTTTCGACCTGAGGTTGAGTATGAGCCTAGTCTATGTCTCTTCAGATCTGCAATTGATATTATAAGTCATTTTCACAGTAAGATTCATATGTACTACAATGTAGCCACTGAGGCGAATAGTTGTGACTAAGCCAGGATCACAATACCTAATCAGGGTTTCCAATTAACTCCTAATGATGTTATTCCATGACTAATGTATGCTACAAAACCATAACAGATAACAGATGCAATAAACTCCTGTCAACTAATATTTGTAAAACAGCAACAACAACAGATCTTTGGAGTTATGCATTGCTTTCACTTCATGTGGTTGTCATCATGCTGATTGCCCCTTAAGTTGCTTTCTGACCTGGCAGTCTCCTTCCATTCAGTAGCGTTGCCATCTCTGAAAGACAGCTCGTCCAGCTCGGTGAAGAGGTCATGGGAGACATGCTCGAGGTCATCATCCTCTGTACCTAAAATAAACTGGACCCGCTGAGATGGTGTGTCTGCACAAAGAGTGGGCAAAGGCCAAAAGTCAGATGCGCTTGTTTACAATAATAACAGTAACATTCTCCAGGTATTATTAGTATTGTTTTTGACCTATAGTAGCACTATGGAGCAGGTTGCTATGAGTGGGTTCTCTTTTGAGCTTGTTCGCATTCACGTGCACACAGGTGACGTGATACACTGTCCTGCCAACGCCTTTACACGATTCTCACCTATCTGGAGGTGGCTGTAAATTGCCAAGAAATGTAGCAATGTGCTAGCAAAGGCAGGGAAGAAGAGGACTGTAAGCTAGTTAACACAACAAGTGTAAACAATGCACATTCCAATGCACGTTTTATGAGGAAGGAAATGTTTTTTGTTCTTTAGACCTAGGATACACACAATGTGTTTTAGTGTGTAATGTTGACTGTAAACTTGTCCATTTATGAGAAAACTCCACATGGCACCCTTATGGGGATGTCTTAATCTCAAACACATTTACCCCTGAGTTTCCCCTGTAGTACCATGCTATTATGTGAGTTCAGCTACAGAGCATGACAGAGGAAATGTCTCATAAAAGCAGAGATTAACTCTGAGCATAACATTCTTTGGGATCTGTTTGAGAATGCGTGTGTTGATGGCAAGTACAACTGTACTAATGCCTTCTGAAGCTTGGGACAATGCTTTTTGGGGTAGGGTACAGTGAGACCAGAAAACTGTAACTGCTTTTCATTATCCTGAGACAAGAGAAGGAATACATCTGCAGGCATGAGGCTGAGGAAGTGTGCAAGGGAGCATAATGAAAACCTGAATGTTCTTCAGCAAATTTAGTTTTGTGTCTGATTGAATTAGAGAGCAGATATCAGGACATCTGGAACCAGAGAGAAAACGGAAATATACTGTATATTGCAGTTTATAAGACTACACCACAGGGAGGCAGAAATGGAATGACTAGCAGCAAAAGTATTTTTGGTTCACACATGGGTACACCGTGTGGGGGTCTGGTGTGTATTTTGCACAAGTTGAGTAAACTTTATATTGATTTTCCTGCTGCTTATTGTATGTTACTCTACATCTGTGTATGTTTGTGTGTGTTTGTGTTTTAGGCACAACAATTAGGTCAAACTATGTAGATGGGTAAAGCGTTTCAGAATATCCGTCTTATAAATCGTGACGCTGTGTGCCTTCAGTCTTAACATGATAACAGGACCAATACAGGTTTTTTTTGGTGTTGATAAAGGACTTGATAACCCCTCATAGAGTTCAATGCATTGTTTGGGTGCTTACGAGTCTGGCAGTTAAGGTGATGCAGCACTCTCTCACAGAAACACATGCACACATTGCTTAAAATGTCATAGCCTTCAGTCAGTGTCAAATACTGGTTCCCAGTGACCTTTAATGCCTTTTAGAGCTGAAATGTTTTATTCAGAACCGTTTATAAATAAACAAAGTTGAAGGCTCTAAAAGTAGACAATAATGGCAAGGTACTATGTACTAAAGTACTATGAGATAGAAATGCAGTAGAAAGACAGATTTAGTGAAATGTGGGATTTGGTAGAAATTGGGGGTATTAAGATAGTTAAAATAAGTGTTTCCAACCATAAGTGGGGGATTCCCTGCCATCTTCCTTCCCCTCCTCAGAGTCTCTCTCTTTTTTCTTTCGGTGGTGTCTGTGTCCTCGGTGGCGATGCCTCCGTTTGATCTCCCTTCCAAGAGGGACATGGACGCCTACGTACACTGCTCTGTGACCTTGGGTAAAGAAAAGTGCAATACCAATTCAGACACATTTCCTGTACACCAACTTTTACACAAATTGGAAAAAGAAAAAAAGAGGAAAAAACAAGAAAGCATTTTATAAACATAATACAGGGTAAAATAGCACAAAAGAAGGAATAGACATACAGTTCACAATTTCAGTTACATGAAGTATTAGGATACAAATTGACTCCACTAATAAGGTGGTAAACAGAAAAAAAGTAATGTTATTTGACATTTGACAGTTATTTGACAAATATTGTATTTACTTTAGACAAATAAATAACAGTTATTTATATCAACAGGTTCCATTTATAACATTCTTCTGCTGTAAAACGTGTTAAACTTGACATCTCTTGTCTATTTCTTGCCCATCACACAGCAGATTTCTGCCTCTGTTAGCAAGTAAAGCTAATAATCTGACAAAGGAAGTGCTATGTCAAATTCTTCCCAGAAGGACCACAATATCATAAATGGAATTCTAAATGCAATGGACTAAATTAAATTTCAAAATCCAAGGCTACATTGTAAAACTAACAATTTAAGCCTACAAGAACAGTGTCATAGTTCCAGTTGTAAAAACTGAAAAGACAGACACACTAACATTTGAGACAGAAGACAGAGGAACTTCTTTCCATTTCGTTTGAGTGTCCTAGATAATCTACTTGAAGGAAACCAGAGTACGCCATTTAACTTTTTCAACCCTCTGCTTTCTCCCTAATATTTTATATACTTCCCCTCATTATTGTTACTGCCACACAGGAACTGTGTTCCGAAATGCAAACGCCTTATTTTCGCCCTACACTCTCTGCCAATACTCATTTTTCACAGATGAGTCATTGCTCTTTGATTTGAGAGGGAACCCAGGAGAAATGAAACCAAGAAGCAGCACTCAGAAGAAAGGCAACCTACACATGACACATGAACTGAACAGATGGAGAGAAACAGAGATGGAGAGCAAGAAAATACACAGGTGAAAAAATGTTAGAGAGAGCTGGACATAAAGCAGAGGCCTCCAGGGATGTCACAAAAAGGAGAGAATAGGATAAATTGAGATATTATTGAAGAATGGATGGATGATATGAAGTGTAGTGTGCTGCAGGGGGGAGGGGGGAGGACAAGTAGCAAATGCCTCTGGGAGATATTGTCGTGGTAATGACATTTTTGGTGCCGCAATTTCAATGTGTGAACAGCATTGACATTTTATTAGATGTTACACTCCATCCATTATCTGACCTTATCAAATATTGATGATATTAATAAAATCACATGGTCTATAAAAACATATTAGAATACATTCCCTATCCGTGTACATTAAAATATAGCACATATAGAGACAAGAAAACCTAAACATTCTTCACACATGTAAACCGCTATTTTGCTTGGGATCATTAACTGGGATTGTGATTATTGTGACTGTACTGAAAGTCAGTATTCAGTAAAATCCAATAATCCCCCACCCCAGCCCTACTACAAAATCTCAAAAGCAACAATATCCCATGTGTCTCACGTTTCCTTAGCCTGGTGTGTCACACACAGGGCTCTATTTTAACAATCTAAGCACACGGCGTGAAACATATGGCACAGGTGTGTTTAGGGCATGTCCAAATCCATTTTTGACACGTAAAAAAAAAAGGGTCCGTGCGCTGGGCGCATGGTTCAAAAGGGTTGTACTTAATGTCTTCATTAATTCATAGGTGTGTTTTGGGCGTAACATGCAATAAACCAATCGGAGTGTCATCTCTCATTCCCTTTAAAAGCCAGGCGCATTGTTATTACTACGGATTTGCACATTAATCTTTTTATTTGTAATCACGTTTGTGTGCTGCTGTGCTTCAGTGTGTGTGTGTGTGTGTGTGTAACAAGCATACGGTGCGCCCGCTGTTTTTTTTTTTTGTACGGCGCATTTTACCAATTTGCTGTTAAAATAAAAATGAAATGCTGCGCTATTGACTATGGATCAGCACAATCACTTCCTGCTGCCTCAAGATAGCAATACGCCAAAAATACACCTGAACGCACCTCCTTGTGAGAACAGCACGCCCATGGGCGCAAAGTTGGGCGCAGGTGCATTTTCAACAACGTGGGCGCGGTATGGGAAATTAACAACTTCGGTCTTAAACTAGCAAAGATAGGGCCATTAACATGATCAGCAACAGCTGAAGAATGCAAATAAAATGCAGGCATTTGTTTAATAGAAATAGTATAGGCAACACAATCTTGCTAACTGGCAACCAAAGCCACTTTATGTGATGGCTTAGGAACCTACCCTTTCCATCAATTAAAAAAGCACATAGAAGAAAAATCTTTTAGGCTGGCTGGCATTAAACTTACTTTCCAAATCTTCTGTTTCATAGTCTGTGTGAGTGGTGAAGCTGGTCTTCCCATGGTCAACTAGTGCCTCCTCATCTAGACCCTGAGAACGACAGGAGGAGAGAGTGAGAGAGAGAGAGAAAGAAAGAAAGAGAGAGAAAAAGACAGAGAAGAAATATTTAAAGATACATTAGTATCACAAAACAAATAGATTTTTTTATTCCAATTTTCACCATGATTTTTTACTGGTTTTTATAGACCTTATGTACAATTTAACTTTAATTTACGCCTGCGGGCATATGTCTTTCAGAGGCTGTAGCAGGCTCCGTGTTAGATGAGTAAAAGATACAGGTATAAACTACACAACCTAATCCACTGGGACCAACAACGATGCAAGTTTGTTGAAAGGATAAATAACGTTCCAAAGACTACATTTTGAAAGATTTGCTTGGGTGCGATAAGACTTGCATTGAGATCCTTCCATTTCCTCTAACACTCCAAATATCTTATTTGTTTTTTTCATTTTTATTTTCTACCCCTACCAAATCACTCCATAGATCTGGGTTTATGTCTTGGAGTAAATCAAGTACTTTGTTTTGCAGATGGCCAACAAAGACAGCCAATTCCCATATCACTTAAACATTATCAGGCAAGAGAAACAGCGCAGACTATGATGGAAAAGAAAATATAATTAAGTGTTCTTAATGATAAGCAGTGTGTGATAAAACAACTCTTGTTTGAAATGTATCCCAGAACACAATTACATACTCTGACAAACAGATGTGATAACAGCATAGCTTATCAAGCAGATTAACCTCTGATGGTTTTCTTAATAAGCAAGGTATCATTGGAACTTGGAAAACATATTCATTGTTATGGTCCATGCCATAAAAGGGGGGGGTTTCATAGCAACGTCAAGAGGTTGGCTACACTCATTAAAAAAGAGGTTTATATGACCTTAGTGAGAAGAATTAGCCTGATATCATGATATCAGTGTCCTGGAAAGATCCAACTCGAGGAGACATAAAGCTTACAGGATGATATTAGTCATATTCTTTACTAAATTATAGTGTTTTGAAACAATAATCACAGCACCCAAACACACACACTCACCCGCCAGCCCCAAAAGGCAGCCTTAACCATCAGCAGACATGCTAAACCTAAGATGAACTTAGCCCGACTTAACCTTTAAACTAAACCAAACCTTGCTCAGTTTTAAAATCGATACTGGTTCGCACAAAGACAGAAGTGTAACAACACTTAATCACACAGAGACAAAAACCATGAACCCTTTTCAACCCAAACCCAGTTTGGTCCAATTACCAACCTTGTTATTAGTGAGCCCCTGACTCCCTACTCTTAATTGCCAAAACATTTAAGGCAGCCACGGATTACTTCGGCATGGGTGGCCAAAACAGAACTAAATGTGCTAGGAGAAATCACTGTACAACAACTGATGTCACCCCCCCCCCCCCCACACACACACACACACACACACACACACACACACACACACCCCAAACATACAAACAAACACACACACACACTGCAGGAAGTTTGTATTTCACACCTCTAATACCCTTAATACTCCCAGCTGTTCTCTAAAGCCCAGTTGAGACCAGAGATCTGTGTCAAGACAAAACCGTTTTAGAATGAAACAGGGAAAGGTTACATTGGTCTGAACTGGCCCGTCTCAACATTCATATTTAGACACAACAGATTACATATCCAGCTACAAAAATGCCTGAAAGTGAGAAGTGAGACCAGAAGTACAAAGAGTTGTTGCTATGGAGATGGCTTCGTGTTGGTGTTTTAGAACGTTAGAGATGGCGTGCAGCAAGTATTTGAAAGTTTTAACTCGTCTCGTCACAAAACTTTGGTCTGAAACTGGGCTTAAGACAACACAGAGAGAAATCAATAGAAGTCAGTCAGGCCAGCTTGGCTCCATAGTCAGTGTGTCTTTCAACTAGGCATGATGATGTACAAAGCTTATTTTAGACACACATTAATAGGATCTATAAACACCACAGGGTGGCAGTGAGCTAACGGCACGCTGATAAGATGGGGTGTAATATAGGTTTGTGACAGGTGATAGTAGGATCCTATCTTACAATTTCTTTCAGTCCAGTTATTTTGACAGCTTATGTTTTAATAACAGGTTGGGACAGACTGCAGAATACTGTTACGTGTGTTGTGTACTTGATGCAACACAGGCCACAATTGGATTTTTTTTTTTAGTCCCTTCAACCAATCACAGAGAGGCACTGCTGCCAAGCAGGAGAGTGTGGAAACAAAAGGTGACGATGACAGCCACATGCTGAAAAGATACGTGATACGTAGATGATATCAGGGCCTTATGTGTTTTAGCCCCAACATGCCAGTCACCTCCACCAGTCCACACTGAAGTTACATTTCATTTAATTCATTTATGTTTAATTACTGGCTTACTACTATGAACATGTCTTCAATAGCATTCAGATTTCCACACATATATTACCATAATCATTGTCCTGTTAGAACGCCACGTACGATGAATGATGCCATCTGTGATTGTGTCTGTGTGCACTTGTAAGCCTGTGTGTATGTGTGTGTATGTGTGTGCATGTGTTTCTCAGTTGCTAGTGGATTTGCATGATAATGAGCTATGCTGCTCTCTGACAGTGCCTTGATGAGGAGCAGTAATATGTCAGCTGCAGGGAGAAAAGTAGCAAGAAATGAATCTCTGGTAACTGGAGCTCTTTCACCCAAAGCACACCAAGGGTGAGTAAAACTGATTTAAGTACTGATTGTACTTGATTTCTGTATTGCAGTGTAGTGTAATGTACTATTTAAACAACCATTTAACTTAAAGATGAAAAAGAATTAAAACGGATGTGTAAAAAACACTTCTTCTTTATTTTTATTTTATTTAAATATAACTAGACCTCTCAAACCAAATTTAAATTAATTTATGGAGTAGGTCTTTGAACAGAGTTTGGCTACTGGCCACATTTCTAATTTCCCATTCTGCTCCAATCACATGAACCAATGTTTACAAGCAGAGTGCACAAAGCTGGTGTGAAACTATTCCTACTTCATGGGTATTGTCCTATTTTTTAAGCTTCTCAAAATACCACTTCCACAAATCTGTTTTACTGTATTAACAACAGTTAATGTACCATGATCATGTATTCTCTGCTTGTTGTTGTGCCTGTTTAGTGAAGCATGCGCATGTTACAAGTTTGTTGTGCCCTCGACCTCACATTGGTTGGTACAATTTAAGAACACATGATGCAACCTGTCACATAGCTTTGTCCAAAATAAACCTCTACTCTATCACCCACAGCCCCCAGGCCAGGGGAGGCAGTTGGCCATTATGGCTACAAAGCACAGCTATGATTGGGCTACAGGAGCAGGGGGACAACAGAAGGATTTCCATATCATATAGTGACATTAATAACTGATGTTGACAGAAGGCAGATGTGTCTCTAGCTATATCTACAAAGTAAAGAAAGCCAGACTATATTGTTTCCTGTGTGGTTCCAGGAAGATCATTTATGTATATTTATAATGACCATTATGATGCTATACTGTTTGTTTTAACTGATGAGTGATAAGCAAAGCTGCAGGTCAAATTTGTGAAGTAAATCTGACTCAATACAACAGAAAATAGACTGCTCAATAAATGCCAGATAGTAATCAAGATACAAAAATAGATGGAAACATTGAAATAAAATGTAACCATGGTATGAGCTTAATCCAGGAAACTCAGTAGGTGTAAATGTAAGCACAGTGTTTCCTGGTCTGTCAGTGGCCACTGAGACGTGTGCTGCCACACGACAAAATATTACTCATGGGATGTACCTACCACTGACAAAACAGATACTCTAGCACGATGGAGAATTCTGATCAGAAGAAGACCTTCAATGTCACCAGGGAACATAACCCTAGTCACCTCTAGTCTGAGTTCAGCAGAACGGAAAGCATGCATGGAGTCTGGTGTGGGATAAGCCCTGTCTGGCTTTGCACAATACACTTTAGTATAGAGTGATTCTTCAATCAAACCATAAAGTGTCCTTATTCATAATTTCTCATCTTTCTGGTCTTCAATCCTGCCCTTTATCCTATTCTTTCTCACACGGGTGTCACGTGGCAATGCTTTTCACAGACAACACTAATAAAATGCGGTAAACTCTGTAGGGGTAAAAAAAATTACTAATATCAAACACTTTTCTGTCATTGTAGTCACAACAATCATGGTATGTCATTTTTATAACGACTCTCATATGCATCCAACCATATCAGTCAGAAAACATCAATATGAAGTCCAATACGATTTTGAAAAGATTAATGGTACCAATGACTCCAATTGCTCTTCATTTTATTTGTTCAATTGTTATGTTTTGTTTTGATGTGTTGCTGTTTTCAAAACTTTCAGCATTCTGTGGCTGTCAAATACTGGGGAAAAAGTCTCTGTATGACTGCTCATCAGAGACAAACACTCGCTCAATAATTAAAAACGCTGCTAATAAAGAGACATATTATGGGCTTGATAGTCCAAAATTAATTCATTAATATGAATTAAAAAAACTATTACAAAATGTTCCACTATCTATAAAAGTTTCCATGCTGTATCCGAGGAGGATAAATGGGCTGTCAAAATCATTACTGAAAGTGTGTCATTGTATGAGGATTATCTCGGTAAAATGACCAATGTGTTGGGTATTATGAAGGGGTGGGATGTATGATTCACATGAACCTTTAAGAGTTAACACAAGGCTTACCATGTGTCCATCCAATAACAAAGACAACACTCCCATTTCAACTAACAATTGAACTATATACAAGAATGACCAAGAACATGAAGGTTGTGATATCATCCACATTAAATGGACATGTTCAAGTTCAAAATGTATACAGATGTGTTTGTCATTAAGATATGAACATAATGTCTAACTCTAATGATGTGACATCACAATGGCTGCCAGCCATTGCCAACAAGCATCTTCCATCGGACCAACCCTGAGGTTAACCTCACTTCTGTTAGGAGGGTTAGGGTTAGTGTTGTTTGTGTGTGAGTAATTTAATCACTCAGCAGCCAAACACCTTGTCAGCCAACCAGACAGTAAATTGAACAGCCATAACCCAACCAGCCAACAGGCCTGGTTCCCTCTTATCTCAGTTTCTTGCCAGCTTTGCTTCACTGGGACCTGATCCAATCGATAGAGACTGACGTAAGAGATGTGTTACATAGTGAGAGACCTGTCCCTTGTGATGACTGAATATCTCTTAGTCTCACACTGCCAAAATGCACAATTGCATACTACGGATGAGAAAATTGACATATATTTACTGCCAATTAAAGGAGAATTCCGGTCGATTCCAACATGTAGCTCTTTTGTTTGTAAATTTGGAGTCAGTAGAGAGAAAGACAAAAACAATCGGTGCTGCCTACACCGTGTTATTCTCCTGCTAGTGTTAGCACCCAACAGGCTTAAACAGGGCAAGTTTTAAACGTGTTTTTCTAAACATGCTCAAAATGTGTTTACAAGTGCCTACCCATGCGTAGTGATTCCTTCTTAGTGAACACAGTGAATCTGACTGCTGTAGATGTGAAATTAATGTATGAAATGTGTGCTAATTCAGCTCTGTTTAGTTCGTGTGTTGATACTGCAAGGAGTGCTTTAGGACCGTCTACAAACTACAACACAGAAAAGAGATACAAACATCTTTTAAAAAATAAACGTGCTTATTTTTTAAAAGTGCTATAGTACAACTAGCAGGAGACACGTTATAATTGAGGTAAGTAGAGAGACACTAACTTATTTAATCATTAAATTGATAGCCTACATATTTTAGTTTTATCTCTTTTCGGTGTGTAGTTTGTAGACGGCCCCTAAGCTCTCTAACTGCCGTCTCAACACCGGAACTAAACACAGCTGATCTAACACAACTTTTATGCCTTTCTGCCATATCTACAGCTGTCAGATTCACTGTGTTCACTAGGAAGGAATCACTTCACATGGGTAGGCACATTTAATGATATTTTGAACATGTTTAGAGGCTAAAACACATTAAAACTTGCCCTGTTTAAGCCTGTTAGGTGCTAACTCTAGCAGGAGGATAACACGATGTAGGCAGCACAGATTGTTTTCGTTTTTCTCTCTACTGGTAGCACTCCAAATTTAAACAAAGAGCTACATGTTAAAATCGACCAAAATTGTCCTTTAATGTTAAATTGTGTAACAAATTAAATTAGGTCTGAAAACAGAAAGATTATAGATGGCTGCTAACAAAATGATGTACATTACGTATATACACATGTATTACATAATTTTGGAAAGTCTTTTCAAGAAGGCAAAAACATCCATGGTGCTTAGCAAGTGCTGGGGAAGGAACATAAACACAGAGATGATAATTATATAATATGATCAGACGGCTATATTTTGCTGACTCCCCTTTCAATTATTTACCTCCCTAGAGCCTCACCACATTCACAGGGCAAAACTAGGAAGTCAGAAGCTTGTGTCCTGTATCCAATCTCTCCTGAGTGAAGATAGATAAACTATAAACTATATTGACCTAATGTTTGAATATCTGGTAAGAAATTTCATTCAGCAGAAACATTAGAAAACAAATAATCATAGGATGGATGGATGGATTGGATGTTATCAATACTCCCAAACATGTACACACTTTGCAGACAAACATTCGCACAAACACAAAGATGCCTCACAAATATTTTCCTCCTGATTTTAACAGTCCCCCTTTGCACGTTGCTCTGATCATACAATTGTTTTGCACGTTTGTCATTTTAGATAGACTGGATGGAAA
The DNA here is from genome assembly GCA_026937815.1 of Etheostoma perlongum. Lineage (NCBI taxonomy): Eukaryota > Metazoa > Chordata > Actinopteri > Perciformes > Percidae > Etheostoma > Etheostoma perlongum. The sequence continues at coordinate 10,340,355 of CM049384.1, read as the reverse complement.
AAAAGTATTTCATTTAATTTCACGTCAGTCAATAACCGTCATCTCTATTGACAGCATGCTCCTTGTTTGCATTCAGCTACCTCGGCAGACCCTTTTTCACCCTCCTCTCCCTAGCACTCCTCATCTCTCCTTTATCTTCCTTCCTGTTCTCCTTGTCCCGCTTGTTCAAGCAGCCATAACTGCCTCTGTCGGTTTCCTCTCATTCCTGCTCCTAAAGGCGATGAAAGAGTAGAAAGGAAACGTTTCCCTTTCATGAGACATGTCAGATGAGGCATCAGCTTCTCTGTACTGACCACCTGCTACACTCATGAGTACAGACCACGACACTAATCTAATCTACCGTAGATGAACCCAAGAGGGCAAACCAATATAAAACACAAACATGATTAACGCTGCACACACACACACACACACACACACACGACCAGACGTACCTTGAGCACATGCTCCCCTTCACCCTGTTCGTCCATTTAGACTAAAACAGCCGCAAAGCAAAGGCAGCAGGGATATTAGCCAGTTCCTTGTGACAGATATCTCTGTTGTAGAAGGTGTGTGTGAGCTAAGCACTAACAGAGACACTGTCGCACTCGTCTGTTCCCCCTTCCTCCGCTCATCTTTTTATATAGAGAGAGGAGGAGAGAGAGGGAGTGAGCTGCTTCTGAACACACATTGCTCAGCTCTACCCTGTCAGCCCGCTCTTTGCTCAGCAGCCAATCCCACCATGCCACCATGAATATTTTATTTGCCCAGCCAAGAGTTTAAAAAATGCACACATACAAACCACCACACGGTGGACATACACACACATTTGGAGGACATTCAAATGGTCACCCCCTGAGGTATTCAGGTCAAAAATAAAGACCCACCCCCAACACTGATAAATAGAAATAAGCACATGTGTGAGCTGGGCATTCCCAGAGGGTGCAATGAATTGAAAAAGAACAGTGTATTCATTGAGATTCCAAATGCCTCTGAGCCTTTGACTTTCACAATCCTCTTGTCCTGAAGGTTGCACATCTTTCAACAACCTGTAATTTTACAAAGAACTATGGCTTATTTGTTTTCTGTCACAACAAGAACTGTTGCATCAGTAGGTCAAAAAGAACATACCGGTATTCCTGAAACCTAAGTATTAAAGTATTACATATTTTTTAATTGGAAAATTGGATCTCAGTCCAGTCCAGAGATACCCTTTGGATGATCCGTAACAGTGCCAGTCAGTTCTGAGTAGACTAACCACAAAACCATCAAGGTATTACAAGTTCTCAGAGCCCAAGGTGATGTTTTAAAATAGCTTTTTCCCCAGACTAACAGTCAAACCCTTAAATTATACAGTTGATAGTAATATAAGACCAGAAAAAGCAGAAAATCCTCACATTTGAGAAATTTGAACCATCAAAAGTTTGTTTTTGTTCTTGATAATTGACTTAGATCCTCTTTTAACAACTTTTTACAGCATTGTAAACTGGCAAACTGTGTAATTAAGAATAGTAACAGTATGTGTCAGCTTGTTTCTTTTCAAAACAATACATATGAATAAATTACAACTTATATCCCTAGCATTAAAAACATACACAGAGCTGACTAGAACAACCATTATAAACTACTGGTGTTTGCAAGAGCTGACCAATTTAGAGGAACACTCCATCGTTTGTTGAAATAGGGCTTATCACAGTCTCCCTTAGCTGTAGATAGGTGGGCCAATGCATTTTTTTGTCTCAGTGCATTCTCCTCTGACCTCTGGCATCAACAAGGCATTTCCGCCCACAGAACTGCCGCTCACTGGATGTTTTTTCTCTTTTTCGGACCATTCTCTGTAAACCCTAGAGATGGTTGTGCGTGAAAATCCCAGTAGATTAGCAGTTTCTGAAATACTCAGACCAGCCCTTCTGGCACCAACAATCATGCCACGTTCAAAGTCACTCAAATCACCTTTCTTCCCCATACTGATGCTCGGTTTGAACTGCAGGAGATTGTCTTGACCATGTCTACATACCTAAATGCACTGAGTTGCCGCCATGTGATTGGCTGCTTAGAAATTAAGTGTTAACGATCAGTTGGACAGGTGTACCTAATAAAGTGGCCGGTGAGTGTATATATATTATATATATTTCCCCGGGGTGTCTGCTTAGAAAAATTCTGGCCCTTGGAAAAATGTAGTTGAGGACCCTGGTATAAGGGGTCTAAAAGAAGAAGACATTAAAAAAAATTGTCCCCAAGGACAATTTTAACAATTTTCTTTATCTTATTCATCCCTAAATTCCCTTCTGGGAACGTTTTAGGTGAAATGAACTGTTTAGATTTTGAACATAGACAGTATTGCAAAAATCATTGCAGAATTGACAATTTGCTTTAAAGTTTTCGGAGTTGAGAAGTTCCATAAAGTGATGCGACAGCCACCTAGCACCTGCCAGTCATGCTCTGAGACACCGCTGTAAGTTGGAGGTCTCTCAGACCGCTCTCATAAATAAGAGGCTTTTATTTCACACTGGACGGATCGTTTGGATAAATATCACAACATATGTTGATCATAAGATCAACGGGAACCTGTGGTTAACTGTCTTTTTTAGAGTTAAACTACACACTCGTGCTTGTTTTGTCCAAAACCAGAAGTCTAAAACTAAGAATTTAGCTTAGTATTATAGACAGAAAAAGCAGTAAATCCTCACATTTTAGAAGCTGGACTAAGAGAATGGAACATTTTTCTTGAAATTGACTAAAATGATTAATCATTATCAAAATAGTTGCATTCTTATTTTTTGTCAATCAATATTAATTGACTTATTGCTTCAGCTCTCAACATATTCTTCATACATAAAGCCACCTATAATATCCACTAAGGCTGAAACGATTCCTCGAGTAACTCAAATAATTTGATTACTAAAAATCCTCGATGCAAAATGATTTGCCTTGAAGCATCGTTTAACCAATGTTACCAACGTTGTATCGCTCAGTGTTTCCGCACACTGCTGGCGACACATGCCATGAAGACTGACGGCGCAGATTACAAAACGAAGAAAGAGAGCGTAAATAGTGAGGGGCTAAGAGAAGAGACAGACTGGAGAAAATGAAAGAAAGTGTCCAAAGTTTGGAATCAATTCAAAGGTAATTAAAACAAAAACACTGTACAGTGTGTCTGAAATGAAAATAGCTTAGCACATCGTGTAAATTCGCTTTCTTCTTTTACTAAAGCCAACTCTGTTCTTTTTTTCCTAAACTCAACCGTTTTCTTCTTGCGATAACACGCTAATTCGGCGATAACACGCCAAGTGGCATGTACGTGTACGCCTGCTGTTTACAGTGTAGACATACACGTGGATAGCTCAAAATGCATACACATAACACGCCACTTGGCTTAAGACAGTTGGAGTGTATATTTACGTAAAGTCACAATGCCATGTTGAACTTCTGAAATCATCCATTCCACGAAACGAGCCCGACAAAAGTAAATCACAGAGTCGTATGGACGATGAAATTACACCAAACACAACTACCAAAACAAAGGCAAGAAACTAGTAGTGGTGACCACGATTTGATCTAAAGACTTGTTGACTATCCCTTCGGAAAAACAGACTGCTGCGCACCATTTTCTCTCACTCTTCACAAAGAAACAGCTGATCAACAATTTACTAGCATAAGTGTAACAGAGTTGTGTAACATTATAATGAATATGAATGAAAATAGGTTGAGTATAATTAATATTGACATATAGGCCTATATACAGATCAGTCTCAGATTGAAACTTGTAGTTCTGAAAGTTAAGTTGTACAAGTTAATGTATGTTTAATGTATGCCTTAGTTTGAGGTTTTTATAGCATTTCAGAAAATATTTTCTTTAAAAATAATGTAATATGGTACTTAAATGCACTAAACATATTCAGTTTTTTGAAAATTAATTTTCCAAAAATTAAACCAAACTATATTGTAATAACTTGTAAATTATTACTCTTCAATAAACAAAAAATATTTCTTATCCGATTACTCGATTAATCGATGGAATAATCGTTAGAATACTCAATTAGTAAAATAATCGATAGCTGCCGCCCTGATATCCGCTTCTCGTAAGATAAGACAGAAAGCTCTTTTTGGTGCAGGGTTGCGTGTGCACCTCCCAGTGTTTACACAGAACAAAGATTAACTTCTCAATGTTTCAGAGGCTAGACTCCCAGGTTACATCAGCACCCAACAGAAAACCACCACCAACTATCAAGACCACACTTAGCAGCACAATGGGGTTGATGAGTTTGTTTTTGTTTTTTTTACGTTTTCCTGTAATTGGATGAGCTTTCAAATCCTCTTTGTACACACGGTAGACCGATGCATAATACCATGTAGATTAGTACAATCCTGGGAATCCTGGGAATCCTGGGTCCCTTGATCTGGTGTTCTGTCTTTTACATAAATAAAAATGGACCGTTATGACATTGTTTTGAAGAAATGAAAAAAGCTTCTTTCTAATCTACAGAGCAGCTTGAAAATGTAAATGCATTAAATTGTGTCGAGGTCAGGCACAGAGAAGTTAGAAAAGCTTGGTAACTATTTTGCCTCGAAGTGGACAAGCAAAAGAATCTCAAAATATTATACAACTTGTTCTTTGATTCAGAAATAAACAAGAGGACAATACTAGCTGTGTCAATTTCTAATTTACATAATGGTATTTATTAATCATTGCCTTCAAAAAGCACTTAAAAGCTTGTGGCCTGTTCAATCTGTTTAATCGCATCTTACTTTCTACAAGTACATTACATTCTCACAGAAAGTAGATTGGGTACAATATAAACAAACAGGCTCTCTGTTGTGTACACCAATTAGCCTATAGCTGGGTATGGTGGGAATTATTTTTTGTTATCGTATTATCTTAATAGTATAGCTGAACAGAACATAGTAACATTAGACCGGTAAATAGCCTTATACTGTGTAATTACCCATTCAAAGCAACGTCGTACAGTGAGTAAGCTTCATAAAACACTTACTAACCCTGGCAGTAAGTGCTGAGCCAATAATAGTTCTGTTCATAGAGCCTACTGGCCGGATAAAGCCCGCTATCACTAGTGGAACAGCAGGACGCAGAAATCCCTCATCTCCTGGCAAGCTGACAAACACCTGAAGTAAAATCCAATGATAGCTTACACTGCAGAGCCAATTTAGTATAGTCAATATAAGTGGAGGTCAGGACATCAGTGACAGAGAGTGTGTATTTAGTAAGCAAAATACGACAACTGGACCAAATGCAAAGAAAAGGAATCATTTAAGGTTATAACCCTTCTGTTTTTCTTTCAGTGTCTTAAGAACCAGATGGTCCATTAGAATAGGTAGTACCAATAAGGCCTAATCTTTGGCCACTAAGCACTCATAGTAAAGGTTAAAGTAACAAGCAAAACACAAGCAGAGAAAGACGTTCATCTCCAACATTGAGGCTAATACAAGTCACAAAGCCCTCTAAGTAGCCTTCTCTAAACACAGCCTAAAATGATATCCGGAGGCATAAAGGCAGAAGAACAACAAACACCACAACTCAATGACATTACATGGCATGTGTTCATTCTTGGTATGACTCTAAAACACTTGTTTTACATGGATAAATGAACAGAAGTCTGTGCCAAACTATAACGGCTAACTATTTTAGTTGCAGTTTGAGATCCTCATTGTTCAAGACCCTTGCTTAGGCCAACAAGGACAGCAATGTTTCACTTTCAAAGTGACAACCAACAAACGTATACACAACAACAAGTTACTTGTGAAAACCAGATTGAACATGCACTCTAGCTGAATATCCCACTCAAAGGTTAACAATGGTATGTATTTTGGGATGTGCATTTTGATGGGTAAATAGCTAAGGAGCCCAGAGACTTTATTTGGCATCATGGAGTTGAATGTCTGCCTTGAGGGTCCTGTGTCACAGTGAATGCATTGACTGCCATGCTTGGGGAAGAACTCCTTTCCATTGGGAAGACAGGGGTCAAGTTTCCTCTCTCACACACACACACACACACACACACACACAGAGTAGTGGTCAACCCTACACCAGCATTGATGTCAGACAGTCAGCAGGCATTTTAAACTTAGCTCAAACTGAAACCAGTTTCTTTTTTGGGCTTGTTAACACTGCTGTATGTTTGATGCTCATCACCCCATCTGTGACTGTAAAGTTACACCCAACAGACAGGATGTGGGTCTACTCTCACCCACAATTCACTTAAAATATCACATTGAAGAGTTTGGTGGATGTAACCGACAATTCACGTGTCTGATATTGCGCATAACAATTTATTTTCCAGTTTCAGCTATTGTCCCTCTCTAGTGGCACAATGATTTCACACAGTAAGATGTGCAGCATTTCCTGACTTGGAACTGTCTTACAAGTAGGCTGATCTATTTTGGGCGCATTTTATATGCACATTAGCCTTTTATATCTGTAAATGTACCAGCAGATCTTATCATCTGACTAGCTGGGACACATATCAAGTAACGGACGGGTGGACCTGTTGAAGAAGGTGAGAGGGGAAATGCTACAAAGCAAGTAAAACTATTGTCAGATTTACTCTGGCAACACCAGATGCTTATATTTAGTTAAGTGTAACTTACGTTTTAGTTTATTAAAGTGCGTAGACAAGCACGAAATCTAATAATTTAACTAGCTACGGTTAATAACGTTAATAACGTCACTGAACAGGCTCGTGCCGGCTAACGTTATCGTTCTGAAAACGAGTGAAGATGAACTAAAAACATCTCGGCAGGGAAACACATTTCTATAGAATTATGTTTGAATGAACGCATTTGCTGCCTTTAACGAGAGACCTTAACACAACTAGTACCAATGCCACGTGTCAGAATACAAAAAAAAGCCGGCTAACAATAGCAGCAGCCGGATGGTGCCTCACTAAATCTGACTCCCAAGCATCACTAGTAATTCTGCGACTGCTTGGCAAACAAGGAGCAAACACGGACAAAGAGCCACACAAATGTGATGGTAGCTAACGGTTAACTGATGGGCGGGTACTTACTGCTCTCAAAAGAGGCCTCATTTGTTCCGAAGGTTCGTCCATTTCACTTGCCGCCGGTCTTCTTTCCACCGTTAGCTCTTTTATTTTTAACAGTTGATTTAGTGATGCCGGTGACACCGGTGTGAACTGTGAAGACTGGCTGGCCTGTCCTGCGTGCTTTCCCGATCTACCCGGTAAGGAAACGCCTCTAAAATGATTGACAGTGATTGATTGCCAATTCACGTTCAATACCCGGCGTTCACAGCCAATCAAATCCAAATACGTAACGGTGAGGGCGGGGGCTATTTTCCTTGTCGCTTCAAAGTCCCCAGCGAGCTTTTTTTTCTTTTTCTTTTTTTAGCTCCGTTAAACCTGCTGCGACTGCTAGTGTAAATGTAAGTTGTACAGACGAGAATTGTTGAAATGTAAACATCTTTATTTAATGTTTTATATCTAAACTAACACATACAGGAACAGATTACACATCACATATATATATATATATATATATATATATATATATATATATATATATATATATATATATATATATATATATATATATATAGAGAGAGAGAGAGAGAGAGAGAGAGAGAGAGTTTTTACTTTAGAATGTATTACATTTTAATGAATCATTTTAAAAATGTAGCCTATCTTTAATAATCATGTATTAGTATGTAGTGTAAATATGTTTATTGTGAAAGTTGTTCACTTTAAATGTAGGAAAATCACAAATGTTTGATGACAGGACATATGAGAGTAATGTATTAAGTTTGATAATGGCTAAGCATTCGCACACCAGATTTTTAAATCTACATAGATTTACTTTATATAGGCTTACTGACATGTACCGGTTTAGTGTAGATGTGGTCACTTATTGTTAAAAATAATAACATGGCCTTGCCTGCACATTCTTGGATATTGGTAATACAATGTATTAACATCGGTGTGGGCTATTTGAGATGTCAATTTTTTTTAATGAGGAAAAGCTAAATCTTTGTCTTGAAGTCAAGGTCAACAATCACTGTCTATCTTTTCATCTGTGGGGATTATTTTGGTTTAGTAACCTGATTATTAGTAGATAATACAAATATTTGCACAAATTTAAGACTACGTCTCTTATTATCCTACACTCTCTTGACATAGGCTTATCGTTCATCTTCCATAAAACCATCATAATTTATCGTGTATTATAATTTGATACTGTGTAATAATTCATTTTAACCAGCAGATGGCAATGCTGTATCAACCATTTCTCTCACGTAAAACAGCAGTTGGCTGCCAGAAATGTACATATTTAATTTACTCGTTAGAGGTAATACTTTCAGTTCCCTTTTATTCTTTATTATTATGTATTTGTCTTTTAGGCTACATAACTGATCAAGTGAAATCACCTTAGACACCTAACTGACTTTTTAAACCATCAAAAAATGCTTGATGGATCACAAACAAACATTTAGACACAAGAATGTATTTTGAGCCTTGGTTTACATTTGGGTAGGTTTTGTTGGTGTGGATACATGATGGAATGCTCTTTGGCTTTGAAATTACCTTTAATGTTCCAGCCAAGGAAGCAACTGTAGGACAACCTTTCTTCCAGAGCTATGGAGTTTAGCACATGACTTAAAAAAATAAAAAGATAACTTATGCCATAATTACAGTGAACACTCTTAGTCACTAGCATTATTTCAAAATCACTTTGTGATCATGTCAAACATTGTATTGCAGTGGTGTACAATTAGAATAGAAATAAGGCAGGTGCAAACAGCAAAAGTAGTCTGTTCTTTTGGAAGATGGGTGTTTTCCTCTAAATAGAGCCCGCTCCTCACCCACCAATCAACCTCCGGCATAATCACGCAGCAGCTCAGAAATAGAACTGCGAGGTGGGAGATCAAACTATCACCTCTTAATTGTACCCCAAGTCTTAAAGATGCTGAGAGCCCATTAGCGCACAAAGAAGAGTGCTGTGTACTGCTCCTGAAACATGCATCTGCATAATGCAGCTGGGAGATGAGTCAGAAGTTAGACAAGTGGAAGAAGCACCACACTGACATCCACCTGTGCTGGGACTCACGTAAAGAGATGCAGACTGCAAGGTGTGGGGATGATGAGAAAGAAGTTCTCTCTTTTAAAGCTTTAGAGAGAGAGAAAAAAAATCAGTAGAATGAGTGTATTTGTACTGAACTTACTGTAGTGAAAGAATTACAACCCTTGTCTCCTAATTTTAAATGTAATATCCAGAAGTAAAGGCTGCAGAACTTATAGAATATGTGCAAAGGTTGCACAGATATTTTTCATTAAGCTTTGAGCAGCAAGAGGCGACAGGTTGGAGAGAGTAACATATAAGGCGCTAGCCACCAAATGAATATAGACTGTGTCATGTTTTGTCCCTAAAGCTGTAGAAATTATGAGTCCCTCTTTCCCAGAAGGTTTAGTAAATTATGTTTTTTTCTCCAGTGGTGAGGCCTTCTGACAGTGTCAGGAGAGAAAGAAGAGAATGTACAATTCCCAAATCTGTTGGAGCTCTCCATCAAAGTGCCAATGCATTGATTTTGACCACAGATCTTTTCCATGTGGCTGCCTCTGCACGCCTTACCCAAAACATTGCTCTCAAGACTAGGGTCTTGGGGGAGCCTTAGTGCCCCTGAATTCTGTTCAACTCCTCCGGGACACTCAGAGGAGGGGGGTAGTAGATGCCAGTGACCAGCATGGTGTACCCAAATTGACTCAAGGATGGGTAGATGGTGGGAGGGGTAGGTTGGGGTGATGGTAAATGGTGGTGGTGGTCAGAAGGGGAAGGTGGGAAGGGGAAAAGAAAGGGGGGGGTCCGGCCTGTTGAGGTGCGTCCCACTGCCCTCCAGAGGGAACACAGGGGTTTGAAATCAATGTGCTGTTAAGTGCAGCTTAGCCGCGGGATACTCTCTCCAACATTATCCATGCACCATTGAGCAAGGGCCTTGCCTGCGCTGCACATGCCGTCTGAGGGCACCGCGCCTCCAGTTCCTCTCACCTCCATGCTTTCTGCCAACACTCAACGCCCCTCTCCAAACAGTTGTGGCCCTGCTAACTTGAGACTCATCTCACACCAGGGTCTCACTCCAGCAGACCTGTGAGCATTACACCCATACTGTAGTGCCCCCACCCCACCTCCCTCCCATTTACTGCTGATTAACCAGATCCAAAGCCGGCAGTGAGACCAAATAAAGCATTGTTGTGTACATAGACACCTGGGGCGAGCTAAAAAGAGAACATGTTAGTATCATTAGATACTAAAAAGCCCATGACTTCCACTAACATTACAAAGAACATATGTTCATTACACATAAAAAAGAATAGTACATGATGTGCCAAGAAGATCATGTACAGTAAATGTATTATTGAGTTTGGCTTAATAGCTATACAATATAATATAATACACTGGATCTGGTTCCTGGCTTTGGTGTGGGCCTGGGTGTGCATCCAGTGTCCATCATTTTTTACAATTAAAGATACTGGATCTGACTAATGACATTAACCTCAAGATATTTAAAAAAGTCTTTGTAAAATAAAAGTGATTAACCAGATCATGAGTGAATGCATCACAAAACAACCGTATGAGACTCAGGCGTCCCTGAGGAATAATTCTACAGTAATTCTAACTGGCTTGATAACCATTTAACAGATGTGACATTTATCAACACATCAAAAGGGGAAATATAGTGTGAAGAGGACACATAATCGTCACCGTCTCACTCTTGCTTGTCTGTAGGTTACTTTTTAAAAGGGGCGTCTAAAAAATCTTGACCCAGACACACATCTGCCTGTGGCTGCATTTAGTCAGTGAGAGCAATAATAGTGTGTGACTGAAGGTGAGGAAACAGCCTCAGGCCTTCATCTGTGTTTAGATGTCAGCCCTCCTTGGGTACAATGTCTCCATAGCCTCCTTGGCCCTTCTTACATGAACTCTCAACATGGTCACCAATGGACCGCCTGAGGGAAGGGCACAGACACGCGACTGTTCACACACATGAAACAAGAAGAAGTTTAACTAATACGCTATAAATTCTACTAGCACTGGTGGGTCCTCCTAGGCCTTTGTATTACTGACACTGCAGCAAAACTCGGTCAGTTACTGAGATTGTAGCAAGTAATGTTAACAACAGTAGTATAGCACAGTAGTCAATTCTTCTAGTCAGGTTTTAACCCAATGCGCATAACAAGTCAACATGGTCTGAATTTGTGGTAGCATGCGGAAGAGGTATCTATTGATTATTGTACTTCTTGCATGAATGGTTGAGAAAGACACAATCTATCGACTTGTTGCCCGTTTTTTTTTGCAGTTGTTGGAAGCTCCCATAAATCCTCTGTTATTGAGCTGTGGAACATTCATCAAATAAATAACAAGAGGATGTTTACAGAGCTCCAGTGGAGACTGATGACAATTCTTGTAGTTTAGATAGTCATGCTGTCGTTGTCCAATATCAATGCCAACATACATTTGACAAAGCATTCGAACAGGAGGATGATGCGCTGTTGGTGACAGTGGTTGCACCGTTAAAACGTACGTGTTTTGGTTCGTTGTGTGTGAGATATGTGTGGGAAGACAAATTCCAGCAATGGTACGGTTACGTTGTCCAATGACTAATGCCCCTGCAAATTCTTAGGTCAATGCAAAGCACCCAAAAAGTTACTTTGGATATTTGAAGAGATTTATGCCATTTCCACTGAACTATAAGTTAAGGTTAAGGGTGTGTAAAATCCGTATTGTTTTCCCCTCGATAGTCAGTGTATCAAATATATCACATCTCTGCAGCTCTCTTTTCTACTTCCTGTAGTTGCTGTAGTAGTCCAGTCAAACTTGACAGTTTTCACAACCCTTGATGAGCAGAGGTCAAGACAACATGAAAAGGAGAAGAAAAACATCATCAGATGCTCTAAAATACAATTTGCTGACAGGCACAAGTGCAAACATTTATATTCTCCAGACTCAAACCCCCCTAAGAGCCTTTTTCTTACAGCTTTCCTGAGAGGCCAGGGCAATCGAGCACTCTACCTTGTTAGGAGGTGTTAATTGGAGTTAGTCAGACTCCTCACTTTGTCAAGGAGTCTGTCAACAGAATTAATTAGAATCCGAGTATGTAAATCAATTCAAATTGGGATGCTTATGGCAGAGGATTTGATATATTTTCACCAAAGAAAAACAGGTGCTGAAATGACATGAGCCAAGTAGTCTCTGTGTGAATATTATGACTTCTCTTTTCATGGATTTTATCTCGACTAGTCCACTTTTGGAGAGGCGTATAAATAGAGGTGTTGAGCTGTACATTGCTCTTAGTTGGATGGTTAATGGATCATTTTACCATTTAGCTTGTTTTTATTTTTTCTAAGTACGCATGCCTCGCATGCAGTTGCATTACCTATGTAAATGACAAAATGTGTACAAAATAAAGAAAAAACACCATGGCAACAACAGAAGGAATAGCAGGACTATGCGCTTTTGTGTGCTTTTCACCTTATTGAGTTTATGTTGTGATTCATGTAAGACATGTAAATGTCATATTTAAATCACACTTCATGCACTTGCATTGTGAGCTGTGTTGTTACCTTGTTGCACTTAATTGTAGTTTGAAAGGATTGCTCAGCTTTTTTGTGGATAAAAACAAGAGCTGTTCCTTCAATACTGCCTAAAATGCTGGTATTGGTATCAGGAAGTACTGGAGTTTATGCACCGATCCGATACCATATAATAAAGCCCTAAAGAAAATCTACGTAAAAGTAGTTTATCTATGTTCTTTCTCCGTTATAACTGACTGTCAAACTGCATAATAAAAGAAAGTTCTGTGGCGTTAATTCTTTGAGAGTTCAACCTGAGCCAGACCGACAACAAAGATAGAAATCATATCACATCCATACAGGGATAGATACAGTTGTTGAAACAACAATAAAATATATGACACACTGGTATCGGATCAGTACTCGGTATTGGCCGATGCACAAGTTCAGGTATCAGAATTGGCATCGGGAAGCAAAAAATGGTATCACACCATATCTAATAAAAACCTTGGGCTCTGAGAATTCCTGCTTTATGTTTCAAGGAGCAAGAGAACATGAAAAAACTAAGTGCTTACCGACTGTGGCCTTAAAAAAGAAATGGGCTTTCAGACTATGCCATCCCATTACCTTATCATTTTCTGTTGTTCGTTTACTGTGCGTGTGATTTGTATTCTGATACCTAATAACTCTAAGCATATGAAAATAGTCTGTACAGTTTTAGACTAAATATGCTTTCTTAATGAAAATGGACAATATACTTTTCTTATGGAAATGAAATTTGCAAAGTAACTAAAAATTAATTCCCTTTCTGATTTGCAGTTAGTCTCACATTGCTTACAGAAGAAATAATTATTGAATAGGCTATTTAAAAATACCTACATTTTGATTACAAGATAAAACTGGCTATATTTTATTGCCACGCCACCACCTTTGAACCATTATTTTATTCAGATGCAACGTTGATTTTATACCTTTTATACCACTTGTTGCAATGTCAACCTGTTGGCAGCAATCACTACTATAGAGGCCCAAATGGATGGGCTCTATAACAAGCCACAAAATAAAGTAGGATCATAAGGCCCCCCTATTCATACTCACATTCACTGTATAACACACTATATTTAGATGTAACTGACCGGGTATCAGATCTAATTATTTCAGTTTAGTTTCAGCAGCTATTGAACATTTAAAATGCATGTGTGGATTTATATTTTACAGCCGATCAAGGGAGATTATCTCAAGATCTACCAATGCCCCTTCTTAATGTCCCATAGCCAAAATAAATAAATAAAAACAGAGAAAGACATTTGGACAGTGCTTTGTGAAAAGCAGTTTTATTATCCATTGAATAACACCTCCATTAAGAGACAATTTGTACAAGATACATCACATTCTAAAGTGCACGAATACTGTACAACGAAAATGACTTAAATACGGGGGGAAAAAAAAAACAAAAAAAAACACATTTGTAAAAAATAAAAAGTTGTAAAAAATAAATGAATTTAAAAGGAACATGCATTATTCAAAAACAACGATCACTATGCATGTTTCTGCTCAGTGTATGTGAGAGGGGTTGGCCTGGGAAAATAACCTTGTGCAGCTTTGCTTGGGGGAACACTAAGCTTTGGCACCTTTAGAGAAGAGAAAAAAGACATTAACAAGGAATGGAGAGCACTCAGTAATAAACAAAAGAATTATATTCAGTTTCAATAAATACAGTCTTAGGGGCTTGTGTAGAATGCATAATAACCCATGCCTTTTGGGTTGTCCTTGTTGTACTCTTCTGCAGTCAAGTCCTCACACTTGATGGTTGGGGAGTTCTCTGTGCTTGAGCCCCCAGGGGACATCCTGCGCCTCTTGCATACCACAGAGTACACACCAGAATCGCTAGAGTCCACCGATTTCAGTGAGTGGGACGTCTCGATCCAGGTAGAGGCTGGCGCTGCGTTCTCCTCGGGTAGCTTGTCTTTAGTAGCCCCCAGCTGGTCCTCTGCGAAGGCTGGTGGGCTTGGACGAGGGGACCAGGGCAGGCCCGTGGTCATTTTGCGCTGGTAGGAGCTTCTGGTGCCCCAGCCTGCTGCCATGGAGGCAAAGGCTGAGTCCGGGTAGTAGCTGAGGGCGTGGGATGTCTGCAGGGAGAGGGGCTTGATGCCGTAGGACAGCAGGCTACTGGTGGAATAGTCATTCTCATAGGACAAATCCAGCTTGTTGGAGCCTGGCTGCTGGACAGGGGGGACGAACCAGCGCTGGGCAGAAGCAGCAGCGCTGACGTCCTCACTCTGTGGGGAGAGAAGGCTGTTGGGTTTGGGGGACGGCCCGTTCACTGGTGTAAAAGCGGTTCTGAGGCAGGTTGTTGACAAACTGGTCCTGAAAGAAAGGCTGCATGGTGTAGCGGGCCCCGGGCACAATTTGGGTGGAGCGAGGGGAGTCTGTAGGGGACGGAGTCAACCTGTCACTGTCTGGGGCTGTGTACATCCTGTTTAACAAATGGAGAGAGAGCAAAAAATAAATGTTTTGCCGAAGACAATGTAGCGTCCGGGACATGCATCAAACAGATCAACCACATTGCTAAAAGTGCCATTCACTTACGAGTCATAGTTGTCCCGGAAGCCTTTCGCAAAGGGGTTGTGATCTATCTTCAGCTGTGTGATCTGAAACCAAAAAAAAAAAAGAGAGAAATAAAGCATAAATAATGTGCATCTTAAGGCAAGCAAATGCACTGTGTGACTAAAGAGCAATATTAAAGAATGACATTTTTAGTTTGTGAAATTCATGATAAGATAATTCAAATTAGTTGTGTCCAAATAAATTCTAAATAAAATAACTATTCTTCAAATGCTTACATCTGTGTTCTGGTAAGCAGTGACGGCTATAAACTGGTTCTCAGGGAAGGTGAAGGTTTGAGTTCTGGCCTCGTTGCTCATGTCCTCCACTCCGTCTTCTGTCACTTCCACAATGTGCAGTCGCGGTTGGTATTTATGAAGCGACTGCAAGACTATCATCTGCAGAGGAGAAAGTACAACGCTGGAGATTTCAAAACAGGCTGCATACATGTATTTGGATTCTTTATCAAAAACAAAATTCTTAAAAATATGGCAATCACGCTTGAAAGTTACAATATCCAAATCAGTTTCAGTAAATACAAATCAAAAACAATATTGACAACAGTGGTCTGCTTGGGAAATGGTGAATTTAAGCATATCAGACATAATATAACCGACCTGTGTGTTGTTGTTGTTAGCTCCTTTGTTGTTGGTCAGCTTCAACTTGCCAAAAGAGATTTCTTGCCTCATCCAGTGAGCCCCAGTGTTTGGAGACTCGGGATGAACATACATTTTGTTACCTACAATTGAAATAACAGTTTTTCAAACAGAAAAGGAAAATCCATGTGTTTGTGCAAACTATGTTGTCCAATTCATATCCTGACATTATTTTCAACACATCCAATCATTTTATTTTAATAAATTTAAGGCAAAATTAAATTAAAATACATAATTGTATTTATCATTTTAATGAAAACAAATTAAATGATAGATTAGGTCAAATGGAATTTATTGAAATGCATGTTTCTTTTTGTTTTAAAAGAAGCAGAAAGATGCTTATTTTCCTTCTAATTGTTTTATCTAATTATAAAATGATCAAATGAATGTATTTAAAGCTATAACTCTTCAGATTACCAGTCATTTGATAAAGGCATATTTGACTCAACAATTTCACACTTCAACTGGTTCCCCGAGATGACATGACAGTTCAAAGAAAAAAAATTGTACTGAAGAGCTTAAATGAATGCAGTTTAAAGACTCAAAATTGCAACCTGTCAAAACATGTTGCTACAATTTAAAGTATAAAAACTCTTTATTTCCAAAAAAATCTTCAACTTTAACACCCAGATCAGCAGGATGTTACGACTAAATGCAACATTGCTCCATTATTTCGAACCATTTTTTTTTTTTTTCCAAGAGGGCTTTTTATAAAAAATAAATAAATAAAACAAATACAAATTTGCCAGAGTCTAATGATTTGTGTTCATTCTCTAACTCACCTTGCATATTATTGTCTGCTTTTCCACAAGTGACCCACTTTCCTCCCTGAAAGCGCCAGTGATTCGGGTCAGCCAAAATAACTTCTACGAAGACATTGTAATGGGCCGTGAGGTTGAGTCCAGTGATGTTGAAACTGAGGAATGGGAACATCCGTCTGAAAATAAAAAATAAAAAACAGGAATCATTAACAGCTGCGCTCATAAAGCATTACAACATCTTAAACGAAACTTTGGCGTTTCAGTGTGTCGTTTGGCAGAATGCTTTACCAATATTGAATTTGAAATAAATGTAATTATTGTCTTGTTTAGCCTGTTGTGTCAATGTGCATTTACAATTTACTAGAAACGAAATCTTGCAATTTAAAGTAAAATAAAACCAAAAGATGCGTAAAAGGAAGATCTGGATCGTGTGCGTAAACTTCGCTCATTCGTAAGACGTGGCCTATAAAAATTAGACCGGTATCTTGAGAAATAAAGTCCTAACAAGCCAACTGGAAATATAAAAAAACGAATTTTACATTCTGCACATGACTGCCGAGTGTTCCTGGGCCTTTAGCGCCTCCGTCTGCGCATCTGCTTACCTGCCCTGTTTGGTGATGATCATCTCGGTTTGGTGCCGGTGGAATTTCAGCCACAGAGGCCGGTTGCACAGATAGACCTGCGCTCTGGCTCCTGCGGCAGACCCCGGCAGAGACATGGAGCCAATACCGTCCCTGTCCCGGGATAGGAGGGGTACAAACAGCCCGGACCCTGGCTGAACTGGTACCCTCCGCTGCTAAACTGGCTCCGACCGGTGCACACGGACGAGGAGGAGAAGCCTGTTGGAGGCAGGACGGATCCGTAATGAAGTGAAGTCGGGTACCTGGAGCTGCTGGACCCGGTGTACACCGAGCCGGTCTGTCCAGCGTAGGGAAAGAGAGAACAGGGACTTGCCATGTCGGAAGTCGCCTGGGATGACGAGATGAAGTATCTGTCAGTGCCAAGTTCGTCTATGTTGTAACGCCGACCGCTCGTCAACTCGTCCTCGCCGAGCACCGGGGAGCCTTTCCTCCCATCGGGCCCGGTTTTAGTGAAAGTGTCCCCCTCTCCCTCACCCAGCATCCCGTTTCCCACCGCGCTCAGGTATTTCTTAGGGGCGCTGCTAGAATCTGATTCTGTCCGGTCGACTTCTTGATAGTCAAGCTGCGATGCTGGCCTCGGGCTGTTGTTGGCACTGTCCGACGAAGAAAGATTGTAAAAGGTCTTGGGCAAATTGATGCTGGCGCTGGGAAGGATGTTCTCTAACTGCATTGTTTAGATCTTCTCGAGAGTTTCAAGAGTTCTGGAGAGAGTGAATCTCAGCCAAGGAGGCGACAAAACCAGCGGCGCCCTGTGTTTTTCGTTCTCTGCACGCCTCCCTCCCTTACGAATGATGGAAGGAGGTTAAACCTTCCTCAACTACGGATTTTCAGATCAGATTATGGGCTGGACATGAGATGTTCAGCGGCTCTTATAAGATGTAGTTCTCCACACACCCAAGTGATTGTGAGCGTGAGGGGAGGAGCTTTTGGAGGAGCATGCGGGGGCACCAGCCCTCTCCATAGCCAATGGTCGCACTACTCTAATTCAATTAGAAAGCGCCTGGTTGAAATAAAATCAAGGGGAAATCTATCATGAGTGTTAAGTTTATTTTTGCTCTTATATCCCGGGTATAGACTTAATCAAAGTGCCATTCCCTCCACGCAACACACATCCACTATTTTATATATTTAAGTGCAAATTGTTCAGTTTATTGTCAAATACGAGTGAAACATAATTTCTAAGTGGCTAAAACAACAAGTAGTACTTCTTTCCATTTTACTCAAAGGCTGAAATGAACAAAATGAATCGCACTTCACCAGTCCTGCATTCCCTAACGCGCACGCACAATCACCTCTAAACTTTCAGCTTCGGCTGCAAGTCATCACATTCATCAAAATACACAAGATATGGCTCGTCAGATTACTTCCATGCCCTCACCTAAGAAGACTTATCCTCGATGAACAGCAGCAAACCCAGAGAAATGTCCCCCCTGCAAACACTCGTAAAAAAAAAAAAAAAATCACATGTGCACCTTATTTCCTATAATTGGCCTCCGTCGCCTCTTCTACTTCCCTGTCTTCAGTCTTGGCTCCAATAAATCTATCCACCGTCAAAACTGATTGAAAAGGAATATCTGATTTTAAAAAAACAGGCTTTTGAAAATATATAATCTAGGCTACAGTATATATTTTATTGGTCTCTGCTTAAGGAAAAAAAATCGAGTATTGCAGACAAGCTTTCCTTCTCCTTTTCTCAGTGCATAAATAGGCTGCATTTTTGTTGCTGGGGCTTTATTTCCATTCAATAAATGTTAAAAATTAAAAAGAAATAGAACGCCTTGATTTTCTTTTTTCTTATTATTTTTGGAGTTTGTGTTTTTTAATCCAACCGTTTAATTATTGTTAAATTGGTCACTAATTGACAGGGAACAATTATTATTTTCTTTTTCTTTATTTTTTTTTTCTTTTTACAAATGACCATATTAGTGATAATATTAAAAGCAAGTAATTAGATATTCGGGGAAAAAATGATTGATAACCCTAATTTAATTCACGTTATAATAACAAATATTACACCGTTCAAAATAGGTTCAGTAGATTTGGAATATTTGAATGCAATTTCATATAGGCTGCATAATGGGGATGAGCTTTCTTAAAGCAGACAAAAAACGTGATTTATTTTTTTGCATTTAAAGTAACGGCGGGGTTAAAAAAGGTAAACTACCGTGTTTAAGTGGTGGCAAATCTCCATTATAATTAAGTCACTGAAATTCCAATAGAGAAAGGATGCAACGCTGCACAAGTCTGAATGCATACCGAAGAAGCGATGAAAATAACAATTAAAGGTACATGATTATAGTTGTTGGGTAATAAAAAAAAAAAAGAAATTGATGGAAATAAAACATTACAGAACATAAACTCATTTAGAATTGTCCAAATTTCTGTCCGACTGTACACACACACACACACTGAAGGAGCGAGTGAAAAAAATGGAAAGCTCCCGAAACCAGAACTAATCAAAGAAACATGTTGCTCTACAAACGTCGCTCATACGGCCCCCAGAACCAATAATAAAGGGGTTTGTCAGCAGTGACACGGGGACAGCGCTCTCTAGTGACCGATCAGGATAACTGGGTAACTTTCCCATTTTTGTTTAAATATTAAAGTAAGTCAACACTGTAAGAATGCTGCATGCAGGCCGTCAACTCTCACTTTTTCCACTTGTATTTCACTTTACATCATCTTCATCTGCCGTGAACTCAGCTTGTGCCTGTGCTTGCTTGTGTGTGTGTGTGTGTGTGTGTGTGTGTGTGTGCGTGTGTGTGCGTGTGTATGCGTGTGTGTGTGTGTGTGTATGTGTGTGTGTTTTGTGCAATGTGTGAGTCTTAAAGTAAGCTGGAGGGAGTGAGATGAATTTGGGGAAAATGGGGATACAGATCTGTGAAAAGCTGAGGGAGAATCTCGGCTGGAGGCAGATTGGCTGGTGTCATAAATGGGACAGTAGAGCTGGCTATTGGGCCATCAGGGGACCAGAGCTACATGCATACAGCACACAATCTGTCAATCAAAACCAAGATCGTTCCCAGACTGCTGCACAGAGACGGGAACGCCAAACATTTGACAATAGAGATCAAGCATTTTTCAAATGACTCAAACGCAATTCTATTATTTATTTTGACCTGTGTCTCAATAGAGAGTCTCACTTATCTGCAGCATAACCAAATCCTGATTTACACCACATCATATCCTTTCTGCTCTCTGTAGCAGGCGCAGAATTCCTCAGGGAAGATAGTAAGGTGATTCCACCGCAGCCTCTTTTGTGGTTTTGTGAAGTAGGGTTACTCTTATTCCATTTTAGCAAAATCAGGAAGAACTACTGTAGTGAATGTCTATTTTCACACAAACAAACAGCAGAGGTGCTGCTCTCTTGACTCAGTGTTGCTACAGGCTGTCATTAGTTAGTTAGAGGGTAAATCTATAGTTCAAAGGAAGCTGCATCAATATTAGAACCAAAGTTGAGCATTTCACACCCCAGCTGTCAACACCTCATTAGTGCAATCCTGCTATATAGCTTTTTTTATTTAATGGGCCCTTGTATGATCAACAAATTACTGATTAATGGTGTTAAGGGAAAGTATTGTTTTTGAGGAACATTTGGCTTTCACTCCACCTGCACAGACCTAGCCTCTGTGATCCTTTACAATCTCATTAAGATACAAGTCAAGTGAAATTTTCATTGCATGACTTATTTCACAACTTTACGGCTACGTTTCACAGATGATTACAAGCCCATTGAGTGAAAATCTTGGTAAAAACAAACTCAATGCTGTTGTTTTAATGGCCTTAGTCTAAAGTAGGTTGGTTTTTCAAAATGACCCCAAAGACTCAGTTGCCATTTAAAAGCTAGAAAACAAGATAAATGTGATTTACAGGCCACCAATAAATAAACTAATTCCAAATGAGGTGGATGTTTAGGTTCCACTCATAAAGGAGCTCCCACTTGTGACCTGTCAGCATGTTTCTTGACCACCTATAAAAGTCCAAGTGTGTCTGAGATGACCCTCCTTGGCCCCAGGCCAGGGCCCGCACGACAGGGGAAGGGAAGTCTTACCATATTGTTGTCAGAATAGATCATCAACAGAGCACATGAAAGGAATACATTCCAGGTTTTATGGGCCAAGGTGCTTGCTGAAGCCTTTGCTCGGGAGTGAATTCATGTACCCCATTGCAAGGATTAATAACGCAAGTCTCATTAGAGATCCTCGCCACCGAGACCCCTGGAGGGAGGGGTGCTGGGAAAAGAACCGAGTGCAATGTGCATGATGCCAGCGCTGCGCTCCGCAAATCATCATCCTCGAGAGCATTTTTATTGGAAAGAATTTATTTCACAAGTTTATCAAAGATGTCCCTCAGTATATTTTCCAGTGTGTGGGGGATTGCTAACATTTAATCAAAGCAGTAGCCTTTACACAAGGAAAGCTTATGTTACAGACATGCTGCTGTCTTCAAAGATACGAAGGTGACAGCTTTCATGAATTTCCATTTGGGTACATATTGCTTTCATCAATAACTCTTTCTTATTTCCTTGTCTCCGGCATTTTCATCATGATTTAAACAGCACACGGTTTTCCCTCTTGCCTGAACAAAATGTATTTGTGTAAAATATGAGCTTCACATTTTTGTCATAATGTCTTTTTTTTTAACCTATACTCAAAGAACAGTAGAATATGTAAAGTATATTCATGTTTGATTTGATGTAGGTTATTTCAGATGTCATTCTAGCAGAGCAAATTATCATGAAATGGGAATCTTCCCCATCTGCAACCAGTCAGTGAGTGAGACCCGCGGGAATTCTCTCTATATATGCAGCACGTTTGAATTCCTCAAAATACATTAAAGTATGCCAGATTGCATAAAACCATCGGATGCTACTTTGCGTCATATCAACAGATAAGTCTCAATGTCAGCATGTTGCTGCATGCATGCATGTGTGTATGTGTTTATTTGCCTGTTTTGTGTGTGGCCTGTGGAAGGAGCGGTGGATTATTGTAGAAATGTATCTAGGGATATGTACGCCCAATGCTTTTGTGATGCACAGATTTTCAGGGTGGCAATGGTAATCCACTGTGTTAAGACAAATCTTAGAAAAATAAGGTGTACTGACTGAATTCAGGGAAATAGGATTGAAGCTGCACTCAATGTATTTGATTCCCCAAGGCATGATAACATGATTTTTGGATTACTGCATTATAGAAAGTGTCACCTAGAGCCTGTGGGGAAAGCAGCAGCTACACAGTATGGAAGCAAGGGGAGTTTCATGTATCTGCATTTCTTATTTTACTTTTTATCCTCTCTCGTAAATACATTATCTCCAGGTACTGTCGCACCTACAACAGTTTTGAAGTCCCCAAGACTGGTTTTGTATTCCAGATGTTTTAGAAAATGGAAAAAGTAACTGCACATAATCTCTGTTTATTCTTTTATTTTTGGAATTTTAAAAACAATACGCCAAAAAAAGTTAATTACCTACAGCAAGGTGCTACTTCAGATTTCTTTTCTTTGAATTGGGTAAGCAGATCACTGAACCGATTTTGACACATCCACCCTTTTACTTTTCCTCACTGTGTCGTCATGAGCAGAACACAAAGCTGACGCCAAAAGTGGATGGTAATCCGATGGCCCGAGTCTCACCCTCATCCCCATTTTAGCATCAACCTTTGTTGACCCACTTCTCCCGGCCTATCCTCCTGAAACACCAGAGGAATTGACATAAGGGACCAAAGCAAAATAGCAGGTGCTAAAAGTTTGACAGTGTAGACTGGATATATGTGTTCCCTGGAACGTGAGGTGTAAGGGAGGGTGGCAGAGTTGTATCGACTCGGCATTAAGCCTCCAAGATAACATGCCCTCTCTAACAGGCATACTCTCTTGGCCGAGGAGAGGTGGAGTGAGCTGCTGTGGGGAGGGGGAGACACGGTCCCACACTTGAAGTTGTCAACCAACCAAGACACAGCAACCTAACCCTGTTCACCCCTGGTTCTCCATCCTTTCCCATAGCACTATTACTGCCAAACAAGCTGGGCTTTTATCACATTGCTAACCCTGACTCAGAAACTGCATTTCAGAAAGATCCTTTATTTGTTTTCTCCCCTTGCTTATCTTTTATTTTATTTATTTTTTCGGACAGGGATAACAAACAGATTTACACCACAGGAGTATTCTACTGCTGCTCCTGCCTCAATGTGGTTAAATCAGTGAGTCAGAAGTGAGAATGTAGAGTTTTAACACTTCTCTCTCCTGGTATGAAAGCTTCTAGAGCGACACAGAGGAAAGCCCTAACTGACTTACTGTCTACCAGCCAGAGGCATATGCTAGTGGGAGGGAGGTTATGTAGACATGATTAATGGTTTAAGGTTGACCCCCCCAGTGAAACAGTGATGTTGGCTCTGCATCTTCAGTCTCCTCTGGGGAGAAGGGACTACATTCACAGTGCTAGAAGACCCTCAGATGCTCCACTCTTTCAAACAAAAAAACATCATCATAGCACCCTTTAAGGTCCCATTTATCTGAATACTTGACACATTTAAGTCAATATTATTATTAATTATTATGATTATTATTTTGCATTGCTTTGTGCAATAAGATATTAAACTAATTGGATAAAATGCCAAAAGCCACTGAAAAGGCTCCTATTTTTGCTCTGGAGAATGGCTCCAGGAGCCATTAGATATAATTAGAGACCACAGAATGCTTTGTATTAAAACACTCGCAGCAATTTGGCAGCTGTATAATTTAGATGTACTGGATCATGCCATGCACATACATGAAAACACACACACATGCACACGCATGATCACACACAAACATATACACTTGCCGGCGTGTATGCACACACGCTCATATATGTACACACAGAGGGACCTCAGTGCAGCGGACACCTTCAATATTGAACGCAGACCCAGGCCTGGTCTCTGTATTTACATGTAAATGGTCTACAACAATCTGCGGCCCCTTCGTCGGCTCTGTCCCTCCAGCCGTCTGGGCCTGGGGAAGAGAGCTGCTAGTCAGATGGGGGGGACCGCATCAGATGGGCTCCCATGGTTATGGAGCCAAACGCTCCAAAGGGAGAGGGAAGAGGCTGCCTGCCTGGCAGCCACTGAAACAGCAGGGACTCCCACATATTATGGAATTGGTCCATGGTTTGGTCTCCTTCTCTGACTGGAGAGCAGGGGAAAGATGCAAATGATTAAGCATGAAGGCCATCCTGTCTGAAGAATGAGACCAAAGCAGACGTTTACGTTTCAGGGAAGGCCCACTCGTGTTGCAGTTTAGGCTGTCTAGAGGAGGGTTGATAACCTGGTCTCTTCCTTGTGGGGAGAGGTGTCATATTTGACAAGTGTATATGTGGATGTGGAGGAGTGGGTGTCAGTGATAAGAAATTACAAACACATGCAAATCCAAGTCACATGGTGGAGGCAAGAAGCTTGCCTGTATTTTTTAATCGTGATTGTTTGTCAAGTGTTTGAGGGTCCTTCTGTGATGGGGGTTTCAGATATGGTGGAGGTCTAGACATGTGGATCAAACAACGGGGAAGCACTTGTTTTGAGGTTCATCTGATGGTTGTGGACCTTGATAGAACAGACCAGCCGAGACAGGCTTGACCCATAACCAGTGTAAATGACTTAATTAATGTATGTTGAGCTATTAAAGCCACTAGAAAATTCGGAATTTTAGCTGTTCTTTCTGTCATGTGTTAACGCTCACAGTATGAAATGAATAACGTTGTGGTGTCTGACGGAGTTGATTATCCTGAATGTCTACTTCAAACAATTCAAAAGTGAGGTGTTATTTACTTGGTTTGCAAACATTTGAAGATTCAACTCATGACCCAGTCAGAGAGAGGGGGCACACATTGATTGATGATTTTGACAAAGTGGTATTGAGTTCAATATTAAAGGTATGATATGACATTTTGGGAAATACATGTATATACTTTGATGAGGCACTCTCATTGCTGTGCTTTAAGTAGGCTGTAGCTTGAGTCAGCAGCCAGTTAGCTTAGCTTAGCATAAAGACTGTGAACAGGGGCGCCCGGATGGCTCAGTTGGTAGAACGGGCGGCCATATGTAGAGGTTTACTCCTCGGCACAGTGGGCCAGCATTTGACTCCGATCTGCGGCCCTTTGCTGCATGTCATCCCCCCCCCCGCCCCCCCACTCTCTCCTTTCATGTTTCAGCTTTACTGTTGAATAAAGGCCTAAAAATACCCCCAAAACAACTGGAAACAGAGGATAACAGCCTGACAAAGGTAGAATATACCTATTTTGTTAAATCTGTACGACATGGCTAGCTGTTTCCCCCTTGTTCCGCTTCTGCTAAGCTAAGCTCACCAGTTGCTGGCTCAAGCAACATATTTACGTCATTGAGAGTGGGATCGATCTTCTCATCTAACTCTCACCAAGAAAGCAAATAAGTGTATATCCCAAAATGTCAAACTATTCCTTTAACAAAGTATGTGAAGTCACTGTTTTAGTTTGCTTAGTTTTAGAGTCTTAATAATTAAAGAATAGAGCAGGAAAACATAAACCTAAGACGGTGCCACATGTTTGCTTGGTGAAAACCTAACTGTCCTTCACAGCTCTGATGGATGCATCGGGGGATCCCCAATGATTGCCAAACTTCAATTTAAGATATGATTTGGCAGAGGAGGACACGCCAGGCTAATATCTTCCACCCCTGGTTAAAGAATGTCCCCCACCTCCTCACCAGCACAATGAGCGTTCACACCTTTTGTGCAAAGGCAGACAAAAGGGGAGCCCCAGGCTGATGTGGTCTTCGTATAGCTGTGTGAGTACGTGTGTGGGTCTCTATGTGTTTCTGCCATGTGCCTGTGTGTGTGTGTGTGTGTGTGTGTGTGTGTGTGTGTGTGTGTGTGTGTGTGTGTGTGTGTGTAAGTGAATAGCTGTGTGGGGGACAATGCAACACGTTAAACCAATGTGGGAGGTGTGAAGACAGGGGATCTGCTGCAGTTAAAATGAACAAGGAAGCAAACTGCTTTTGCTTTGTTTTCACGTCTTGTGAAATTGCAATTAATTATGTTCATTGTCAGGCCTTTTGGTTTTGCTTGTTGGCTATGTAGTTGTTGTTTGTACATAGTTGTCAGATGTCAGAAACATTAATGGGATGTCCATGTAACAGTTGCATTAATATGCTCAATGTCAAGAATCTCAATGTAAAAAGAGATATTTCTGGGCTACAGAGAACATGGGGACAGGGGGTCAAATTAGTGTAGAACACATGAGCACTTCAACATGTTTGAGTTTGTCTTTAAAATCGATCTATGTAGGTGTTTATTTCACCTGTGTTCTTGTCAGTGGTTATCAGTGAGTCACCCAGAGCTACAGAGTATGCGAGTGGGTGGTCTCCCACCACCGTAAAGCTATTTTCTCTTTCTCTTTCGCTTTTACTGAATTTAAAATCACTTAGAAGGAGGTGTATTTTTAAGGTCCCAACTATAGTGACAGTAGTGTTGTGTATTTCAGACACATGTCAGATAAGTGTAAATGTTACTCATTATGAACCAACTCTTTGCCATATTCAGTGTTTACTTTGATTTTGTCTGCATATAAATACATATGTAGACTTCCACCTTATGTGACTTTAGTTAGCCTTGATCTCTTGCAGTATGAACACATTTGTTTTGTGTTGAAACCTATATTAATATCCACCTCTTTATTACAATATTAGATTATTATTCATACTATGAAGAAAAAGGCAATGATACTTTCCATAAAAAGATAATTTAACATTTTATCATTTTCCTGTACTACTCAACAGGCCCTTTTCAAAGTAAACATTTGACTTGTCATAAAAGCACCGGTCTTAGCTATAACATTAATTATGGCTTCTTCTATTCAAGTGTACCAGTAAGATGTGACAGCGTGACAGTGAGCCACCATGCACATTACCAGGACCCTTAAACCAAAGCAGTTAAATGGAATTTTATAATTTAGGCAGAATCCAGCAGTAGAGTTACTGTTTGCATCTGAAATATTGATTGTTGAGGAAACTGACCTGAATTGTATTTTGAGGTAACTTAACTACCTTTTGATGTTACTAGCTCTACAGGCTCCAAACGCCCTGTAGGAGAGGCAACAGTGGAGCACACACTACATACACCAAACTCGTATTACCTCAATGTCAAACATCTTTTTTTTAAGGCATTGTATGCCTTAATTGCAGAGTTGACAGTATAGATGACAGTAAATTAGGGAAAAAGTTGCAACAAAAGCCCCCCCAGCTGGACAGGAACTGAGGACGTTGCGGTTCTCAGTTGGCACTGAAACAGCTTGGCCATCAGGGCACCCCTCATTTGTTTTCTTTTACCATCTTGTAACTTGCCATCCCAGTTTTATCTAAGATGAGATAAGATACACACTTCCAGTCAAACTGGCATATTGTAGTTTAACCTGAGCTGTAACCCATCCTAGTTGGCATTGCTCACTCACATTGACATTCTGCTGGTCTTGGCAGGGTCGACATTACTTGTGGGTTCAACACAAGGGTAGGCAGGCATCAACCGACTCATGCCATTTAACAGCAATCCACTCTCTGCTCTTTGTAGCTTTCTGATTCTTGCCATAAACAACCCCCACCCACCCCCATCACCACCACCACCAACCCTGCATGCGAGCTAGCTTAGCTATGACTCCTACTGCAGGATAAAGTGTGTGTGTGTACACTGTATGTGTGTAATGCTGTAGCCTGCTGGCCTTCCTCTCTGCCGAGGCCAGAAGGCATGCTCCCCGAGTCCTGCCAGCTTCTCCACAGTCTAGGGCCACTGATGTCAGAATGGCAGGAGCTTGTAGGTGGCTGCTATAAGTGAGTCCTCTTCACGCCGGATTCTGGAGTTCCATCAGCTGGTTGTGTAACTTGTTTCTTCAGGACAGGGAGGGGGATGCATTTGTGTGTGTGTGTGTGTGTGTGTGTGTGTGTGTGTGTGTGTCTGTGTGTTCAGGAGGAGGGGAGGTGTGAGGAGTTGGGGGGCTAACTTTTGGCTCCAAACAAAGCAGTGTGAGTAGAAATTCATCCACAGTGAGGACATGATATTAAGCTAATGGCCTATGAATCAGTAATTTAGCACTCTGAGCTAGATTTTAGTATTTTGAAATATGACACATGACTGTACTGGACTTCTTTTAAAAAAATCAAAATCCAAGTAATAATTTTGATAAGAACACCTCTGAACAGCTGTCCTCCCCATGTTTGTGTTTATGGTTCAGTCCTGCCTCCTGTATAGAGCAGCAGCAGGGGCGAACCATCACATTTGGTGCCCAGCGTGGGGGCGGTTGGTGAGCTGTCGAGCTCCAACTATCCCATGGAGCTTTTCTTCTGTCTTTTCAGTACAATTTTGACTAACCTCATTTGCATCTGCTAATTAGATCCTGTTAGCATAATTCATACACATGACACTCTTTTGAAGCTAATGAATAGATACATCTCCAGACAACTCGCAAAGAGAATTTAATGAGACTCAACTTACTCATGAATGCCTGTCACTGTGAAGAAGAAAGTTGAGGAGGAAAGTCATTACATTTTGTACGTCAAAGTCAGGTGGGAGCAACATTTTAATATTTCATATTTTATACTAAGTAGTAATATTTGATGCAGTAATATTTGCAACATAATACATTCAATGACCTGCTGTAAAGGGTGTTGCATACATATTCAATACTGCCTGTGGACTTAAATTATGTGTTTTTTTTTCACACTGAATAAAAAGTTTAAAAAAAAATCATCAATCTATCCATTTGTATCAATATGAGAGGACACTACAGATGGTGGGACATAGATTATAACTGTGATACTGAAATCCACAACCATCCATTTCTATTTAGATGAGCTATATGCAAAACAGTAAATTATGAATATTCATTAGTAAAAATGGCAGGTATGATTCATCTTATACAGCTGGGTATAATTCACAGAGACAATGTGTAGAATAGAGCAGAACCTTCCTGCCAGGTTGTCAAAACAGGAACAAAACTCCCCATGTACTTACACATCTGCTGATCTCTCCATTATCAGGATGTATTAGTGATGTGAGTTCACAGCTTTCACAGTGATCCCCTTTAGAGCGGGGGTCACCACAGGAGGTGCGTTTCTACTACTTAACACATAGCTCTTTAGGCTCTTTATTTTTTACTTCTTCGCTAGGGTGAAATTTAGTCCAGCTCCTCTTCTTTTTCTAAAATGTTGCATTTTGTTTTAACAGTAGTCTCATATATGGACAGCAACAATCACAACAGAAAACGGAAAGGCTGCAGTAAGACCCCACATGTCTTGTCTACACTACAGTGGATTATGTTTTCTAAATAAAAATATAATGATAATTCAATTATATGAAATGTTGGCATAAATCGGTGCTAAAATTTGTGAAATGCATTTCTAATTCTAAATGATGTTTTTTTGTTAATTCTCCTTGAGCAAAAAAACAATACTTATCCTGAATCAAATGATGAAAATCATTTGGCTTTTTAAATTTGTTTGCTTATAATGTTTTGAAAAATAAGTTATTTTTTTAGTCTGATATAGTCTATCAAATATAAAAAGGGTTGTAAGAGTAAAGCAATGTATTGTGTTTAGACCAGGTATTAAAATGTGATAGACATTTAAAATAATGATCAGCTTTAGAAACAAATTAGTTGAAATCTGGTCCTAAAGTAAAGTTTATGTTATTGTGAAGTGGTTTCATGATTAAAGCATCACTTGAGAAGCTTCTCCTTTGTCCCTGGTGGCACTTGGTAACATATTTGTAATACGTTTGAGTCTTGTTGGGATAACAAAAACCTCAGCAGTTCACTTTTTGAAGTTTTTGGTTACTTTCTGAAAGTATTCTGACACTTTCATTTCAGTTATTTCTTTTTTTAGTATTAAAGCCCAAACAAAAATGATCTACAGAAAACCTTACTGGCAGAGACACAGCAGACATACTGTACATCATATATTTATAATTAGTAATAATAATAATAATAATAATAATAATTAATTGAGATGTCTTTTTCCAAATACAGAATGTATGAGCTGCTGATCAAAATATGGAGATTCAGGATCATCCAGGTTGTGGGAAAGGTGGAACTTATTAAATTAATAAGTTAAGGTATTTGTTTTAGATGCCATGAAACATCTTCAGAACCTAAAAACCTACCTCTTATTTTTAAAACCTTCATAAATCAATCATTCGTTCATGTACTGATATATTTCATTATACTTTTGTTAATTGTTTTTCTATTTGGTTGATGGGCATGTGAAAGTGCTCCAATTGTTAATAACACATTTTATATAAAAAGTTCTACTAGTATATAGATACAAAATAAAGTAACTTGTAAATTCTTGAAAATGTAACATAATTTGTGTCTTAAGACTACAAAATACAAATATTTGTCTTAAAAATATACATTCCCCATACAACCACTTACTTTGATTAGCACAAATTCACAAACACAAATTAATTTCCACATTTAGAGGCTGTAGCGTGGAGTGTTGGAGTTCTGCTGTCATTCTGGTGTGGGGCTCCACCTGGCTGGTTGATTGAGGACGCAGCGGGGAGTCTTGAATCATCTCAGCTGAGGCCTCATGGCTTGGCCTGGCTGGAGCCCTCATGATGTGATACCGTAGTGAGCCAGGCCTGAGTGTGTTTGTGCCGGAGTGTGGGTGTGTTTCTCTGTGTGGCTGTGTGTGCATGGATTTTTGTCTGTGTATGCCTTTACGTGTATGCATGTGTATACTTATGTACACATGCATGTGTCTGTGTGTGTGTGTGTGTGTGTGTGTGTGTGTGTACTCGAGTAAGTGTGTGTGTGTTTGCTCCCGTCTGCTCCCTCCAACCGGTTGATCTTTCACATTTCGCACGGGCAGGAGGGACAGGAGGCTGCCAGGCTGCGCCCGGAGCCTGGGTACAGTACGGTTAGCAATGCCCGGCATTCATTAGCACCTCCCAAGCTGTCTGCACTTTTACCAAACGCTCAAGCAAGCTAACATGCACTGGCTCCCTGCTCTCTGCTCTCGTCACCCCAGTAAAGGCCTTCACCACGTATTGGCTCCGCTCAGCCACAGCTGAGGCCTCCAGTCTTGGCTTGGGCCATTTCAACTTTGTTACAGTTCAGCACAGTTACACAATGCCAGGCAGCTTTGATGGAGTTCATAGAACTTTATAGAGGACTGTAGCATTGTAACTTTTTGAGTTACTTGATTTTCTAGTTCACTGTATATAAAAATCTACTATGTACTATTTTTTTTACATATAGATGATATTGCTTTCTGTGTTTCCTGTTTCCTTCATGAAAAAGTATTACAGAAACAACTTTTTATATAAGTTGTTCGATCTCTACATTTCCGCTTGATGACCAAACCTCTGGGTAACTCTGGCCTATTTCACACATGGTGAAATAAGAATGCATCCCAAATTGTAATTGATTAACTTCTAGTGTGTCTGTTACCTATCAATGTGGCTATGGATATGCTATATGGATCTAAATATGCTCTAAACAAGGTGCAAGGGTGACAAAAAAGGCAGTGGTTGCTGGAGGGAAGCCAGTGAGGGATCATGTCCCACAATAACAAACTGTTTCATTTCCTGTTGGAATGTGTAACCAACAGTATTCGTAAACTGAAGGAAATAACAAAAATTTCAAACATGTCCCACATTCAACATATATTTAAGTGTGTGTGGCCAGAAGAAGAGCTTTCTGACACACACAGGCACACACACGTTTTTGAAGGAGTTTACACAATCATATGACTTAGTGACAGTTTTCAAGGAAGGAGAGAAGGAGCTAATTTCAGACCTGTGCTAAGCTGTGATCCTACAGCAGGCAACATTACGCGAGGTGTGTCTCACCTCATTACTCATCTCTTTGTTTTACACTTCCAGAACTCCCCTCTCTCTCTCTTACCCACTCTCTCCAACTTTCATATGTTCTCTCTCTCATCCTTCTCTTCTCATTTGATCCTCACTCGTTCCCTCACAGGCTCAATAGCCTGAGAATACCTCTGAGAGCTGCGACCGGGGTGCAAAGAACACAGCAGGAGTGGTATTTGCCAGTCTTGGCACTTCCCCAGCTAACTCTGTTAAAGCCTGAATACACTCCATCTCGAGTGTTTCTCAGAACCCCTTCAAACCAAACTTCTAAGGCTCCATTTACACATTTACACAGTGGCGACTGGTCATTAGGGGCAGGTGGGGCACGGCCTCACCTTTTGTCAACAGAAAGAAATGCAAACAAATGTTATGTTATTTTTAATTAATTCAAGATAAGTATCTATAATGTATTGTCTTCAATGAAAATAACATCTTCCTTAATTGCATTTAATTTGTGATAGGATTTTATTTCATATTCTGCCCATGCCTGGCTGCTTTAGATTGCGTTCTCCCGTGTTTGTGGTAGCCTAAGGCAGCCTCAGAGTGGGGCTAGCCCCTCTCTCATAATGCAATGTGAGAGGTACGTGGGATATTAGTAATACTCATTCTCATAGTGTTAGTGTGTTTAATGTAGATCACACAAATTTGATTGCCAGTGAGGCTGATGGCCCGTAACCCACAGCCTCACCACAGCATTAGTTCATATCTCAGATATTGATTGACTGTCGGCAAGAAGAGCAAATATTGTGTTATCGTCTAACTTGAAAAATGATCGAAGTGAATTTTATACTTGAGCACAGGTTGGAACCTTTTGGAGGAGAAACTTGAATTAAAACGCCTTGGTACCAACCAGCCCTCGAGATATTGTCATCACTCAAACGCCTGGTAAAAGTAACCGCGGTTCAACATGGAGTGGTTAGTTTACAAAATAAGTCAAGTTTGCCCATGAACCGCTGCGTCACCTTTCTCATAGAGAGCCCTCAGCCTTGGTGAGTGAAAACACATTTTATCATCCTGCCTTTTTGGTGCTGGTTCATATGTTGATCATGTTGTGTTGGATTGATTGATATTGCGTTAAATGGTAACGTGTGTTCATATTCGGTTGTTGATATAGAATGAATCTGTATGCATTGGCGAATAACGTTAATTTTTTCTGGCTAAGCTCTAACATTGCTACCATGGCCCCTAAAAGCATCT
The DNA here is from genome assembly GCA_026937815.1 of Etheostoma perlongum. Taxonomy (NCBI): domain Eukaryota; kingdom Metazoa; phylum Chordata; class Actinopteri; order Perciformes; family Percidae; genus Etheostoma; species Etheostoma perlongum. The sequence goes on along the minus strand of CM049384.1, from coordinate 10,307,122 downwards.
GCCAGTGCCGGTAGCCAGACTAGCAGTCACCTATTAAGGGCTAAACAACTGGCCCTGGTAGCCGCATCGCACTGTGTGCACGTTACAACGCTGTCTGTTTTGTGGAGCCATGCGGTTTGTTAACATATTAACAGCGTGAGTTACAGACTATTCTAGTTTTACTGGTACGTAGTCCATCTTTTGAAATTGTGCTCCACCAATTCTTTAGAAATAAAAACTCCACTGTAAATATGCATAACTTTTGATATGTTCATGCCTAGCAACCACACTACTACACTACTACTGTACATCTCAAACCCCTGAAATGGAGACCTTTGAAAATGCAGCTGACCCCGTTTTAATTTGAAAACTCCAGAATTGCATTTTAGCCTGGACAAACTGAAACGGAGACTTCTAAAAAAATGACACAGAAACTTTTCTTTCTTGATTGGGTCTTACTATTCTATGATCAGTAGCTGTGCTGCTGTGTTGCTAATGTTTGCAAACGTTATTTCTCTTTTCTGTCACATGGGGCTTTTTTTCAGCAACAAAAAGTGTGGTATGATAGGTCTGGGTTCCTCAATTACTGTGTGTCAGGCAACACCTAGCTGTGTAACAATCAAAGAAAGTGGTGGAACATCCTGGGGCCATATACTACAGTGTGTTCCAGGTCCTGCTAATAACGAGCAACTTCTTTTTTATTTTTTTATTTTTTTACTGACTGTTTTTTTTATTCAGCTCATGAAAAATGTGGGCAAAAACAAAAGTGTTGTGTTTATAATTTAGTTCAGCATATATATGTATATCATTCCAACTGCCTTTCACTGCAGCGGTGGGCAGCACTCCGGACAATGCGGATCCAGAAACTGACTTTTCATAGAGATTTTAGAGTTCATCTGAGGCAAGCCTCGGTCAGGAAATTTCAATCACATTTACAGCCTCAATGTACATGAAAATGTGTCGGTCACATACTAATTACATTCAATAACAAACATTGACGTCAAAAATTCTAAATCTGAAAACAACTTACAAATGAAAAGAAATAATAAGAGAGAAAAACATTACGAAAACATTACACTGTTTCAGTTTTAGTAGACATGAGAATTATCAAGAATGAAAAGAGCTCAGGGATACCAATTAATGGATCTTGTAACAGTACAATAAAAAAGTAACCTCCTCTCCATGGCAACAATCTTACCCCGGGTCGCTGCTACCTTCAGTTTGGCAAATTAAAAGAAAGCAATCAGTGCATCACATGTAGATAAATAACACTTCTTGTAGAAATAATTTTACATCTGTAGTTCACATAATTTTGCTTGTTTACCTTGGTGATGATTCTATAAGAACCTCTTTTGCCACAAAGTGCAAATGACAATGAGACTATGTGACCATCAGTAAAGATAATTTTAAATTTTTTTTTTGTGTTTACACTTTTTGGGGTGTTCATCCTTTTCCTTTTCCTCTGTTTCCTTTCATATTGTTACCACTAGCTTATAAGTATAACAATTATTCTCAAAGGGCATATTCATTTTCTTCTGTGCTACCAAGCTTGTAATACACTCTCACTGCTAGTTGTCAGTCTCGTTTTGTCTAGCGACAGACAGGGCACCATAATATGCGCCTGCAGGCTACCATAAATGCCGGGGTAATATGGACTGAAGGTTTGTGCCACGGTTTCCTAGTGCTCGTTTAAGGCGCACCATGTTCAGTTTGTTCCTTCATGAGCAAATCCATCTGTTTCCTGGATCCCGCACCCTGACAAACACTTTTGAAATATAGTTTGAGGCTAATCATCTCAATGGAAGACAACCCGAGAAAAGCTGCTCTGCCACGTCCTGCAGCAGGAGGGGGCTAATTATATATGATAGGGAATGTAACTCCTGAGCCACGTCATTCTCAATACACTCATGATGGAAAGATAGATGGGGAGGGAGCAGAGGATCTGAAAACTAATTAACACTTAAGTGCATGACGAGGCTGTCATGTCTGTTTTGTTGAGGAGTTTAACAATTCAGTACCTTTGACTCAATTTTCTAATTTGAAATTTCTTTGATGTATAGACTGAATATGGCAATTGACTTGTTTGATTTATTTACAACCAAAGCATTTGTATTAGTTGTCATACATTAATATTTCAATTTTCCACTGAGGAAAAAACAACAGCAGAGAGAACAAGGCTTATCACAAACATGAAAAGCAAGTGAGACAAAGCGTTTTTTTTGGGGGGATCTGCAAACATCCGCAGTGGCAAAGCTGTAAAAAAGGCCACCGCTGACTTGAGCTAATTTTACGTGATGCCATGCGCACAGGACAACCTGCTGGGCCCAAAATGGGCCTTCACCATGCCATGACAAACAAGAAGTGGGCGAAAAACAGAAAGGGAAAATTGATAAATGCAGCAGCCCACGCCAGTTTTCTTTTCCAAGTGAACAATACCATCATTGTTCAGCGGGGGCTCTGGCATGGCTAACATGGTGGTGGTTGATTGTTTTGTAAAATCAACAACTTAGAAAATAGATTTCTAAGATTTGGCTCCAGATTCTAATGTGGGTACACTACATACATCTTTTTAAAACAATGTCACTCTACCGTGCAAGTTGAACAAAGGAAATTATGGTTTAACAAAAAAAAGACAATTATTTGCATAAAGGTTAGAGTTTTTTTTCCTGTTTAAAATATATTTTCGTAAACCTCTATATTCTTCGTCGCCCAGGCTGGGCCTTCAGCAATCTGTCTGTACATCGGCAGGCTGCATCACGTCAGTTCTCTTTCTCTTCCAGCTCACCATGAGCTGTTTTGGCAGATGCTAAATGCGAACAGCAAATCCTGGATCCACCCCTCACTCCACATTCAGCACATTGGCCTTTGTCTGCTTTAATTGAGCCCCCCACTTCATTTAATGGCCTGTTTAATACTTATTGAAACAGAGCTAGTGCTGGAGGTTAAATACATCTTAATGCACTGCGTTAATCCTTTCATTAAAAGAAATGTAAAACTGGTTGAAAGCTGCAAGATTACCTCCATTAATTAGGGGGTTTCTCTGCCCCATTGCTCAGACAAGCCCTGTGTCACCGCTTCAAATTTTGGGAGAGGACTGCAGAAAGAGAGACTGCCAGTCGTACATAGTGCAAATACAACTGAGAGAAATGGAGAAAAAGAGGAGCCAGTGTTTTATTTAGCGAGGCATCAAAAGAAGCTTTAGTGCACAAAGTTTTAAAGTAAAATCTCACAGTAGGTGGTATGAATGGAGAAGAGGACAGATGTCAGAGGACAGAGAGTTTTTTTGATTTATAAAAAAAAAAATAAGTAAGTGCGGAATTTTTTTTTTAAAGGCAAGCATTTTACATCATACTTATTTTTACCATGCTCATATCAATAGTTCTGTTAATATAATTGATGTATAATTATTGCAAGATCTATAACCTGATTTAATGACATCATTTAATCGTTTTCCCACACTTCTTTTTCAGTGTTTGTAATGAATATAATTTTTTGCCCTAAAAATCACCTGCACACTTGCGTTACATTCTCTACCTTGAGACTCATTAATTCAAATGCTGGTCAAAGGAATTTACCAGCTAGGATCGTTTGTTTGTTTTTCACAGGGTGGAGAGTTGGCACTGCAGCGTTTTGATCCCCGCACTGCTGTTCCTGACCCCTGAACAGAATGACCCTCTTTCCATAGCGAGGCGGGCAGGCCCAGTGTAGACTTGTCTGGGCTCCAAGCCATGCTCTACGGGTGAGGGCGTGTGGTCACAACACTCCTACGCCCCATCCTACCCCTTCCCTCCCTCTCCCTTGCTTTCACCCGAATCCAAATCCATCTCCTTCAACCTGCCATCCTCTTCCCTTCCACTTATATTTTGGACAGACTGCTCCTCCTCCTACTGCTCCTCTTTTCTTTCTTTACTTCAAAATGTTGGAGCTTGCAGGATCACACTAGACGACACAAAAGTGACAACTTGCTATAGCCTACCAGCATTACTCCAAAAAAGTTGCAGATTTTATCAAAAGAAATGCCAGCAACAATTATTAACCTGCAAAATATCGTCCAGCTGATATGACGTCACAACGCAGAAAAAAGTCTGAGGCCGCTGAGGACAACTCCTCTCTGGAGTCACATAAGCAGATTGCAGTCGTCTTGAACACTGCTCTACCACCACCACCCGACAACCAACCCCCCACCCGCGTCCCCCGCCCTGCTGCTGCACTCCGCTTTAATTTCCTGACACTTTGAAAGCTTTTCTCACTGTATATTTTATCACTTTTTCTTAAGACTTGCGCTCAGCTACGCCTCAGCTCCTTTTAAAATACAGAGCCAAAAAATAAGACAACTCGCTTCTTGAATTCTCTCTCTCGCTCTCTCTTTTCCTCTCTCTCATCCCATTGTGAGCAGGCTTATTGGAAAGTGCGCACTTAACAAAAGAATTTCACACTGTATTAGAAGAATGCATCTTTTCACACCTGTAAATATCTTGTCTAATCTGCTTGGTAACCAGCCCCTCTGAGGGAGGGCCACATGCTGTACGGCAGAGGGGCGATGGTAGAATTTGCTTCTACTGCCAGGATGAAGAACAGAAAAGCCAATAATGTTACATGGCAATCCTGTAAATGATAAAAAAGAAATTAACAAATAAACCATGTTGCTGGATTTTTGTCTTACAATTGTGTCTGTGACTATATTCATTCATTCATTTGCTAAAAAAGTCCAATAAATAGCAGCAAACACCGTCTATTAATTCCTGACATGCGGTCGGTCAATGTTATGTGATTGAAGTGTGACAAAAAGTTGTGAGGTTTATTTATTTTTTGTTGCTGTTGTGATGGAGCTGGTAGATCTGTGGGCGTGTAATCGCACCGAGGTAGAAACACTTGGAGACAGACACACATTACATCTTGACGTGCCAACAAGTTCAGGAGTGAAATCCTGTGGATGTGAGCACATGTAAAGTCATCATAACATTGGAACAAGGTTATTTGAGAAATGGCAGTTTATGTGGCAGTTTATGTTTTACCTTCATGAATAAAAAATATGCCTGACTGGTTGGGAAGATTTTGCACATGCGTGAATGTGAACACACACGGAGGGATGTGAATGACACGCACTCTTGTATGAACACAGGCATGCAAATGCTCCCTGACACACACCCATGCAAAACACACTCCAGATCACCTTGCAATGAATACAAATATGAAACTAATAATTACAACTTATAACAACATCAGATTCACTTTTCCAGGATTGTTTTGAGTGCAGAGCTTCTCTTTTGTCAGACCCCACAAGTCCTGACATGTAGCTATCAATCATTGCTTCAATCAATCAATCTACTGACATGGGTGCTGTTGATGAACAGGTGATATTTCAAGTGGACAAGTGTCAGCATGCCCATGTACAGAACACTCAAGCCCTACTACTACCTCTTTGTTACCCCTCCTATAGTTCTCAGATATGTCTAATTGTCCCCCCCCCACACACACACACAACCTTCCACCTTGCCCCCGACCAGAGCAGGGGCAGAATGGCGGTCGGTAAACCTTGGGAGAGTGGTCTCGGCTGGGGCCCCCTCACTAACACTCAGCCCAATGTGTTAATAGATCCAATGCCATCTTATTTTCGCACTTCTGTGAGACGGCAAGGGGCGGCCAGGCGGGATCGGCAGTCTGCCGCACTGAAAGAGCTGGAACAAGGGAAGGAGGAGGAGGAGTGCATGGAGGAGGGGGGCAGTGGTGGGTGCACAGCACTCTACCGAGGAGGTCAACAAGAAGGCAGGGGGCACAAGTTCAACTGTGCAGCGCAGAATGATGGGATCAGGAAAAGAAGGGTGCAGATGAATGAATGAATGTGATAAAGTGTTTTTTGACTGGATGGATAAATGGATGGTTGGATCAAAGCTTTTTTTTTCCTCTCCAGAAAAATAACAGCATTAGTCAAACCTACAGCCAATGGTTTTGTTTAATCATGACTGCCATTGTTCTGATCGTGAAGTGTTTATCATTGTAACCATGACAAAGGCCCCCTAACCTTAATGAAGTAGCAATTTGAATCAAAACCATAATCAAGTAGCTTTTGAGCCTAAACCCAACCAAACCATAGCAGTGTCAGATCAGAAAACAGTTGCACACACTCATGTGTGTTGTTCTGGTGGGCATGGACAAGCAACATATTTTGTTTCATTTGGAGCAGGCATCATCTTGCAGTTGTTTGATTCCTAACATATACCTACGCTCTCCGTGTCTGCAAGATTCAGAAGGATTCAGATTTCTCTTGGCACAGCTACCAGAAGACTTACAACTTTCAGACACGTTGTTAAACGTCAGATCTACGTCGTCAAGCTCAGTTGGAGGCTGCGCAGTAACGCTCAGCTAGACTTTACTTGTCTCTGTTGAAAACAATGTCGTCACATTGTCCATTTCTTATACTGTCGATGGGTAAAAATAACAAGCTCCTGCTTCATCCTGCTCCTTTTCGGACAGGTTGATCATATTATTTGTAACACTTTGTAGATATTGTTTTTCCTTTTGATGTGTTGCTACGCAAGATATGCTAAGATATGTAATTTAAAGCGTAACTCTCGCCAAGACGCAACCTAGGGTCTTTTTATGAATGTACCCGAGTCAAACCTTCGTTTAAAAGCATAATTAGGACAGAAGCATCACTTTTAAAATTTACCGTATTCTCGTTTTTCAGTCAAATGGCCTCTAGAATGGGAGAGCTAGGGGCACTTTTATGCTATCCTCAAAATAGCTATTTTTAAAACACTAAGAAGGCTCGACACAACATGAAACTTCGCTCAAAGTATCACCAGAGGCTTTACACATGAACACAAGCATTGAGAACATTGAAAGGTTTTGAGCAACTCACGTTAGCAGTTGTTGTTACGCTATCCGCCATTTTCCCAGTCAAAAATATGCGATCTCCGAATGCAAATGAACGGACTCCATAGGAGGAAATGTCATTCTTACATGAGGTTCCTTTTTCAACTACAAGGTCTTTTAAACGACTTTGACTCGGGTACAGTCATAAAAAGACCCTAGGTTGCATTTTGGCGAGAGTTACGCTTTAACTTCAACATAACCAATAAAAAATGCACATATGAGTCACTTTGGAACAGTCATGTAGGTATGTGTAACCTGCAAATGTACAGATACAGCTCGATGGTACTTACAAAGACCATATCTAGTCACTTCCAGGACTCCCAGTCATAACTCTACACATGCTTTACCAACGTAACTGCCTCTTCTTACCCATGATACAATGTTCTCAATCCTGAATACCATGACAATGTCAAGCCCCAGCACAATGTTAATGGTGTTTTTAATACCAAAGTAATGTCAATACAGGATGTCACATATGTGAAAAGGCCATGACAGAGGAGGGAAAGAGAGAGCTGGTTCTCTAATAGTTATCAAAAATGGTTCTGTAGAACAGAATATATTTTTCTTAAAAGAAACTACTACAGAAATTAGTAAATAGCCTAACCTAAAATGCACCTAGTGATGATATCTGCAGTATCATGGTATCAGAGTGGTGAAAGTGTTTTTTACTTTATGTTTTGATTTCTCAAGAGGGCTCTTACTGTGAGTATACCTGAGAGGCAACAGTCACACTGTTTTTCTCATACCAATAATTTTGTTCACAGATGATGATGATCATCATGATGTAACATGTTAGTGTTTCTTACATAAAGGGAATTCTATAGAGAATATGAAAATACTTACAACTAATTTGGAAAAAAAATTATACATCACATGCTTTAGCTTTAGTTTTAGCTTTCTTCTACCTGATGGTTTCTATTTACATTTTTTATTACAAGTGCAAGAGTTGTTGCAATGTTTTGTATTTTTTGTACATACTATTTTATCCCCTAACAATCCCCACAATGTGATTGTTTCAGTAGAGAAAAATTAAATCTAAACCTCAAAAACCACGATTTTTTTGATTCTATCACATCATTCAGATTGTTTTGCAAGAGCTGTGGAACCCCTAGTTCGCTTTGTAACGCCCACACGGTATCAAAACATTAGTCATTGTGTCACCTCTGTCAGTTCAGAGGAGTTACTCCAAAGTCACAAGTATTTTCTTTGTGTTTTTTTCTTCTTAGTGTAGTGTGACATACCCACGCTTCTGTTTTTTTTCTTCATAGGATTTCTGATAAGTCACGTGTTGCCAATCAAGTACTTTTGGATGTTGATAACAGGGCTTTGTTGTGTGCTAGAACCATACACAGTCCCGTCCCCAGACCGTTGGACCAAAAACCAAACAATGCACATAATATTTCTCACCCACCTGGGGGTGGGGGGGTTGTTGTAGCACTCTCGGCATCTTTCCTACCGGAGGTTGTGTCTGTGGGGGATGTCTCTGTGTGGAATATCTTTAATACCGATCAATCAACAGTGGTCAGTGAAAACTTTCCATAATACTCACAATGAATTTTCACACATTGCCGTTGATGCTGCATTTGTTAACCAGTCTCATTTTTTTCCTTTTACTTGAAGATTAATTTTGCGAGGTTGAGGGGTGTCCCCTGAAAACATGCCCAGTAACACATTAATCCAGTGAAGTTAAAAATGTGCACTGCGAATATGAATTTATGTCAATAACATTTTGCGTAGAATCCATTTTGATCACATGTAGCTTTCAGATCCTTTCAGATTTTATTCCCAAAATGTAAAGGTTAGAAAGATCATAAAGTATAAAAGTTAGACACTCTGAAGTGTCAGTAGTCGGGGGGGTTGTAGAATGTAAAGAAGGAGCTGAGTTTGGCTCTGAGCCAAGTGTGTCTCAAGCATTTTGGGTCCTCACCTTCCGCTGCCCCTGTCAGGCTGCTCATGGTCTCCCTCTCTAGGCGTCAGAGATGCAAAGTGACAGCCAGGGTGGCTTCCATGTCAGTGAGGTGAGACTAGGCTCTCCGGCTAGATGCCCTGACCAGGACCACCCCTTTGGGTCTGGCGTGTGTGAAAACTGAAAAAAAAAAAATCCTCACGCTGCAGTGTCTCACCATGATTATATTGTCAGTGCCCCCTCCTAACCTGTAAGATATCTCCTCCTCCTCTTCCTCCCTTTCTTCAGCTTCTCAGCAATGCAGCAGTGGCAGATTAGCATGCTGTCATCAAAGTGGCAGTGTACTAAAACATCCATTAAGCTTTTAATCGAAGAGATGGTAGGGTGGGGGAGAGGAGCATGTGATGTTGTGTGCGTTGGTATGACAGAGCTCGTTTTGCGGAGGTGAGAAGTGACAGAGACTTGTCAAAGGTCGCAGTCGGCCAGAGGCGAGCCCCACTACGCTGTCAATCCACGCTGCTCTTTTGTGGCGGTGCTCATTGATGCAAAACACATGAACACACAGATGCAATGCACTAATGCTTTTATTTTTTATACACCTTTTATTTCCACAACATCGTACATGCATTAATGTAAGTTCTATTATGTACTTTTGACACATTGGTTGTAAAACAAATCATGTACATATACAGTACACAAATTACAAGTGCAATCTTGAGACTTTGTTTCTCCTCTCACACTGATAAAATGATACGATGAAAACAGATAACTGCACATAGATTAATCATCAGGTCAAAATTGAAAATCGTCCAAAACTTTGATTTTAAACCAAACACCTGCAATATTCCCATCGGCCTTGGTTACACTTTGAGTTTAGTGCTAATCAACTAAGAGTTACCTAGTATGCAAACACACTATATGAAAATGTTGAACGTTGTAAAGAATATACTGTCTTACAATCAGCATGTGCGCATTGTCTTTGTGACAATTTTAGCATGCTGAAATTACCTCAAAGCACTGTTGTGGCTAAGTAGATGCTAGCCCTTTTTTCTATGAATTTCTTAAAACAGAATGCAAATATATTGAATGGCTATTGCCTTAAAAATGGGTGGTCCTGCATTGTATCCAAAATAAGAATTGATATATTTTCTCTAAATAGTCAAAGTATAAGGGATAGCAGGGTCTTGCAGTGGATTTATTGACATCCTGATGAGTTCTTTCCTTTCTGAAGTGACACACGTACACATGCTTGACTCACATAAACCCAAACACTGCCCTTCAGAGTTTTTGTCTCCCTGCTGAGAGGCAGTGATGTCATTGTTTGTGTTGGTCAGCAGGGTCTCTGTCCACACAGTCAGCAGGGTCAGGGGCGCACAGCAGGAACTGGACATTGGGAGGAGTACAGGGATGGGGCAGAGGGGGTACCAGCTCAGGTTCTGAGGGGTCCACTCATCTTCACGTCCAAGCCAAGGCCTCCGATGCCAAACAAGTCTGTCAGGCCCGCCTCTCGCCGCGGTTCAGGCCTCAACACCCTGCAGTTATGGAGGCATAAACTGGCATAGGCCAGCATAAGCTTCCTTGTGGCGCTGCATATGATTAACTGGACCATTGGGCAGCTTGGCCTGGGAGAGGCCCATGTCCTGGGCATGAGTCCACAGGGCACGGGCAAGGACAAGGGAGGCTTTGCCAGGGTGGAAGCAGATCTCTCCTCTTGTTTATTTTATTTAAAAAAAAGTGCTGACTTTGAGCATCAGTGCAATGCATCAGATCCCTTTGCCAACATCAGTGTCTCACACTTTCTGAGGCTTATGTATGTATGTGTAAAATTCTTCAAATGCTGGCTAGTTAGGTTTTTATAAGTAGATGAGGTGCCAGTGAGTCAGAAAATGTGTGTTGAATGATTGTTGAGGTGTCTTGTGTTTAGTGTATACACATTATTAGCATTTGCTAAAATAATATTTAAAAGATTGGGCCATAGGAATTCAATGTTTGATGTTTTTGCATTTAATATTAATGATGAGTTTCAATAATAATTCTCACACCACACTTTTAACACAGTTGTACTCTAACATCAACAGCACCTATTCATCAACAACAGTTTGTCGTATTTTTCAATAATTGCACCAAAGTTTGTTGGTAAAACAGGTCTGCTGCTTCAGAACAGAAAGAGTTAAGCAACACAGTGATGGCTTTTTAAAACAGCAGTCCAAAAAGCTGCCTTTAAACATGATCAAGTCTTTTTTCTTCACACCTCCAACTTCACAAGTGTGACTTCCGTCTGTTGCATCTCTCTCTCTCCATCTTTTTTCTCCCTCCCTCCTCCTTCTTGTCTTCTCTTTCCTTTAATGTTTTTCACTTGCAAATCCCAGCACTACACTTGCTTTACAGCAAAATTTCATGATGCCCGTCCAAGACTTCTTCAGCAACCAGGTCATGTTCACATGGATGCAGGTAAATGCCGCTACTTACAATCCCCCAAAACAGAGACTATCTAAACTGACATCCAGACAGGATACATTTAAAAGTGTCTGCGTGTGTGTGTGTGTGTGGGATCAATCAATATTTTATTCTTGAGAACAAAAGAAAGATGTCATTCAGAGCACCTGAATTCCGTTTCCAGCTTTGTTGAAACAAAATAAGTGAGAGATGACAGAAAACCTGACAAAGCAAAGGGGTTGCTATGTTTTTAAAAAATGTCTATCCAATCAACTCAATAATAGTCTATAAGAGATGAAACTGAAGCAGCCATGTGCGATTTTGATGTTTGCCAACAAAAAATAAGCAAAGAGAACCAGAACCAGAACAGCATTCTCAAATGCAAGCATGTTGTTGATGTGGTTCCGGAACCAACTTAACCCCCCACACCCCACCCCCCATCCGCCTAAATCCAAACCCCTCTAGCCTCTCAGCCTTTTCCCCCCTCCCTCTCTTCCTTTCCCTGAGGGCGATGTGGTATTTCGTCCCTCAGCCGGCCGCCTCCCTAGCCCTGTGCTGTCACTCTGGATGGCTCCTAGCATGCTGTGCCCCGCTGTGATTGAGCATTACGAGGTGTTTCACGCCTCCGTGCATTAGGCAAGACGACAGGGAGGGCGTTGGGTAAATGATACGTATGGATCGTAAGGGCAACAGGGTTCATGGGTGGGTCAGGTCAGAGGGAAGAAGGCAATGGTCCTGGACCCTGTGATAATCCATGCATGTATACATGCATGTGCGCTCCTGCATGCAACTATCTGAACTCAATATATTAACATGCACACTATATATATTTACACATATATACTGTATATATATGTACATGTACAGGTAGGTACACACATCAATATTTGTGCATACATCTGTGCAAAGGGAATAGGGAGCGACATCACGGATGGATTGACAGTAAAAAACTCTCTGACATTTTATTTCATGCACAGCAGCCACAACACGGGTATTTATAGTTAATAGAAAATTGGCAAATGCAACCAGATCTTTCCAGCCCTCTCATCAAGAAACATCACCATGTCCACTGAAGTTGATGCAAATTTTCACATTTTAAAATAGTGGCTGCTCACTTCCCTTTATTAGCATTATCACTGCATGTCCTTAAAAAAATATCAGTCACCGCAATACAAGGACAAGAGCAAGGAGTAAATTCTGGATTGTAAACAACACTCAATTCTTAATCCATCTCCATGCATGAACAGGCGAGGCTTGTTTGAGCCGGTGATAGTGTGTAATTAATGTGCTGTGACGAGGGGCTTCTGCCCGGTGACAGTGAAAGACCACCTACTGGCTTTTAATACTGCCTGTCAATGTGGCCACAGGACACTCAATACAGGTCTGTTTCAGCTCGGGGGGCTGAATGGGTGAGAGCTATGCAGAGAGACATGCCCAAAAATAAGAAAATGAATTCTAATGTGAACTAGAAATTTAAAAAAAAAGATATTTATGTAGAAAATGTAATTAATTTTGTAATACTTAGTCATTCTAAATGAAGAGCTGTTTTTTTCTAATCTTTAATATGTGAGAAATATGTTTATTTCTCACATATGTTTTGGGGCATTTTAGGCTTTTTTGTTTACAGGACAGCTGAAGACATGAAAGGTGAGAAAGACGGGGAAAGACATGCAACAAAGGGCCCCAGGTCACAATCAAGAAGAAAAAAATCTTTCTTCTCTGTAAGTACAGAGAAAAGATACATGTTTGAAATTTGACTTAGTCATTTAATTTAATGTAAATTTGATTTTGGCCAGTGGACCACCAGGTTTGCCCAACAAAATTTAAGATTTAGTTATTGTTAACAAAAGCACCATCTCTGACCTTTCTCCATATCCTGTCTGAGTATTACAAGCTCTGTTACGCTTCTGTGAGCGAGGGAAACATGCTTGATAGCTTGCCGGTCTCGCCTGCTCAACCCCCTCATCACCAGCACCCCCTTTTAACACACACACACACACACACACACATACACACACACACTAGTATATGAACGCACATACACAGACATGCATAAACACAAGCGCACACACAAAATATAACCTCAAACACTCAAACACACAGAGTCACACACGTCATTTCTTGAGACATGGCCGCAAAATGACATTTCTTTCACGGCTACTATAGATCATGCAGGGTCATGGCAGTGTACGTGATGTGCAAACAGCCATTTGACCTGATTTGCAGTGAGTGTAAAACAGCTCCTATAATGAATTACTGTATACGTACACATGGTGAGAACAGAAAGAAAACGGATTTTTCATTTAAAAATGTTTTTGTATTAGGTTGTAAGGGTGTTCCCACTGTCACACAATGATGTGAGTAAATAAAATATACATATATAATATACATACTGTATATACATAAAATAACATGTAACACAACAGTACTCAGATGCCCAGAGTGTTTCTGTCTTCGTGCCTGTTGTGTTGTCTCATTGACATGCTTTTCATTGGCTGTGCCTTTTGTTTTTTATGTCTCTACATATTTCTAACATGACTATTTCAGCCTGAGTAAGCACGTTAGCATACACACAGCTCCAGGTTACATGCTACCACTCCACCTGCAATATACAGGACCCAGAGTACCAGCCTAGACACTGGAGTTAAGTATGGGCTCTTGTATCCAGGCACCTTGTACAGCTGTAGGGAGAAATGATTCCCCGATTCATGTCTTCCCATCTACTCCACTGTTCTGGGACTGAGTGTATGTGCCAAAAGAGCTCTCTAGATCAATACGGCCATACAGGAGCTCTGCCTGCCTGTCAGTCTCACTGATGGCTTGTCACAGTCTCTGGAGTGTCTGGGAGCTTTTAAGTCTCTGCTTGTTGCTCCTGACTTCTCTTTTCTCCTGATTTCCCTCTCTTGTCATATACCTGGTCTTTCTTTACACACGCTCTCCTTGCCTCTTTCTATCACTGCTCCCCCCCCTGTCTCTCTGTCCCTCTTTCCCTGTCTGCTTGCAACCCCGGGGCTTGACAAGCTGGCCAGGCCACCGCATCTGCCAGCACATCTTTAGCGGCTTGGCAGTGAGGAACGTCCGTCACAGGTTGTAATCAAACCTGCCTGGAAACTGGGCAGGAGGAGAGAGGAGGAGGTGGAGGGAGTGCAAGTGAGGGGGAGGGCCCCTCCTTCTGCCTGATTAATCATAATGTAATTTTAATTAAAAAGCACAGTGTCAAAGGGTTTAGCTGCCTGAGAAGTGAGCCCAGATTGCCACGCAGCAGCAGCCCCCTCAGTCTGCGGGCAGGAAATGCGTCCTGACAAATCCAGGCGACCGGGCCAAAAAAAACAAAGGCCACCATTACCAGGATATTGTCATTGAGGGAAGAGCAGGGGTGTGGGTGAGAGTAAGGGGGGGGGATGACATGGATGATGAGGGTACAAGGAAAGGAAGGAGAGCAGGGATATGAGGGGATGGCATGTGGGGACACGCAGAAAAAGGTTGGGGGTCACACTGTCATGCCAATTGGAGCTCGGTGCAAACGCCCATGTCATGCAAAGAAAGAGTTTAGGCAAAAGTGAGATGCAAAAGATTCTGGCATTGTCTTTTGTCAGGGGTGGATATCGTAAGCTTTGTGAGCAATGCTGTAGGCTGGGGGCCTTGGCTTTTTTGATGTTTAAGTTTTTTTACATCTCAGGTGAATGTAGCGTCTACTCAGTGTCAGGCTGGGCTATATTTACGCCACTTGAATCAGGGTTGCTGTGTACCGCTGTGTCGGCTCCAGGCCAAGCTGGGACTGAGACGATGGTAGCTGCTTGAGACAGGGCAGAAGGAGCTGCAGTGTCATGGGGGTGGAGAGGGGGGAGGCCAGAGGGCAGCAGCCAGATTCAGGGAGAGTTTCTGAGGAGACGTGGGGTGTCAACATGGCTGAGTTGAAAGCGAAGCCAAACACTTGTGGTGACATGGCATTACCTTGGGTCATGGTGACAGATAAGGAGGATTACAGACATCGGTGAATTGTGTCTGTGCAGGGGTACCCATAAGGGGCATTGTTTTTTATGCATGTGTGTGTGTGTGTGTGTGTGTGTGTGTGTGTGTGTGTGTGTGTGTGTGTGTGTGTGTGTGTGTGTGTGTGTTTGTGTGTGTGTGCGTTCTTAGATATTTTAAGTAAGAATAGTACATAAATCAAACCCGTTACAAAATTTAAATTCTGAATTTACTGGGGGTGGACTTTTTGTGTTTTGTCTTTTTGCTCAAGGGGAGGTAGTCTAATCATTTTGGGTATAACAAGCGAGTGTGGCCCCTGGGTAGCTCACCTGGTAAAGTACTACTCAATGTAGTACTTTGGTTCGACCCTGACCCTTTGCTGGATGTCATTCCCCCTCTTTTATGTCTTCATCTGTCCTGTAAAAATAAAGCCCTAAAATGTGCAAAAAATATTCTTAAATAAACATAAAAAATAACAGGCAAGTGTCTTTTTCTCATCATTTGATTTTCATTTTTTGATTCCTTCCTTGAGATTGTTAAAAAAAAAACAAAAAAAAAAAACAAAGACCGATCACATAGAAAATCACAGACATCAAAAAGCTGCCATTTGAGTGGGTCATGAAGGTGTGTTTTGCCATATGCAGAGGAGAACAATCCTGTTGCTATAGTCAGCCTGGTAATGTATTTAAGTACAATTTAAAGATACTTAACTTGAGAATTTCCCTTCATTTATATTAATAAATATTGTACTTTTTACTCCACTACATTTATTTTACAAATAAAAGTAAATATTTAAATTCACTTTATTCACTTGTAATAGTGTTTTTGTGTTAAATACATTAGACATTTGGGGGTTTTATATACATAATTTAGAAATTAACTAGTAGCCAAGGATCATTATGTCAGTCGGGAAATAAAACAAATACACATGGAAGTTTTTTGTGGGAATGCGTCATTTTTTACCAGCCTATAATGTCTCATACTTTCAATCTATCATGCATCTCAATAGAAAAAAGAACTGCAACAAAGAAAAAATTATAAATGTGTCTATATAGTAGAATTCTCAACAACATATCATTAATAAAAGTAAAAGAACCCATTATAAGGAATGGCCCTTTTCAGTAGGTAATTACTTGATTATTCATAACCATGCATTAATGCGTATGCAGCATTTTAATATTGTAGCTGTGACATGCTAAAGCTAAGGTGTGAAACTGATTTACATACTGTTTGGATGCTTAAATACAGAAAGGCCTCATATTTTATAAACTGTGTATTTTATACTGTACATAAAATAAAAATGTGAATCTGCAAATAATTAGTAACTATATAGTTGTCAAATAAATGTTGTGGACTCTTCAGTCCATATACAAAGAGCGACTATAGGGACATAGTCTCCACAAACGATAGATGGAGAGTGAAGGTGTAGTATATATTGCTGTAGTGAGACAACAAAGGAGATAGATACACCCCTAGAGAGGAAAAGGTTCTAAAAGCCCAATGTTCCCACCCTCATCGTGTTTCTCTCCATGGTTTTGGGGGTGGAGTAGTGACCAGGATTGGATGACCTTTGAAGAGGGGGAGAGGGGAGGAGGATACAGGAGAGGGGGTTCACCAGCATCCGGGTGGGGTTAGGGGGATCCTGGGCTGAGCTTTCGGAGGTGAGAGACCGTGAAGGCCCCTCCACCGCGCCCTAACAAGCATTTGATTTCTCCCTCCAGGTGACTGTGCCTTACACCCCTCAGATGAGTGGTCTCTAAGCAGTGTAATGTCCTCTGAGGCGATTCCTCTGAATGTCGCCTGAGCATGCAGTAACAATCGCAAAATCCCTTGGACTGTTGATGGTGTGATTATGATTTTTTTGATAAACCAGGAAAAATATTTAAATGCTCTAAATGCTGTATAATGTCAACACCACTATCTACTACCTATAGCTATGCAAATAAAAATGTATTACAATACTAACTAATTAACATAAGATCTGAAGTTGAGTGCTGGTATATATGGGCACAAAGAATCCAAAGCAGAACTTGTGCTTTGAATTTAAAGATTTAAAAAATTGAGGTGAACTGACATTACTTTTGTGGCCAAAAGCAGCAAATATAGCAAAATTGTAAACGTAAAACGCACATGTAGAGAATAGTCATAAAGTCAGCAAACTGACTCAGCAACACAACAAAATCTCTCTAAATTTTGCATCAGCTATTATTAGCCACCAGCCACTGGTCATACCAGACCAAGTAATGCTGTAGCAGTAAAACCCTTGAGTGCATTGAACTGAGAATGTGTGAACTTCATTTCTGATGAGGGTTACTGTAGCACTGTGGAAGGGTCTCGGGCCTGGGTCTTTTCTGTGTGGAGTTTAAATGTTCTTCCTGTGTCAGCACAGGTTTATTCCGGTTTACTTGCACAGTTCAAAGATACGCAGGTTAGGTTCATTGCCGACTTTAAATTAGTCGTGGCACACAAGCGTAATAGCCGTCTATGTGTCAGCCCTGGGATTGACTGGTGACCTGTCCGGGGCGTACCCCGCCCCACGCCCAATGTCCGCTGGGATTGGCTCCAACCCTCCCGCGACCCTCAACAATAAGCTAATGGATGGTTGGATGTACATATTTGCATTTCTTCTCCTTTTCTACCTGTCATTTCTTTCTATGCATGGCAATCAGAGAGAACAGCAATTTCCGAATTTTGTTAACAGTCTTTGAATCGTGAATTAAAAAATCCAACTTTTTAAACTCTAACATTAATAAAAATGAACGCAAGACAATGGAAGGAAATCCTCTGATCTTCTTTAAATCAGGCAATTAGAGACTAATTTACCCATTTCCTTTACATTGATGGCTGAATTCCATCCATATGCCTGAGTTAATGTCCCACTCTTTGCCTTTATTTGCTAAATTAGCTCTACTGAGTGCCTATTGATCAATATAAAGCTAACAAGTGTTGGGGAGACCTAGAAGTGCAAAGGGAATAATAAGGTCTCAGTATGATCTGATGTGGCCCATATTGTCTCATGATCTAGAGAGACATGCTCCAGCAGAGACAAGTACACACACACACACACACACACACACACACACACACACACACTAGGACACTAACGAGGGTTTGAAGAACCTCCTTTGACACCTGGGGCTGGAGGCACAAAGCATGCCACCATCCCCACTGAATGGGGAGGCAAAAAGAGACAGATGACATCTTAAACAAGCATTAACACACAGGTAGTTAACAAAGCCAGCTCAATCTCATTTGCATGTCAAAAGGCATGCACATGCTTCAGGGGGAGGCATATGTACGGAAATGTACAAATGTAAAGCGTGGATGCATTACATAAGGAAGAGTGCACATATGCGTGGGTGTGACCCAAAAACACACACAAGAACAACTAGCCTCCAGTGATAAAGGCCGAGATCATTACAAAGAAGAGATTCTGCCCATTGGATCAACAACTGAAGAGAGAAGTACTGTCACTTGCTTTCTGTCAGTCTCCTTTCACCTAAAGCTCCTGGTGCTTCGGCTCTTGGTTCCCCCTGAGCAAACCACCCACTGGCTGCCTTAACCGCCCTCTAATAAACCCATCTGTTGGGTCATTATTGCGTCCACAGCCATCTGAAGAGGGGAGCAACCCTGCGATGCAGACAGAGAGAAGGCTGAGAGCATGGGGAGCAGGAGAGGAGGAGGGTGAAGTAGAGGCAAGGAGTGATTTTTCTTTCACCGTCTTTTTACAGAGTCAAGCGGTAAAAGTGATTTCTTCTTGTGAATTCTACAATGAAAATTAAGTGAAGTGCAGTTCATATTGTCAAAAGAGAAGCATGATTTAGGTTACAAAGGACACTGATATCTAAATATTGAAATAAATATCCACCTAACATATTACACTTTCTGCTGTATGCTTTACCCATTATGGATAATTACACACTGGTTATGTAGGGCAGCCTAAAAGTTTGCATGTAGGTCGCACATCTAAACACAAAAAAACAACCAAAAAGATAAAAAAATACTGAACAGGGAATTTATTTTGAGGTTCAATGTTCCTTCTTGACATTGGAAACAGCATTGGAGAAACAATCTCACCACAAGGATTATTTTATAGCTGTTCTTTCAATCATATCACATGATCCTTATCAGAAGATGGAGGTAAAACAATTAGAATGAATAAATTGTGCCTTGTATCCTATTGTGCTCCGGTTTAAGGGTTTAATAATAAATAATATGTCTTTGTCTCGTACTTATGTATTTCAGATGGCTTGTCTTCTTGTTTGATTACCAAATGACACACATTTACAAATTGACTCAAAGTATTTTGAAAAATATGACTGGCCGATAATTGGTAAAGTACCAAGGCCCCACAACTCCTTTCACAGGAAATAGGTGTTCTGTCAGTGTGTGTACAACTGTGTGAGTGTGTCCAGGCTTGTATGCCCATATGCACTGTACATGTGTGTTGTGTTATTGGCATGGGCAGCCGGGAGGGGCTGGTGAGGCTTTAACTTTGCTAAGCTTTTTCCTGCCAGGTCCCTGGGAGATCCCACTGTTCGTTTATATTGAACTTTGTAGGCCAATGCTCTGCCAGGCTCCCCTGCCTACTGCTGTAATATAGGAGCTGCTGGGGACCTGAACAGCCAGCAAGACCTAGGGAGAGAGACACAGATCACACCGGCCCTGTGGTTATTACATTTACCCGTGTGTGTGTGTGTGTGTAAAGAGGAGTGTTTTTCTTATAGTTTTACAGTGTAGGTGTGATGTCTGGCCATTTAGAAGTGTTTGCTTGTGTGAATTTTGTGTTTGCACAATATGAATTACTGCAATGAAGATCACAGGCAATTTTTGTATGCTTTGTTTTTGTGTGCGTTTGTGTTTATGTGTGTATGGAGCTGGCTATTCTCCATCATGTCCTTTCCAGCTCACACAGCCTCTGTCATAAACAGCCACAGCCTCTGGCAGGTGTTGCGCTGTGGTGCACACACAGATATGCGCTTCCCAAAGTGACACACACACATAGACACGTATGTGCACAAACACACATATATGAACGCAGGTCCGAACACACATCATTGGGAATCCCCACAGGTGTGCCTTAGAGGGCAGAGTCAACACCTTATTATTAAAATGCACAGACAACCACATGTGCTCACACACATGCATGACATACACACCTGCACAGTGACAGCTGTTTAGGGCGTCTCACACACACCCAAGCTCTCATAGGTTACTAGTCTTGTCTGTCCAAATATTAGGCTTTTTTTAGTCTTAGTAGAAGAAAAACTAAACTTTTGTAACACTAGAACACAACAATTCTTTCTAGTCTGTTTTTGTTCTGAATATTTTACTATTTTCTACTTAAGTAGATATATACTGTAAATGTAGATATTGTTTTTTTCTTTTTTATAAATTACTATATATTTTCTCATCATGATTACGTGGACAGCCAAGGCATTTTGTTTAGTAAGATAGTGAAACATTGAATCAAAGGCAAATTGCAAAATGAAAACATATTTTTAGTGATTTCTACAAAAATGGCAGTTTTACAACTCATCATGACGATTCTGAATTTGGAATAAAAATGTATTAAAGTGACCCACCAGAAGGATTAATAGTTAAATAATAAGCATACCTGCATTATTAGAACTGACAAAATAAATCTATTTAATCTAATCAGGTAATCAATTCAGGTGTATCATTTAATCTTGTTAACTTTAGGACTTTTTGAGTCATTAATTATTATATAGATAGATCTTTATTGTCATTGTGCTCAGAGTACAATAAAAATCAGTTTCACAGCTCTTCAGCAGGGTGTAAAAAATGAATGATTAGAACAAATGTTAAGTAAATAGAACAAAGACAAATAAAGCTAATATGAAAAGCAAACTTTATACAAGTAAATAGTAAAACATTAAAACATAAAAGTGTATTAAAAAGTGACCTTAAAAGCAGCAGATATAGGTTAACAGTATACTCTATCTGTATGGTAAATGAATATATTTGGGTTCAAGTAGTCTGGTTAGTTGATGGCACTTACTCAACATCAGCTAATCAAAAACATTTGATCGCTAGGAAGGATTGTGGAAAAGCTGCACTGTGGCTTTTTCTGTGTGTGTAGTGTACTTTTCTGTATGTTGGCATCTGGTCCAATATTTTGCACTTTTGCTTAAATAAAAAAACTAATTTATCACAAACAAAACAACAGCTAAACATTATGTAGAAAGGTACAGATTTCAGTTTGTATAGCAACATCATCTGATCTATAACAAACATGGCACCTTTTATTGATAGTATAATTGTACACAATTTTGACTGAAAAAAGCACTTTCAGGGAAAATAATTGATTCAAATAATTGGTTGACACAATGGTCATTCCTTTACCCACTGGACACTATATATAAAGAGAACAACATTACAAATTCAAACACATAAACACGACTTGGACTCTACAAACAGAAGATACAAATCTCAGCTCTGCCACCACAGATTGGAGAGATAATCCCTACAAAGCAGTGTGTTTATCTCTTGTCCCGAAATAGCAATTCATCAGTGACCCTATAGTGCTATTCTCTGTCCTGGCCCAGCAAGACAGCACTAAATGTTCAAGTGGAGGTAAGTGCCGGCAAGTCCTTTGACAATACAAGCATGGTTTCAAGCTCCCGCTCAATACAGCTCCTCTCCTCAGAGGGCCCAAGGAGGAGAAGGTGGGGGAAGCGGGGAGTACAAGGAGAAGGACTCGAGGTGCAGGGGTCAGAGAGTGTGTGGCAAGGGACTTGTGTCTGTGTGTGTGTGTGTGTGTGTGTGTGTGTGTGTGTGTGTGTGTGTGTGTGTATGTGTATCTGCATTGCGTCTCCTCTATGAGGTTCTGGAGAGAGACATGGTGCTCTCTGTGGAAAGGGAAGATGTCATCTCTGTGCTTCAGTGAACCCTGCAGCCCTACAGAGCGAAGGGCTAACAGGGAGTAAGGTCTCTTCAAAACATAAGACAAACCAAATCCCTTGACACCTGCTGAGACAATAAGTCCCAGCTTTAAGATGTGGAATGGTAAGGACACAATTGAAAAAAAAGATATGTGCTAATACAATTTAAGCGGCTAAACAAGGCTTTGGGTGGAAACTACACATTAGGGGTGGATGTGCACGGAGATTTGGCATTACAGATAAAAACAAACAACAAATGAAAAATAAAGAATCACATCAAATGTGTTCAAATGAAAAAAAAAGTCACTAATTGCCAAGCATGTAATTTGCCAGAGCTGTAGACATGAGAAAAGACATTTGGACTTCAAGAGTAACTACACCCAGTCTAATAATCCTGCTTGCACTGCTTGAAATTCCAATAAACCAGAGCAACTTTTGCTGGACTAGCCCAGACCCTCCTCCGCATCCCTGTGGAGGATGGTATGGCAATGTGAGACTATATCTCAACTGACTTGGGAGATGTTCTTGCCAAGAGTTGTCAAAAATGGCTTCTCCTCCAGGCTATGCTAATAAGCAAAATAACTAAATAGTGAGGTGTAGGAGTTACTGTAAACAAAAGCACAAGGAATATTGTCCATCACCCAGCAAATGTAAATAATAGCCTAAATTATGTGTGTGATTTGTGTGTGATGCTCTGATATAATGAAGAAGTGAAATAAGGAGCCTCAGATCATCTCCAAGCGAGGCTGTGGTGACCGTGACAGAGAAAGGTCACAGTCTCTTCGACAAGTTGACCTCATCGTTGAAACAACAGGACACTGAGCCAAACTGTGTGTGTGTATGTGTGTGTGTGTGTGTGTGTGTGTGTGTGTGTGAGAGAGAGAGAGAGAGAGAGAGAGAGAGAGAGGAGAGAGAGAAAGAGGAAGTTTGACAGAAAGAGGAGGTGGGGGTGCACTTATGTCCTAGTAATTCATGACAAACAAATTATGATGGTGCAATTTTTGAAAATTGTATCATAACATGTGTGCGGTGTGTGTGTGGTCAGCATCAACTGAAAAATGTGCAGTATGATAGCAGCAATCATAACAAAATCATATATATAATACCTAAGAGGGATAAAACATATTATATTCATGTTTGCTTTTTAAAAATCTTAAACCACAATTATTACCTAATTTAAATCAAGATTTAACAAAAATGGTGTCTTTGAATCATCCAATATTAGTGTTCTGTGTAGCAACAGAGTTGAAACAAGTGATTATGCACAAGAAAAAAAAATTAATAAGTTAAGCCATAAGTTTTCCAAGAGCATATACTTAAAATTCTCAACTGTGATTGTGTGGACGAACAGATGGAACAAAGGCAAGCAGTTGAGCAGCCTCCTCTATGGCAGAAACAGATTCTTCCACACCTCTCCCTGTTCTGCCTGAAGGCTTCTCACAGGTGCAATTTCTTGGCCTCGGATTTGGAAACTGAAAATGAGAATCTCCAAATTAGGAGTCAGAGAGTCGTGTCGGAGCCTGACCCTGAATTCTCACCTCCCATCCAGCTGGACATGTGAATGCTGGATCTGATCTATATGGCTCGACCATGCTTCTCTCATCTCTTGACTAATATTTTTTTGTACTTTTATTTGTCTGAAATATCTTCTCACTGTAATATTTCTGAGCCTCTCTTTCTCTTTGTTTTTCCTCCCCCAACTTACTGTTTTTGAATTGAAAGGCACTACATGTTTACCTTACTGTTATATACAATGTTTATATTGCATGTATTAGGTATACAACACGTCCTCATATCTTTATGACACACTAGGTTGATTGCCAAATGACATATGTGACATATGTTTTATTTAACATTGGCCATTTTAAACACGTGACCTTAACAAGTGATTGCGATGGCAGTTTCATGTGACCGCTTTATGTAACGATGGGATTTTTAAACAATTTAGACATCCTTTTTAAAAACGGAACTAGATAAATGTGGGCAACAAAAATACTTTAGGTTGAGGCCTCAAAAATACTTGGGAGCTACGTCATGGACTTCGTAACAAAGTCAGTTATTTTGAATAAAATATTATATGTGTTGATTTGTTTTGCACATGGAGTTCAGACATATGTGAGCAGTGACACAGTGACAGGTCTGGGACATAGCAGCCCGGTAGCAGTCGGTGAGTTTTCTGCCTCGGGTCCCTCCATCCTGAGCGGAGAGCTGCTGCTCAGGGGCTCAGCAAAACATGGCCTGTCTCTTTCCCCTTAGTGCTAGGGGATGAGCTCAATCCACAAGGACCCGGGGGTTAGGGAGACGCTGGTTTTGCCTGTCCCGACAAGGAGAGGAGGGGGAACAGAGGAGTGGAGGTGGTGCGAGTTAGTAAAGCATTAGTGGGCCCTGCTGGTGTGCTGGCCCCTGTGAACCAGGCAGTGATTGAGTAGCAGTGCCTGGGGCTAAATGTGGCACCTTTGACTGTGTCAGGGTGGCACTATAGTGGCGGCCAGCTAGATGCTTCTGCTACATTACACACCAAACGGTTGTTGCTGTCTATATTCATGCTGACTTGAATTGAAGGATTATAATGGCAGACAGCCGCAGCATATGGATGAGAGAAAAAGGTAGACACAAAGGCAATTCATATATATTCTGGATCTACTGCGTATTCCACCACTTTAAATCTGCTTGATCATTTACATTTCAGTTGCACATCAAAAGTGTATCATTATTTTTAATTATTTAGATTATTATCAGAAACATATTTGAAGCTCTCCCAACAGTGTGATTGAAAGCTATCTTCTCTAGCAATCAAAGACTAAACAAATCCAATGAGGTAAAACTTTTACATTGCATGAAATTAATAAATTAAGTAAATGACTTTTTAGGGACTGATCTTGCAATATTAATGTCCTGCAACGCACTTCTTACTCTGTCAAACATGCACCACGTCCTACATTATCCTGCCCAGAACACAGTTAAATCTATTAACGATTGTATAAGGCTGTCAAACAACCGAACTGCAGAGATCGCAGGCAAATTTGTCGTCATGTGGTATGCAGTGTTTTACGTAGAGCCGCACAACGCTTATTTATTTACAACCATTACAGGTTAACTCATTTAATGTCTATCAGCCTATCATTATGTGTTGATGCGCTGCAACTTCAGATTCATTGCATCCAATGAACATCATCAACTTGCTGTCCATTATATTTAAAGCAAACTGGCACTCTCTAACACAAACACACACAATAACCATTGACAGACTTCTCTCATCACATTTGAAAAACATGCTGGCTAATGGGGGATTGAGGGACATGAAATCACTTTCAGTGGGACATAAAGGCAGCATTGTGAGGTGGCCTGGTGGTAATTACGCCACACAGATAAGTACTGAAGGAAGCTATTTAGCAATATGGCCCTGGCCTGGGCCTCTACCGCTGATCTCATTTGGCTGCATTAATTAGCTAGCATTGAGCCGTGTACTGTGTGTTAACACATGCAGCCCACTGCTTGGCTGGTTGGTCGGATAGTTAAGATGACTAACATGACAGTCTGTTCAGTTCTGTTGTAAATCGTCAGGCCTCCTGAACTTCCTTACACCTCATCCGTCCCCTCCTCCATCCTATCAGTCAAAGACAGCTGGGGCTACACAGAGGGCATGACTGCTCCCCATTCACCGCATTCAGCATGGTGGCAGCCACCGCAGCACAATAGACTGTGCCGCCTGCGCCATTTGTTGAGGCAAGAGAGCTCATTTTGTTTGAGCTTTAAATGAGTTCTCTGATTATAAAGATCAAATCTCTTCATTTCCACTAAAGGAGGGTGAGAAAGTTCAGTTTATGATTAGATATATGTCTAAATATCAGCAGGAGGTGTTTATTTTATAATCTGCAGAGAAGAAAATAATTTAGGTGTAGTTAGAGCATGAGTGCAGAGTAACACGGGAACATGCTTGCCTTCACCTCAGCTGAAAGGCGAAGCTGGTAAACATAACAGGCCATAGAAAAAAGGAATTGCGCAGATAATAACATGAAATAGCATTGTTTTATTTTAAACTAGAAATAGTGTATATGGAAAAAAGGACAGGATGTCCAGTAGTGAGAGTGAGGCTACATCTTTACATCCCCAGTAGCATTTGTGCAGAATTAAAACAGTTTTGCACAGCTTTACACAGCTTTTTGCTTATAAATCCAGTGTTTTCTTGTTTTGTTCAAATTGAACCTAGTGCTGACAGCTGCTGATTCTGAGAACAGACAGGATGGACATCAACCAGAAACATGACACATCATTGTATCAAATAACAAAGGCCAAAGGAAAGGTTTTACAGGTTTTACTACAGAAATACGTATACAGGAATAGAGAAGATCAAGTGATACAAATTGGTAGACAATAACAATTAAACAGAAAAAGTACCTCCAAACGACACTGAAGTACTCCTTTTCAACCCCACCTTCAACACCACCAACTAGGAAGAGAAAAATAATTATACATAAAGTCACAAAACCATGTATGTTACCCACACTGCCCAAAAAGGGTTTTATAGCTTTATAAACATACAACACACTTGGCTCAAAATGCAAGTGATTTTAACAGGTGGTACCCCAACCCAACATTTCTTCCCCTTATAGGTGTCATTATAATCCTAATAATTATAGCTGAATAATGATTAAACTAAATGTTGTTATCTCCTTTGGAAAATGAGCTTCTGCACGATATTGCAAAGGCAGTATTTAAAAAAAGACAAAGGCTGTGTTTCCGTCCTCAAAAAACATTGCTGCTGATGTCTTATAATTTAGAACTTTTTAAGTTGTCAAAAGTGCCGTGCTCTTTTTCACACCAGAGCTTTTTTGAAGAAGGTGTCAGCTTTTCAAACACAGGACGTCTTATTTTTAGAATTCAACTCCACATTTCCCTTGCTCGTGAGATTGGTGTTTTTGTGCGATACATTTCAGTGGGTTCACAGTGAGATAGCACTGCAGTCACATGCAGAAGCCTGTTCTGTATATGGGATTGTGATGGCCAACAATCGACCTTGCATCTGCAAACAACACTTTCAAAAGAAGAGCAATTACACAAGGAAACCCCCCCTACACTCTGACACTTCACCACATCAGAGGCACTCGGCACGCACCATAAACTTGCTTACTGCTAGCCTTACTGATATTATTTCAGTAACTACAAAAGGAAAAAAATAGTGCCGATGTCAGAAACAATTTCTCATGTCTTACTGTGCTGCGGGGAAAACAAATGACAGTAATATTTATATTGTATTCAAGGCTTAAAGTTGACTCAAACCCTATAGCACAGAAGACACAGAAGCCATGGTGGCATATGCTGAAGGTGAGCCATGCGTGTCAGTAAGGTCAGGCAGCAGTAGGTCATTTCCATAAGTTGCCGATGGAGCAGGTGATAGGAGGGTGCTGGCATGAGTGGGACAGAGGTAGTGGGGCAGATGGACCTGTCTTGCACTGACCATGTATCCCTACACCCCGCTGGGGCCCCAGGAGGGGGTTGAGCAGGCTCCCAGAAAGGAGGGTGTCCCACTGAGACCCTGGCATTGAGCCCTGCCCAACCTTGGCCTGCACCCATCTCTATAGCCTCCCCCCTCACCCATCCTTCCCTCTCCATCCCACCCTGCAAAACACCCTAAACGCTGACCAAGCCCTCAGGGCTCAGGCCAGCCTCCTGGGCTAACAATGGCCCAGACAACAAGCTGGTCCATGGAAAAGCAATGCCAAATAAGTGTGTCAGGGATGGATTCTTGCAAGAAGTGTAACAGTACTTCACTAATGCAGTTGTGTATGCAAGATATACTGTAGCTGCAATATTACCATTTTTTCACCTCAGGGAAAGGTTGCTGCTTGTGATATTGAACTTCACGCAAACACAATTCAAAAATGAAAATTCTGTCTGTATTTGTTTTAAGGTGAAAGAGTAATCGTTTTATGCAGATGTAACTTCTCATCTTTTTATCTGCTTCTTTGGAGGTCCAGTCATTTTCCGTTATGTGGCAAACACACACAGCTTGAGCTGTGAATATTCTTTGCAAGGTGACATTTCCTGGCTATGTGCAAATAAAGCACACACAGAAACGCTGTCACAGACAAAGACTGAGGTGGCTCTCTGTGCAAAAGATGACATAATTTTTATATATTTTAATTTTAATTTAGAGTTTTATGGATACAAATGATGGGAAAGTGGTCCAACCTTTACTATGTGGATGAAGGTATCATGAAATGATGATTAAAGGCCAGCATTGCTGGTTTTTTTGAGCATGTTTCATAGTGTGTAGTAGTTGTGGCAGTGTAGGTGGGGGGCCTGAAATCTCAAATAATCTCTACAAACTATTATTCTCCAATAGAAACTCAATTTGCACCACAGTGGATTACAAGTTGTATTTATCGACCCGTAGCTGCCTCTCTGCAGCAGCATGCAGCTTAGTTAAATCATAAGGGAGGAAGTTGGTAGGGGGCTGCAGAGCAGTAGATTGGCGATAATTGGTTGAAGGACAGTATACAGTAATAATGGGTCTAAATAGCCAGCTTGGGAAGTTCCTGTCATGTTTTACCACTTCTATTTCCATACCAATTAAACCTTGTTGAGCCCACCATGATGAGAAAATTGAGGTGCAAAGGATGTGGAATAGCTAAACACACCAGAGCCATGCTCTGCTTTCATTTATGTGACTTCTTTTTAAGCATATTCATCAGTTTTAAGATATTTTTCCAGCATGTCTTGAATGCTGGATGCAGCAAAATATGATGGATAAGTGCACCATTGCTCCTTTTCTTATTTAATAAAATGAATAACTTGCTAAGGATGTGTGCACAGGCTTTTTTTTATTTGAATAGAAATTTCTGATTAAAATTTGGATTATTATACCTCATTCTACCCCACTTAATCTCATTCAAAGACAGAGCATGAAAATAAGGGATGGATGCAGGGACAGAGAGAGTGAGTGGTAGATGGAGATCAGAAGGATCGGATGGAGGTGGATCTCTAGAGATATCTACTAGTGCTGTTATCCCGTGATGAGCCAGCTATAATCCATGAGGACGACTTTGTCTCATTTCAAAGTAAGATGGAGGGTCGCATTGATTCCACCCGACTGAGGGGAGATCTGATTTAAATTTTGAATGTGAGAGTGTGAGCTTGCCTTCCCCAATTTCAGTTCAGATGAAATTGGCTTTGGTGCATGAGATATTCTCCCCGTTACCCAGAAGACCGTGCTGGGTGCAGTGCTTTGTCACATTGTGAAGGCTAAGGAATAAAGTGTTGATGTTAGACGCACCTGCACACCTGGAGGGCATGCCCATGCATGATGTCACAGCAAACCATGGTCATCTCCTATACCATTACAACTCCATCGGCAGTAGATCAGCCAGGAACCACTCAAAAAAAGAAAAAAGAAAAAGAATTTAAATATTTTCACTCTGCCTTACATATTAAAACTATCCACTATTATAATCACATTACAACATTTTGGTGGTTCTTGTAAACAGGTGTACATCTGAGTGTAGGTGATCCTTCACTTAAGATTCATTTCTTGTGAGCTTAAAAGAAACTTAAAGGAAAGAAAGGTTCGACATTCACTTTCTTGCTGAGAGTTAGCTGAGAAGATCAATACCACTCGATACCACATTTCTGTTAAAATGTATCCATCTTCTCTGTAAAATAATATTTTACATTTGTCCAACTTTTGATTTAAGGCGTATGTAAACATTATGTTTGTTGAAAGTTATAAAGACATAGTGGCAAGTTATCTGATCAGGGCAAGGAAGCTCTTTTACTGTATAATCACTACTGTTACTATAAAACACAGTGATATGAAAAAAAATATATACAGTATATACTGTACAACACCCTGTATCACTGTATAACACATTGTAAATGCAAAAAAATAGTAGCAGGGAGGTACTCAAAGCTCACATGTCACAGCTGTAAATGTAAATGTGGTATGCGCAGGATACTAACATGAAAAATTCAAAAATGGTGATAGAAGCGAACGGTATGGGGCTGGGACTGATGTCTTAGGACTGTGTAAGAGCAGAGACTGATGAGGGAGTAGAAACCAAGGGGCCACAGCTGAGGAGTGTTGTCCCCCCTCATTGACAAAGCAGTCCCTACTCCAGGCCTGTGTTTACGTTTCCCTTCGACTGTTTCCCCCCACGGCGCTCCATCCAATTCTCCTCAACAAGGGAACATGAGGGAGTGGGGTAAAATGAGAGTAGGCTCATGAATGGAAGGGGACAATTTGACATGTGGCGTTTTGTGAGGTGAGTGCCCAACCTCTCGACCGCTGATTACCATTCGCTAATGAGCACCCCGGTTTGTGTGTCTTTGCGTTTCTCTATTTCTCTCTCTCTCTCTCTCTCTCTGCTTCTCTGCAGAACGTTCTTTCTCCTCTCCAGCTTTGTACAGGCCCGGAGTGGCCAGTGGACCATAGGTGCGCTGTTAATTGGGATACGCACACATCAGTAATTAAAGCAGTAGGGGGCCTTGTACTATACCAACTCCCTCCAATTCCCCTTCTTAAAAACTCCCCCCCCCTATAATTCAATCCTGTCTGCCGAATTGATCATTGTGCAGGGCCAGTTTTGCCCCTGGCAGTTTTGTCACTTTCTAATGATGCCTTTTCAGTGAGGCGAGGCCTGAGTCAGGACCAGGACCAGTTGGGGCCAATCGTTGTCTTCACGCCAACCTTACTCCATCTGATAAAAAAACCTTGCATTTAGCCACAAGCAAAACTCCCTCACATGTAGATACACACATAATATCAACACAAAATGCATCCACTATAAATATATATACTGTATATAGTATATATATATATGTATCAGATATGCATGAACAAGCTTGTATATACTGTATCATTTTGAAAGCACTGACACATTATACATCTGTAATCCATGGCATGTTTCAGGCCTCCCATCATAGTTATTCAAAACAAGCTCAATACAGCAGGGATTCACTATATATATTTGGGTTAATTTCTGCAGTTTCTATGCTTAAGGGAAAACTTTCATTGTGCAAAAACAAGTGATCATCCATGAATGTGTTAACCATGCTTCTATACTATTCTTACACTTTTTACACTGCACATCCGTTCCGCACAGGCAACGCTATTGAAATCCCATTGGTATCAAGCAGAAGTGCTTCCTCTCAATGCAGCGACACCATTCCTATAGCTGATAGTGTGGCATACCCTATGTAATTAAAATTAACCCAGCCGAGGTGTTTTAACATGGCATTTTATGCTTCTCTGGGCTATGTTTGTTCTGTTTCCTGTCCTATTCAGCTCCCCCCCTTATCTCTTAGACCCCCTTGAGCATGGCGTTTTACATTTCTGTTTGTAAAACTGTCAACACATCCACTGGCTGTACTAACGTGTGATTTAGCGCCAACAGAGAGGAGGGATAGAGAGTGAGAGAGAAGCAACTGCATGAGATCTTGCACATTCTCAAAGTGGAATTTTTTTTCACTGTTATCCCCCTAACTCCCAACTCCCCCCCCCCAAACATGCCTTGATGTTTTCAAAGTGCTATTTTGTACCCTTTAATGATCACATTGTCTCCTTTCTTTTTGTTATATTTATTTTCTCTAATATTTGCAATTTATATTTTCACATTGTTAGTGAATTGTATTCAACATTTGATAGTGGGATTACACGGAAATGTTGTGCCTTGTACCTTTGTTACAAATTAAATTTAAAAAAAAAGATGGTTTGGCTAAAATGAACATAATTTGCTTCATGAAACAGTAACCAACATCTCAAACCTTCCTTGATTCAGTTGTGCTGGCAGAGAGTGAGAGGAGAACATGTTCAAAATTAATTGGATTAATGTGTGGAGTTGAATAGTGTGTGTGAAATTTACACCTGTCACACTCCTGTCAAATCAGACATCCCCTGTCATTGCTAATAAGTACCTAGGGGGGAGTGGTGGCACCTTAGGACTGGAAAAATAAACATCTACAAATCCAACACAGAGTCACCTTATGCTCATTGAGACTGCCCACCTGTACATACACAGCCCAGCCAGTTACAATAGGCTACATTACATACATACACATACACTTATCATGCCTTCCATAATGCAAGACTCATTTCAAAAGAAAATATTTAAAGCAAAACAATGAAAATTGATACACTCACAAAAAGAAATATTAAACCAAACAAATATTTTTTTTTTTATCTCAGTGACTTTTTGTGTTTTAGAAATGACTACAGATGTCAATAATACAACAGTGGACAACGAAAACCACACAAGCATCATCTGTCATACATAATACAATAAGAGAAGCTTCAAACCTACATCGGTTTCTACAAGAAACAGAGGGAAATCCTACATTTTAATCACAGAAATACTGTAGCCTGGTCTTGGACTTGAAATATGTTTATCTTTTCTTTTTCTTTTTTTTTACTTTGTTTGCCTGTAATTTGCACCTCTGTTTTGCAGCTGTGAGAGGGGAATTCAGCTTCTGTCCCTTTGGAGAGGTGCACTGGCAGCAGAACATTAGCTCATTTTAACGGCCAGTGTAATAATTCGTGCACCAGAGGGCCTCCTTTGGAAGCTCTACTTTGCACTAAAGCATTGGCGGCTCCCCTGTCGACAGCAAGACAGTCACTTCATTATAGCTTCACATTTATTATCTATTGGCCCCATCAGAGAATGATAGAGCGAGTCAGATGATATAACATATTAATCAAAGATGCACCGTTATGTCAAAATGTAATTGTCTGCTACAGGGCTGGAGACCTAATTGTTTGATTTGATAACAGAAGTACATAACGTGCCCAGGGCAGAACGGAACTCATTCTTGAGCATACACAAATAGTTGACTATGGCCTGAACTCATGTTTAAATTTAAGATGGCAGGTTGCAGGTTGTTATTTATAAAAAATAAAAAAGAGAAGTAAGAGTACAATTGGTACGTTGTTGGTAGGGAATGAACCGCAATGGGGCCAAAACACACTTCTACAACTATTACAAAATGTGCCGGAAAGTTTACAACAAGCTTCCGATTTTTCTCTTTGGTTCAGAGGGTCGTATTGACAATGAAATGTTACTGTGCAAACTATATTTATGATTGGAGTATTTTATGATATTTGTTTTAACAAATAATTCGTAATTTCTGGAAAATTATAAATGCTATTTAGTACAATTAAACCAATAATTGTGCTGTGTGTATTGCTCATGAACAAAACATTTGGTTAATTATTGCTTGTATCTTCTATATTTTGAGGAAGACCAAAATGTGAGGGAAGCCATCTTGCTGCATTTGTAATTAAATATTCTCTAATCAGTCAGTTAATTCTATGATCATGTCTCCACTCAGAATTCCTTTAATCAACTTTAAACATTTCTTCAGTAGCTACTTGGACTGAATTTTTTTTTAAAAAGAGATGGCACAACACTTCTGAAGGCATGAATGTGTGAATCGACAGACACGTCTGCATGAGCGTAGTGGCTTAGTGCCGATTATAGTTGCACCAAATGTTGAATAGGACTTTAAAAAACACATTCACGAGAAGCTGTGAGAAATTCACTCACACCAGCAAATGCAAAAGCTGACCACAGCCAACAAAAGGAACAGAGCAAAAAAGCCACATTAGCGAGCAGGCAACTGTAACTGAAGAAAAGTAAGGGAGATGCAGAAAACCCAAAACACAGACAGACAAAAATAAAGATATATAAATCTCACAGTTTATAACATTATGCACAGATTTAGTTGAGGAGACATTTTGCAGATGAGGGAAGTGTTATTACAAATGTTGATAATAATTCCATCAGTAGAATGGTCTGACATATTTGTCCTTTTTTTTGACCAAATTAAAAAAAAAATGTTACAAACCAACAAACCAGTTCACAAGTACAAAGTAAAATCTAACCCCAAGGAGTCACAGT
Organism: Etheostoma perlongum; assembly: GCA_026937815.1. Taxonomy (NCBI): domain Eukaryota; kingdom Metazoa; phylum Chordata; class Actinopteri; order Perciformes; family Percidae; genus Etheostoma; species Etheostoma perlongum. The sequence goes on along the minus strand of CM049384.1, from coordinate 10,273,160 downwards.
TCCCTGTCACACTCACAACAAGCAGACAGAGAAAGACAGCGCGAGACCCCGACAAACCCCTTTCACATCTAATGATTTTCCCCTTCATTAAAACTGCTAGTAACCCTGTTAGGCTGGAATAGACTCACTACGGGTAATCGTGAAAACACTTTTAATCAACGCACAGAAACAGTAGAGACCTTGCTAGAATGCATTCACTCCAAATAAAGCAGGCTCTTTATAAACAGGCGCAGCAAAACAGCTAAGACCCTGATAAGACTCCTCACACTCTTCATGGCGAAACCTGCCTGTGAATGTCTCCTGACAGCTCCTTAGCCCTTGTTAGAGAGAATCACTTCCTAATGATTCAACCCAGCTTGGAAACATCAACACACACAAAGTAACACTTGGGCATTCAGTTTTACATGAAGTAACATTGAGCCTGCACACACATGCAGTCGCTGTGCTTGACTGGATTAACTGATGTGCAGTTGCCATCATGACTTTCTGATGAGCTACAAAACAAGACTAAAATGAAAGTCAATACAAAATCAGGACTAAATTATGGAAGACAATGGGTGCTGGGATATGTTTTACCAGCACAAAGCAAAACTGTGCAGCAAAGGATTGTTCAGATATTACTTTAAATTTAAGAAAATCTCACTGGTTTTAATTTTCAATTAATTTTTGGCTGATACTAAGTTCATTGCATTCAAAACCTAATGTCTCCTTTATGGTTCAGATGATGACAACTTAAATTTATAAATTAAACTCATTTTTGTTCTGGTTGGATCTTTGAAACCTTTTAAAAAACCTAATAAAACTAATTGGACTGTAATTCTTTTGCAGTTCACAACCATGAAAAAACAAAACAATTCGCCAGCTCTTTGCACGCTGTGGTTAACACAAATGCATGTGCTTGCTCATAGAGGCACACTCACACGCACACGCACACACACACACACATTGTACACACACACATTGTACATACACACATTGTACATACACAAATGCAATGCATGCATGCACGCACCCATACACACACACAAACGCGGTGGTTGACACATGGTATATCAGCAGGCGCAGTTCTTTTGTCCTCTTGTTAGTTTTAGCAACACCACTTCTCTTGGAACACTTTGTGCTTGGAACGCTTTACTAATTATCATTACTTTTTCTGTTTTCTTCTTTTATTTGTCTCAATTTCCAATCACTTTCAGGTTTAAGGTAACATTTTTCTAAATTTATTATAGTTGAAGAATCCAAAGATTTTGATTCTGAGAGACTATATTCTTCTCTCTGATTTTTCCATTGACCAGTAAACAATGATGACTAAAATCAATGTGTGACTAAGATTTTTTAAGGTCCTGTTGTGTGACTCAGAGGTGCCTCTTCCCTCATGCTGCATGCAGCTGTATTTTGGTGACGATCTGCAGCTTGGTGTTTGATCTTTGCCTGAGCTGTCAATCATGCCGATAGTGGGTGGGATTTGACTCATGGCTTATATGAATTTTGACAGGTATGATTCAGTGGCAAGCATGAGCATGTGATGCATGTGCACAAACAAATACCATTCATCCATCCATCTTCATCAGCTTATCCGGTATCGGGTCGCGGGGGCAGCGGCTCCAATAGGGGACCCCAAACTTCATTTTCCCGAACCACATTAACCAGTTCCGACTGGGGGATCCCCGTTCCCAGGCCAGGTTGGAGATATAAAGTCTCCACCTAGTCCTGGGTCTTCCACGAGGGCTCCTCCCAGCTGGACGTGCCTGGAACAACTCCCTAGGGAGGCGCCCAGGAGGCATCTTTACCAGATGCCCAAACCATCTCAACTGGCTCCTTTCAACGCAAAGGAGCAGAGGCTCTACTCCGAGCTCTTCTCGGATGACTGTTCTTTTCACCCTATCTCTAAGGGAGACGCCAGCCACCTTCCTGAGGAAACAACGGCCGCTTGTACCCTGGATCTCGTTCTTTCGGTCATGACCCAGCTTTCATGAACATAGATGAGGGTAGGAACAAAAACTGTTACCGGTAGATAACGGTGCAATAAATGGAATGTAATACCGCACCCGCTGTTCCGATTCTCCAACCAATCTCCATTGTCCCCTTACTCGTGAACAAGACCCCAAGGTTTTTAAACTCCTTCACCTGGGGTAAGGACTCATTCCCTCCCCTCCCTGACTACGCTTCAATATCCTGTCCATAAATATTACAAACAGAATTGGTGACAAAGCGTGGCCCCTCGCGGAGGCCAATCCTCAACTGAAGCGAGTCTGACTTACTGCCGAGAACCTGGACACAGTTCTCGCTTTGGTCACACAGAGATTGGATTGCCCTGAGAAGGGACCCCCTCAACCCATACTCCTACAGCACCTCCCGAAGTATCTCCCGGGGGACCCGGTCATACGCCTTCTCCAGATCCACAAAACACATGTAGACTGGTTGGGCATACTCCCAGGTTCCCTCTAGGATTCTTGCGAGATTGAAGATCTGGTCCGTTGTTCCTCGACCAATACGGAATCCGCATTGTTCCTCTTCAACCCAAGGTTTGTCTATCGGCCAAACCCTCCTTGGCACCTTGGAGTAGACTTTACCAGGGAGGCTGAGAAGTGTGATACCCATTAATTGGCACACACCCTCTGGTCCCCCTTTTTGAAGAGGGGAACCACCACCCCGGTCTGCCACTTCTTAGGCACTGTCCCAGACTTCCACGCAATGTTGAAGAGGTGTGTCAACCAAGACATCCCCTCCACACCCAGAGCCTTCAGCATTTCTGGACAGATCTCATCTACCAGCTCTGCCTCTACTACAGAGGACCTGTCAGCTGGATTTAGGAGTTCCTCAAAGTGCTCCTTCCACTGCCCTTTTACCTCCTCAGTTGAGGTCAACAGCATCCCATCCTTACTGTACACAGCTTGGATGGTTCCCTGTTTCCCCCACCTGAGGTGGCGAACAGTTTTCCAGAAGCACCTTGGTGCCGACCGAAAGTCCTTCTCCCTGTCTTCTCCGAACTTCTCCCACACCTGCTGCTTTTCCTCTTTCACGGCAGAGGCTGCAGAGGCTCCACCGGACGTGTGAGTTGAAAGTCCGTCGGACAGGGGCATCCTCCAGACGTTCCCAATGTACCCGCACTACTCGTTTGGGCTTACCAGGTCTGTCCAGAATCTTCCCCCATCCCCTGTCCCAACTCACCACCAGATGGTGATCAGTTGACAGCTCCGCCCCTATCTTCACCCGAGTGTCCAAAACATACTATGTACAAACATAGTGTTTGTTAAGGACAATCCATGACTAGCACAGAAGTCCAACAACAGACAACCATGGGCTGGAGAGAGAGGTGCCATGTCGCTTTTTCGGGCTGTGCCCGGCCAGGCTTCGTGGCAAACCCGGCCACCAGGCGCTCGCTGACGAGCCCTCCGGCGCCGGGCTTCCTCCGGGCAGGGTCCCTCGATCCCTCCCTCGTTCTATCATAGGATCTTTTGATCAACAAACAAATATGATGAAAAACGATTAAAAGTTATACCCAAATAATGAAAAGTGAATTATATTTTGCAGGTCAAACAAACAAAAGAAACTGTCATCCTTCATCTCATCAGGATATAAGGACAATTCTAACAGTTCATTTTAAATTTCCAAAGTACAAATCAAAACCTTAACCTAACTTTTCCTTGTTGCATTTTTTCTTTCTGTTCAGGTATGCTTCCCATTCTCTCTTGTGTAAATCCATCTCATCCAAACAGGCTTATCCCACAGATGCTGTCAGTCCATCATCCGGGGTGTGAGAAATATGTGGGTCAAAGGTGCTACTGTGTAATCAGGTTGGACTGTTTTGCCAGCGTACAGCGAGATGTGCTGGTAACCGCCACAACTTCACAAGGCTGCTGCGTGACCCCATAGCCACAAGGCCTTAGACGCCTCTTCATTTGTCAGACGTCTCTGCAGTGTGGTGGAGCGGCTCGGGAAAGGCTCAACAAACACCAAACAAACATCGACTCACACAAGGAGCAGCAAGGTCTAAACACTGTCTGACAAAGAGGATGTTCACTACGGGATTAGGCAAATGGATGCTGCATGGCGTCATAAATAGTGAAAAGGCAGATGTGACATTGGTTCTATTTACACTTGCATCTATTGGCAGTGAAGACAGATTATGAAATACAGTCTTCATCCAATGCTCTGCGTGTGAACAGCAGATTCCATGGCTAAAGCTTTTTCTGTCTGCCTTCCCCACATGCTCTTAACACCTACAATTATATATTTTTATATACTGTATATATATATATATATATATATATATATATATAAAAAAAAACATGATTGGCCCAAATTACTTACATCTTGCGTCAGCCTGTAAAAAGCTTAACATCTTGACACTGGCTTTTAGTGAAAGCTGCAGCTTCCCAGGAGTGTGGCATGCCACGACAACAGATGAGAGCCGCTTCCCTGTGCCTCAAGATCCCTCTCTTGAGTTGGTGATCCTTCTATGGAATGGATGTTGAGCAACATTTGAGTTTGACACTGTAAAAAACCACAGGGTTCAAGTGATAGATTGAGCCATGTAGTAGCAGAAAAGTCTGACTCATAAAATCATCCATGAAACCCATAGAATAAAACCTCTGAAAGCAATCAACAATTCCATCGCCTACAATGCACAAAGGGAAGGAGGTATTAATTTACAAGACATTAACCCCAAACTATAGTATAACAGCTTACTTTATACAAAAGAGGCGCCGTTGCTCATGCTTCTGATCCAAAGTCTCAAAGTGCCCCCTAGTGGTTTTTTTCGGTCTCTGCTTTAAACAGGGTTTGACCCTATAATAAGGTCTCGGTAGTTCACTGTGCTAATTAAGAGGGCATTTTTAGCATGGGATCACAGGTCAGTGTCTAACACAATTGGAGTAAATTGGTGACTGTGAGGGTAAATTGACTTTACATTACAAAGATTCTGCTATATTGTCAAACATTAGCAATTGTGTATATAATGCAAAGAAACCCACCCACGCAATATTAAACTTTGAAATACAGATTTAGACTAACAATAAGATTTAAAAAGATACTAATTAAAGGAAGATATATGTTACAACAAACACAGCTTATTTAAATCAAGTGCTGACTAAAATACTTAAATCTGGTTAATAATGTTCTTTACTTACTTGTACCACCCAACTGCAATCCCAACTGAACAAATAATACCTTTACAGCTTTGAAATGCTCACCTTAACACAGGCTTTGTCTTTTTGATTGTGATTGCAGCTTCTCCGTTTATATTGCTGTAGTTCAAGCCACGTGGAGCACAAGGAAAAAGATGGACAGACTGTGTAGAACAGCTTCCAACGCCATTGCTGATTGATAATACACTCTGTCTTTCCATCTCTCCATAACTCCTTCCCACAACACAACCTGGCACCTTGTCCCACTGGCTACCCCTGAAGGAAAACAATTACCAGAGAAGCGGAACAACAATACCCAGAAAACATCTGCTTGTGCCGGCTGGGGCCACTGACATGCCTGAGTGTGTGCCCCTGTTGGCTTATATAGAGGACACAAGGATACGCCAAGGAGCCTGAGTAAACAGGGCTCCTGCTCCTCGCGGCGTCTTACCCCTCTGCCTGCCAATCCACCTGCCTCTCTGACTGCCTGTCTGCCTTCTCTGGCAATGGCAGCTCCATCAGAACAGATGAGGGCCCGCCTGTCAGAGCAGTTGTTCAATTGTCTGATACCCTTCTGCTTGGATGAGACGGTGCACCAGTATGGCCTCTAAATTGAGGCAGACAGGGAGGCAATGAAGATGGCACAATGGGCCCACACCCATATGATGACTCCCTCATGTTATAGTTTAGCATAGCAGATTGGAAGGCCTCATTTAGGGAAAACACTGCTCAAAGAGCTTAACAATGATCAGAGCACAAAAGACTACAAATAACTGCAGTCTACAGAATAAACATACCACACACCTAACACTCGTGCCTCCTGACATATAGAGGACCACAGAGCAGCAATATGATTCAAGAGTCAATTTTATTTTCAAAAAATATTTCATCATTTCAAAGAGTGTGGTTTGTTTGGATCATAATATCATTACAAATCCGAACTGAGTTGGTTCATACATGCATCATTCTAGTCAGTGTTTATTGAGTTTATGTTGCCACCTTGTGGCCATCATTGAGGATTACTGATAATATGTCTACAGGAATTCCCTGCCAATTGGTTCCCAACCTTTGGGGTTAGAATCCCCAAAGGGATCTCAAGAACAATCTTATAAGATGATGGAGAAAACTAGCAGTTTCTGTTAAATGTAAAATACTGGATACTTTTTCCAGTCCTAGCTTTTGAAAGTCCTACAAATTAAACAATCTGAAAAGGAAAACACACTTTTTGGTTGAACTGCTCACAACTCAGGTCCACACTAAGGTTACAAACCTCACTTTGTCTTAAGACAAACCTGATGGGAACCACAGTAGGTAAATGCAGGGAAAAAAATTAAAAGAAGAAAAATAAACTTTTTTTCTCAGGGAAATATATTTCCCCTGAGAAAATATATATATATATATAATATATATTTAAAAAGTTGCTGTATATTTTAGTATTAGACATATAATGTAGAAGTATGAATGAGGTCAAACTACTCTCAAATCTTAGATTACATTATTATTGTAATATTATCGTATTATTATTATTATTATTATTATGCATTGCATTGTAAATGCCTATGAGCTTAGGCTAATTCTGACACAGCACAAAATACACTGGTGTTATTCAATTGACTGACGGGATCATACTACTTCCACACTTATTATTTTATTTATTAATATGAGTATAATTTCTTCTTTACACTGTGCAGATAACATAATAAATGTATATTCACCGAGTAGCCGAATTGCACTACCTGTTCAGCTATCACTGACCTGGCTTTATCTCACCTACAGCAGGATGGGTCGACTACACTTTGGTTTTGCTGCTTTCATTTACATTAGGAAATATTAGTGATATAACATTTAACATTCAGTCTACTGGTGTGTAGTTGTGCAAAATGTACACATTTTTTGCACTTGCGCTATGTAAGCGGATAGTTTGGCATAGTAATTTTGGTTGGCCTTGATTTTTTGTGACCAAGATAATTTTTTTTGCAGTTATTTCCACTTTACTGTTGAATTGAAAACACATTTTTATTGACAGTAACAATCACACATCACAAACTGCACGCTTGCTCATATTTTACTTTTTAGCCTGCAGCGCATGGCAAGCAAAACCAGTTAGAGGGTTAATTAATTATAATGTTCCAACGAGGTGTCAATCTTTTCTGCTGTATCCAAATAATTAAACGTGGTTTATGGTGACTTTCAAGATGATGACACATTTTCCTAATTACAGAGACAAACAGATTTTCAGTTGAGTTTTGGGGCAGGTTGAGGTATGAAAGTAAATATCATTGGTTACAAACATTTCGAGGAGCACTGAAGGCATCATTTTTGACACGGGCTCGGTGGTGTTAACAGGGAAGTGGGAGGGAGGTATCTTTGGTGACACGCCTTCCCTAACAGTGACAGCTGCGGGTTGTGCAGCTTTGACACCGTGCACTGCCTCCTCAGCGGTGACTGAAGTGTCTCGCAGCCTCTCTGCCAGTTTCTGACGGAATAACTTCTCATACAACTAAATGAACCGGCTGCCTGTTCTGCCCCAGACTGCCTTAGCTTTCCGTGTAAGAGCAACAACAGAGATGTAAAGCAAGTTGCCCTACCGCTTCTTCCTCTTGAAATGCTTCTGATATAACGAGGAGCCAAGAAGTGACAGAGGTATTTCGGCATTCTTTTGCGACTTGTTTATATTTGTGTGCTGCCGCCAAACGCTGTCGAAGCTACCGTAACAACACAGCCACAGAGCTAGGAGCACTGTCAGCAGCGACAACCCCTCGTTGATGTTAATAAGTCGCTCGAAGCCCGTGACACCGTTAGACAATATGTTGGTGGAGTTGTTTATCTGTTTTAAGTCAAATGTCCATTGGTAACTGCGTCCTCATTTGTGTATGAGCGTGAACTGGAGGAAAAGCAGGCGGATGCACATTTCGAACTCAGGAAGGAGCCAACTTTGAACGTTTTTGCAACACTTGCTAGGTAACTACAGATACATTAGGTTTACATAGGCTAACACAACTATACAAACATGTTATACCAGTCAGAGTTTTGCACTATTAGTCTCAATTAATTAGGCTTTTGTAACGGTTCAACGTCCAACGTTCGTCAAAGGGGTTAATTATGGGCCAACAGGCGCGTTCACCTGTGATATCAAGGCGCCAAGTTCTGTAGCCTGTCTCGCTGCTCCGTATGCTGCAGCGTTAAAATGTTTAGTTAAACGTCCTCCAGGGCATGTATTTATGAGGCAGCTCATCTCAGGTGTCAGAACGAGTAACTAAACTAATTACTTATTGATGGCCCAGAATGCAGAAGGAAGCAACTCTGCTAAACATCACTGATCTGATCTGTCCTTTGGACGATCGAGGTGATTTCTCTTTACTTTGTCTCTGCTTTATTGGTTAGGGACTTAAAAAACTGCACTTGCTTCTGATAAAATGCAATGAAACCTTCACAGTATGTTCTAATCCCAACAACAAGGAAAGCATTTTGATCCAAGGTACAGATCCATGTTCCTTGTTTTTCTTAGTTTGGCAGGTTCAAACTTTTTAATATTTCTTTTGCATCCAGCTCTTATTGTTTCTTAACACATCTTTCATTCTGTGAAAAAGTTGAAACAGGTAAGTCATTGCAGAGCAAAATGTTTGTTTTGATCATCCACTGTCAGATGCAGATATGGGGTCGGTCAGGATCAGCTGCAGTACAGCACCCTGAAGCTTGTAGGGATTAGTTTTGTGCAGTCAATATGTTTGGTTTAAGAGGGTTTCTGCTGTAACTGAGTAAATTGACCCAGATGTACAGTAAGTGGCAACCACAGGTTAAATATACCATTTTCTGCAATAAATGTTGACTTGTCATAGCAAAAAAGCACAGGTGCAACACATTTTGTTTGCAATGGCTCAGTTCTATCAAGTGCCCCAGGCAGCCATGACAGTGAGCCTGCAGGCACAATACCAGGACCCTGAAAATAGCTTGCCTACACGGAATACAGCCATCATTAATGTTATTATTTACACTTGTGCTTGTTCTGCTTGACATGTCAAAGTGTGAGTGAAGAAGGTCTATACTAAATACTAAAAAAAACACAAAAAAAAAAGCTTCAGGGCTTACTTTCCCATATTAGTATGGGGATCATCCTTTATTAAAAGAAACGTATATTGCTGTCCCTCAGTTGTTTTTGTACTAGTGATTGATGACTCATGACACAAGTGTTCTTATAGTGTTTTTTTTATCTGTCTAGTTAATTTTATTATAAAGATTGATAATAATGATGTTGGACCAACAACACATCATTCTTCATTAGGCCTATGTGTTGTCCTGCATAGAAATGTTTGGAAAACAGTGCTGTATTATACAGTGTATATGTTTAGTACAAAACAACCCAGGGGCTATAAGTAAACATTTTGATTTCTTTTACCAATATTTTTTGTTACACAAAGCTACAGTAATTATAATAGGGGGATTGAAGCTTAAGGCACATTTTCCGAAACTAATAAAAAAAACATCTGAATGATCTGTTATCTTTAGCTTTTTTGTAAATCTTGCTTCTGTGCATTAGTAGCCTACGATCTTTTGTAAAGCCCTCATGTAAGACAACTCACTGGTTTGTACATAAATGCTTAATGTAACCTCTACTTTTTATATATATACATCATCTGTTTACCTGCCTTGCTCCTCCAGGCATTGCAGAGGAAGATGGAGGTCCAGCGTGGTGTTCAGCAGCCGAAGCCCCACCCTGTGGGCTCTCCTCAGTCAGGGGCCAATCAGCAGAATGAATGTGATGACAGACAGACGGATGCCAGCGGCAGGCCTTCTGCTGACAACCACAGTAAGGATGCACAGCCAGCGAGCCAGAAAGACAACAAAAAAGTAAGTCACGGACTCCCACTGCTGCACATCAGCAGCTGCTGTGCTGTGCGTGTGTCTGGGTGTGTCTGTACATGTGTGTGATGAGATCCTGCCTGTCTGTTGACACTTTCACATCTGTTTACGTCTTTTTGTTACAATGCAGTTTGCATGCCTTGTGCTGTTTAGTGGTGTCATGCAGAAAATAACATTGCTAACTGCAGAGAAGTATGGATTATCCTGGACAACCAGTGCTGGAAGAACATGTTTTCTCACTAGCATTGTTGCAAGAAAGAAAAAGTGAAACCGTAGGTACCTTTGCTCTTTGGCTTTGGTGGTTTCAAAGGAAGTAGGTAATGTGTTTTTATCTTGCCATGAGAACCATTCAGCACATAATACAAACCACGGCTATGCAATGTAGATTTAGAATTGCTTAATATTACAAGTAACTTATGCATTCTCCATGTGTAAGTGCTGATTCTCAAATATATCAACTCTCTGCCATCTTGGAGCTCTCTGCAAGTCCAAGAGTGACAGTAAAATCTTCCTTGGCTTTCTTCCATCTCAAGAACGTCAATCATGCTTTCCTGGCAACAGCCAGAACCTCTTTCCCTCTATCTGCCTGAGAGGCTCTATAGGTACAACAGATATACAAAAAACATTCACTGGATAACTGGGCTAACTGCGACTGGCAGCTCTGAATGGGATCCTTGTCATGGCTTGTTCTATCAATTTTGAGTCCTTTGAGCAGACTTTGAGCAAACGGTAATCCACATAACACTTGATCTTTATCTTGTCAAAGTAAAGGGGCTTTTGAAGCATTTAGATAACATCAACAATGTAAGATAATATAATTGTTTTAGGTGTGGTGGCAGCTAGTTAAAGCAGTAGGCCCTTACTGGCAAGGAATGTACTATTACTTACTGTATATATGTTAAATGTATTGCTTGTGGATATTGTTTAATATCAATACCCTGAAGAAGGCTGTCATGTCGAAACATTGGTAAATTATAATTATTTAGTTTGCGTCGTGGCTACGAGTGCGCTACTATCCTGTCTGATACTTGTAGATATTGTACCAAATACCAAATTACTATTTCACCAATTCGTCATTGAATCTGAATCAGCGGTAATATATTTTAGAGCCCTCTTCTAATCGACTTGTCCACACCCAAATGTTTTGCCATCAACAATCTTCATGTGCAGATTAATTTAATAGGCTTCATTCATTAAATGCTGCATTTATGTGCAGTCATTCTGAAATAATAGACTTCCAGAATTAGCAATATATTAAATTGCAATACATCGCAGAATATCAAAACTACAATATACAACAATTATCGTGACATTTGATTTTCTCCATATTGTCTATTTCAATCCCTGTCCCTATGTCAGTGCATTACATCTTTAAGGTAAACTACTTATAATAAAAGTTGTTATGAGGAGTGTAACTGCTGCAGAAGCTTGAGTACACAGGGATTCTGTTGGACTCAGTCATTTGTCTGCCATTGGTTGTTTTTGCCGCATTGTGAAGTAATGAGGCATGCAAGCGTTAGCCTTTTCAATTTAAGAGGATTTCAAACTAGCTCACAGTGGCAACATCAAACATTTGTTTTTATAGTTTTACATTGTGTGTACACAAGTGGCAGACACCCCTCTTCAATGGACAGCAAGGCCACAACCCCTGTCATTAAACCTATGTAGGTGTGAGCGTGTGAGTAAGAAAGAGAGAGGGCAGGTTAATCTGTTTTCCTTTTTTAAATGTGTGTGCTCTTTGTTGGTTAATTAGCAGAGGAGCCATGAAACTGCTTGGCCAACCGGTTGGCAGGCTGGCTACTGCTGCCATTGTGTCATTGATTAGTCTGGAGAGTTATTGGGGGAAGTGGAGCCAGTGTTCTTGTCCTTGTTAAAGAGCGCTTGCCCTTGGCCTGGCCGGTTGTTTTTTAGTGATACATCATAGAAAATGAGGTGGCCCTACTGCTCTGGAGTTAATTAATTATTTTATTAATTTATAAGAATTTTAAGATGAGGGGGGGACATTTATCTTTGTTTAATATCATTAAAAGTAAAGTTTAGTGCTGTAAAACAATTAAAATATTTAATTGCATTAATGTTATCGGTAACTCACAATTAATCCCACATTTTTATCTATTCTAAATGTCCCTTTAATTCTTTTTGTTCCATTATTTTTTTTTCTCATTTTAATACTGTTATCAACCAAGAAAAGTGGATCGGCTTGCTTTGTGCAAATGTTTTTTCAGTGAAAACAAGATAGGCCAATAGCCTACTGTAGTGTTCAGTTTCACACGTAACATTCACATTTGGATCAAATAATCTTTCACACAATGTACTGTAACACTGTCCATCAATAAAAGGGTGAAAAAACAACAAGGAGGGGAGAATTCGCATCAGCTGAGTGCTTGGCCATCAAGTGGTATTTCAGACTGGACGTGCTGCGATGATAGCTCAGTTCACGACAAAACACACCGATCACTTTGGTCTTGCCAATGGAACCATTTGGCAATTTTTAAAAAATAAACTTTCCATTCAGAATCTTAGTGGCATCCATTTTGCCGTCTCACGCTCTCCATCCACTCAAAACGTAACATTAGCCTACTACTATTTGGCCGGCTCGCGAGCCCAAACAAGGAATTATGGGAGTAGGTCGGAGGGTAAGTTTGGTTCCAGCATTAAGCTTCTGCATCTGGTCAGTGAACTTCAAAAGGGGGAGGAGGGGGAACTCGGGGAAAGGTTGAGTGGAGGGAATGGATGGGGTATAGAGCCGTGAAGGAAATGGAACCTCACAGGTGCAGGTGGTGGTGACTGGGGTTAAAACTCCTTGTCTTGGCTCTGACGTCCCCCTATGGTCAAAGCTCTCCTCAGGTGGGGGCTGAGGTGGATCTCTGCCGTGTTGTGTCAGTGTTTCCCACAGGTTGAGAATTTACTTTGTTGGTGGGGGGCGCAGGATGTGACGGTGTGGCGCGTGATGGCTAGATTAGTATAAACTATTCAAACGAAGGTTTATGAACTATTTATGAAGTGAAACCTTTTATGTGCTTTGTCAATTAAATCTGGTTGGTTTGTCAAATGTCATGCTTCAGCAGATAAAATACCTGATTAGATGGAGCCCTAATATTATATGTATCAACAACTTAACCTTGATACTATACTGTGATCCTTACAGAAAGTTACATGTTATTATAAATCTCAACACTGTCTCCATTTAACTCCTGTTAAATCATATAGGACTAAGGCTAGGCATTCGACAGGTAATTCTTTTTCATTTTTTTTGTTAGATCATTCTTTGTTTTTTGAAGTGTTTTAATCCGTGTTTTGGGCATCCTAAACAGCTGTTTGGCGCTATACATGTTTGTGTTGCATTTATTACAATCTCATCTGAACAGATTTATGTAATTTAAACAACTCAGTGCACTTAATGGATACAGTCATGGCAACTGGAACTGGAGGCAAGGTTAGCAACGATTAGCTAAGATTTATTCCTGGTGAGCTCTGGATAGCACCATTATAAATGGATGGAGTGGAGGAGACTGCGGAGAGGGTGAACCTCACAGCAAGCCCACCAGCAGCATGATGCTACTACCAAAGATCATTTATACTAAAGAGCTCATTTCAAGCAGAGCCAATGGTATGAAACAGTACACACTTCCTGTCTCCTAAAGGAGCGTGGCCTCGTTTGAAAGTGTAGTGATTGTTGTGTGGATAGATGAAGAGTTATATTTGTATAATTTAAAAATTTTCTTTTGCTTACGTTAGATAGATATTTACACATAGGGCTGGGCGATAAATCAAATTGTATCGATTACCTTGAATGTGTACTTTACGTCGACTTGTTTGAATGAAAATCTGTTTTCTCTTTAACATCCGCTGACGCTCCCCTCTGGGCTCCCGTAGTTCCAAATGGGCTCAGCTGTCCATCCCGCATGTTTGCCATAGAGATACAAAAACAATAGGGCAGTGGCAGGGACTAACTTCAGTTCTTTTCTTAACTAGTCGTTTTGATTACTTAACTGTAATCTCTGCCGAAATGACCGGCACCTCGGGATGCTCTGTACCCGGCTCCCAGTCACCTATTCTCCAATAGCTGTACCACCAACTACCGCTGACCTGACTGAGCACCATGCAGAGCACCATGTGGAGCACCGGAGAGGTGAACAGCTTTACTCCTGACTTGTTAGGAAAAGTCTACCTGCCTTAAAACGTTGTCAGCGTTCCCAGAACAAGTTGAAATTGTCAATAAGATGAACTGGATGCTTCATGCAGTTGAAAGCCAAGTGTTCAGTGCCAACAACCTGCTGAATCTCTCAACTCCTCTTCTGACTGGCAGATCAATGAAGTACTGTTTCAGCACTTGTTGCTTTACAAAATCATTTGACCCTATGTTCAGGATATGGATGTTATGATGACCAGTGTAACAGTAGAAAATGTTGATCATAACAATTATCTTTTTTTAATTTAAAATATCCTTAAAATCGCGGTGGAAATCCTGTGTTTAATCCGTCCCAGCTTCATTGGAGGCTCTTGAAGTTGCCGTGCAGGCGCACTGTGCTCAGACAGGAGAAGTGGACAGAATGTAGCAGCTGACAACAAACTTTTATATTTTATTTTTTCTTTTCTTTCCCCTTTTCTGACATGTTGAAGTGATGTTGGTAGCCCAGAACGTAAGTTAAAACTATTCTGTAGCTTGCTAAACTGTCATTGGTTTTACTGCCTCGTTATCTTCAATAAGTGTTGTGCTACGATGTGGATAAGTTTAGCTTGTTTTACGACGTGACATTTATTTGGAGAGCGAGAGAGAGATATATTATCACCTGGATAATATTGCTGTTGCTGTGTTTCTTATTGCATAGCTGATAGATGTGCAGATTGTTTATTACTTGTGCAGCCATGTGTTGATATTCAGGTCGCCAGTAAACAGTGCTATGGAGCCACATGCTTAGCTATTAAATGTGTATTGTAGTATTGTTTGTTCCATTATGGTTATGTGTGCTGTAATAAATGTGGCTTATTCTCAGTTTGTGTTACTGAGCAGTGTGTTACATTCATGTTAATTATTACTGAGAAATGAATGTAATTCTTACTATAGTTTCTTGTTATATGCTATAAAAATAAACACTTAAGACATGAAACTTAAAATCCTTTGAACAAAAAGACAATAACAACCAAATCAAAAGAGTGTTGCCAACAGGGACGTTGTAGAGCATGGTTGAAGGGGGTTTTGTCCATTTTTTTATTTTATTTTTTAAATATTCAATTATCAGAATCATTTGTCATTATAAATGATTTTTGTAAATGAACATTAAAAAACAAAACATTTATCAGCCACTAAAAATACCGATAGTTTGGAAAATGCCTAATATCGGACCGCCGATATATCGTTGATATATACCGCTTATTTCAGAACCACATGCAACTTCATATGTAACATCAAATACAACTTCGTAGTTAACTTCATGTTGGATTGTAAATAAATGTCCAAGTCAGACATCTCTGGTTTAAGTTCTTACTGGATACAAAACAGCGGGCCAGTGTTTCAGAAGCCAGTTTTCAATAGTTTTTACAAGCCTATTGTCTATATTTTTGTAATGTAAACACTGTTACACTTTTTGAAACTCTTCTGGCTTGCGTAGGCCTATCAGTGCATTCGGAACATATTGAACACACTTTTAAAAATACCGTGATAATACCGAAAACTGGGTTATTTTTGGTCACTATAACCATGAGGTTACATTGTCATACAGTTAAATCCCTAGTGCACCATGATGTTTTTCACAGTTTGGTGGGGTGATTTTTAAAAACTCGGAAAGCAGTAAACTCTTCCTTTTAAGGGTTGATCAGAAGGTCTTGAAGCTGACCCTGCACTGTAACCTCACCAATAACCCCTGGGCCTCCGCAGGATATGACCTCTAAACCTCTGTGATAGCATCTGTTTGTGCTCATTATTCTGCAATTAACTTAGTTGAAATCTCAAAGCATCAGTCAACCATCACTGATGATGAGATACATTGCTGATTTGAAGTATTGCACAAATTGGTGTCATGGCAGCCTATTGACCTTTTAACTCATTAACTGCATTGGAGGCAGAACTAAGTCGGCAAGCACAAAGCCTATGGCTGCATATATGAATAAGCTTGCTGATCCTGCAGTTTTTATAATTGGTCTGTATTTTAACAGTGTGTGTGCGCTTATTATGTCTGTGACTGATGATTTTTTTTCATTCTCATATGTATGTAAAACAGACCAATCTATTCCTCATTGTAGTAATTAGTGTTTTCTTTCCATTAGAAATGAGTCATTGGGGATTGAGCTTTTAGGTGTGGGGTGGAAAAGTTGTACCATTGATTATTGCTGTTATATTTGATTAAACAAATGAGAAACATTCAGGCACAGAGGAAGCAAATTATATTAGATTTCTCTGACTGAAGATGTTGTATGCACATCCAAATGACCGATCAGAAAATTAAAATCTGTGCAGATGTTATGTTTAGTTAGGATTTGAATGGAAGTCATGTTTATTAACCAATAAAATCAACTTGCGTGAGCTCAAGGCAGATAAGTGGAACTTTCTTGACTTTGTGATGACTTGTTGTCCAGATGCGTTTGGAGCATTTGCATAATTGCTTTTCGCTCATCATTACTTTTTAAGTTAACTAGAAAAGCAGATGGCTTCTCACCTTGCTCTGCAATTTGGCTTCAGTGGCAGTATGACAGGTTGGGATGTAATTCACTCTGATTGCTACTTTTTTAGAAAGTTCAATAAGCTACGTTGCCTGTAAACTCTGAAACTGTGCAGCAGTTAAACGATTGATCTAACCCAACTTTATATAAAAGTTGGGTTAATATCCAACAATAATTTTTGCTGTAGGTTGCAGGTCGATCTGAATAAAGACGTCAGGTAAAAGTGCTGAGTAATAGAATAAAATGATCATAATTGTGTGCCAGGGAAAGTTTTTGTCTTCTTTAGCATTGCTGGAGTGAGCAGAGTGCAGTGAGCTGAGGTAAATATGGACAGACATCCTAAACACCACCTCAACAGCCACCCTCGTCCTCCACTCTACAGATTACCTCGGTGGTAGCTAGCAGGGCCCAGATAATTACCTTGTGTTATTTCTCCTCCCACACATTGCTTTTGAAGTCGTGGCTGCCTGGCTGCCTAGCCGCCTCAGTTCTAATAGCATCCCGGCATGCTATCGATCCCACACCCCTCCTCCGGATATGAATTTGTAGTGGAGCTAGGTTGTGGTGGGAGCAGTCCAGTAGTCTGCTCCAAGCCTCTGCAGATTTCCTAAAGCACAGGTTAATCAATATTCCACTATGCCTGATCATGGAAACAGCACAATGCACAATTACTGTTAAATGCACATTAAACTGCAAATTACAATTTGCTCTTTGCAAGCAAACAAATTGAGAATTGGCAACTTGTCAAATACTGCACATTTACAGATGCAAAATGTTCGCCTGTTTTTTATTGCAACAAAAAACCTGAAATAAGTAATTTCCTGTGTGAAGCATCCAGCAAGGCAGTTCAAAAGTCCTACACAGTAGTAGGGATCTTTTTAAAAAGTCCTTACTGCTCCATTTTTATTGAGAAAATGAATAGCTTCTCTGCTCAGCTGTGTTAGGGAATAAAATAAATAAATTGTAGCTGTATTAGGTTTAGATATACTGTGATGTCATAATCCTTTGACAGCACAAAAATCCACTGCCATGCACTCGCCTATTTCAAGAAAAATACCGTTATCTTTAATGGTAAAACAAAGGTGAAATAGACTTTGCAGAGAAGTGAGATGTAACTTAAGTGTGAACGCAGAGAACCTAAGGCAAATACAGTATAACTAATAAAAGTACAATTTTAAACAATTCTCTCTTGATTATATTGTGGTCTTCTTACGGCACCTTTCTGCTGTTAAAACAAAGAGATCAACCAAGACATGTTCAGAGCTCCTCTTACCATTAAGTCCTAAGTGTGCTCACATTTTCAACAGGCCGCTTAAGGCTGCATAATTATGGCCAAAATGACAATCACAATTAGTTTGATCAATATTGAGATCACGATTAATTATCACGATTATTTGTTGATTTTAACCAAAACAAATTTTATAGTCACATAGGCTATTTCTAACTTCTTTCACATCCATATTGTGCTACATTCCTCTAATGCTGAAGTTGTATGTTGTATGTTATACATACAGCTGCAACACTTGTAAATGAAAATGATCTGAAATATATAGCTATCTGAAATAAATAGACTACAATGTATTTAAAAAAAAAATCTCTTGAGAAAGCTCCTTCACTTGTTTTCAACAATAACTGATTAGAAGAGCTAGGGAGAGAGAGGGAGTGCGATGGACGTATTCTCAGAGTGACGGCTGACTCATTATGAATGGATCCAGCACGGGTTGAATGGCGGGTCAGCAGAGTTACACACGTCGTGTGTATGAAATGTCTGTATCGTCACTGCGCTGCATTTTTATGAACTATGATATTCTGGTCATGGGTCACATCTGCGATAGCAGAGTTACCAGCAGAAACACTGGTACAAATACAGGTTTGCTGCTCATGCTTAACAATATACAGCTGTGTTAATAACAATTAAAATTGTGGACAAATGTCAGAAGTGTGGACAGGCGGCCGCTGTGGATCTCCATGTTCCATGCCGGAAAGTCATGTGTGAGTTAATGGGGGCGGGGATGCGCGGAGAGTAGGCCTAAAAGAGAGATCCAAACACAGGTACAGCTTTACAGAAGAAATGGGTCATGTAACGCAAAATGAAACCACATCGACGTTGCTTCGTTTGTGGAGAGGCAGCAGATGCGAAGACATTAGCACCGGTGCGACATAGAGGAAAAATGTTAGTTGCAGTCTAGAGCCCTGTGAGCTAAAAGACACTAACTAGCACTGGTCACTGCTGTTTTCCTCATGCTACTCTATCCTCTGTAACTGTGTACATCTACAAACTAAGCTGCAGGTGCAGAGAACAACTCTGACTGGCACACGATCAGACAGTGGTTTAAGGAGCAGTAGATTGGCTTTGCAAAAAAAAACGGAGCGTTCTATGAAATGACACATTTAAAATATTGCTCGATCATGCAAATTTGATTGTGGGAAGCCAACATTGTGATCGTAATTAAAATTTGATTAAATGTGCAGCCCTAAGACAGCTTGATGAAACCTTTGCCGAGTGCTAACTTTGCAGAACTGTAATAAATCCTTGCAGAAACTCTCCTAAAATATCCAGCCACAAGTTGGTGTAGTGCAGCATATGCATCCGCACCCAATGACTAAACAACTGATTGCTTCTCGCCAGCCATGACTGAGCTCAGATACTATCCCGCATGACTGATAAATTCTAAATAAGACAAAAAGATATGAAGCACCGAACAGACACTAATTAAAAAGTAAATGTTCTGTTGTTTGACAGTAGATGGAAAACATTTCTTTTTTTATAACTTGTGCCTGTCTCACACTGAGAATAATGCATGTCTATCAGGGGAAGTAAATATATTGTCTGTGGACTGTCCAGGGCAGGAGGTAATTGGGTTTGCTTCTGGTTTGGTGACCAAGATCAAGCCTTAGTCCATGATCTTGTGTATTAGGGACGGATGATCATTAGTGAGAAGGTGAAAGAGCATAAATTGCTTTTAAAATCCTTTGCTCTATTTGTGATCACTGCATGGATCCCTACTGTAAACATCAGCTTGCCAGGCACATGTGGAATCTTAGGGATTGTGATGTGCAATAAAATGCAAATGGTACCTCTGCACTAATAGTATTAGCGCAACATTTTGTTTAGATATCTCTTTATCTCAGAAAACGTTTTTTGAAAGATTCTTAATTAGAGCAGCAACATATATAGATGGTAAGAAATGCTAATCAGTGCAACTGGAATGCTAGTTAATGCATTTTATAACTTGCTCTGGCTATTTGTAGCGACTTTATTTGTGTTCCTGCTTAATATTTTAGTCCATTGGCCCTTTAATCTGTCATACAAAAGAAGAGCGGATGATCAAGCTTGTCAAATGTGTATCATGTAGTCCTGTATCAAGACACAACCTCCTTTAGTGGCTCTATTTATCTCTCATCAGTGAGTTTACTCCTCTGTTCAAAGCATACTCTTAGTATAAACATAGATGACACATTGGCACTCACGTGTGCACGCAGCCCCAAAGACACACACACACACACATTGACACACCAGCAGCAGATCACAGGGACCTTATTAGCTACTGTCACAACACTTTTATCGCTCATCTGTTTCTGTGAGCTGTTGTGAGCAAAAGGTTGCTCTCTGCTGCAAAGTGGGCTCCTCACTGTGTTTTTCATCCTCCTCTAATGGAGAGCAATGGCACGGACCCCGGCCATCTCTATCTTTGGCCCTTCCAAACAGGGCTGATTTCTTCCTGAAAATAGTCCTGCTTCAGCTCGCCTTGGTTGCTGGGCCCTATGAGAGTCGGTTAAGGGGATCAGTGCTCGTTGGAGTGTGTGGCTCAGTGGTAAGACACGGTGCTGGTGACACATTGCTTTGATGGGATCACCGACCGCTCCTAATCCCCCCTCGACACAGATGACCTAAAGGGCTCATTGGACTCAGCAAAGTCACCAGTCATGACTCTAGTCCTGCCTGATTTCAACATTCTAGCCAATGTACACTCAAAATTGCAATATAAACAGCATTCAGCTGTTTGGTTGACAGTTGCTCAGGGTCCCTGTCTCCAAAATAAAGTCTCCTTAGAGATTTGTGGTTGCTTTACATGTGTTTATGTCATTATGCTAGAGCCCGTCCGATAAAGGATTTTTAAGACTGATAAGATACAAATATTTGGTTATTTAAAAATCCTATATTCCGATATATATTGGCCGATATACAATATATATTTAAAAAACATTAGTTATTTGTAATTATTTATGAGTTCTCACTAAAATAATGCTATGCACAGTACAGTGTTGACATCAATTACATTGTTGTACTTTTCTTAATATAATGCAAGTTTGTTTTAGGACACATTGAAGCAAACTTTCTTCCTCTAAATATAAAATAACACTACTGCTGTTGTCATTCATTAAGTTCATGATGAAATATTTGCTGGACTTGCTGGATTTGTAAGCCAGAAATTTGGCACAGGAACATAATCATGAGAACACCCTGTTTAGGAGGCCATCTGGAAAATTCGTCACTGTGATTAAAAAGAATTCAGGCCCTTGCATTATAATTTTTTAATGGATTGTCCACTCCGTGGATGTTTGCTGTGTGTCTGGTACACTGGAGCAGAATAGAGGAATGTGTGTTGTCAGGGGCTTGTGTCTGACTCAGTGTCAAGGCTGGGAACTGTTGACTCTCTCTCAGTTTGTGATGACTTGGTAGCAAAGAAAAGGTCAAGGAAGACTTGTGCTGAATTGTCAATTGTGCTACATTAGCACTAGTCAAGCTTGGTCTTCACAGGGTCACTTTTGTTTTATATGTTTTAATATTCTCATTTCTGGCTGTTTACTGCACATTATTTGGCTCTTGAAGTCATTCAAAATTCATAAAACTGTTATGTACAACATAATCAATAGGCGATTGCTGGTGGTGGAATTACAGGAAGACGATATACAGCTTGACAATCACTGTCTGAAAAGGATAGAGGTAGTTGGTGCCAGGGCTTTGAACCGGTTCAAGGAACAAAAAACGAAAACCGGGAACTTTTTGTATTTTACAGGGAACAGAAACGAAACCGGAAACGTTATTATTTGTTATGTTCTGGAACAGGAACACTTATTTAAAAATAATGGTAACCGGTTAATACCGGTTTTATTTCGTTCCTCAAAGTTTCCGTTGCCTAATTAACTAAAAAAAAAAGTAATTATTTTCCTGCGCACGTTACCATGACGGCTGAGGTTCACTTCCTGTGTGACATCACATCAGACATTCGCTGAGTCTGACTGAATGGAGTGAGAGCGTAACACCCAGGCTAGAGAGAGCAGTGTCTCCACTCCACATCTTAAATAAGAGGTAAATTACGACCCATCGTTAATTAAAACGTTCATTCCAAACACAATATCAATAGCTATATTTTTCGAATCCACGTTAATGATGGACTAGCGAACATTTGGCTAAATAGCGCCAACACCTCTGTTTGCCTAATGCACAGATAGCTAGCTATTCTTGGTAACACACTAAACAGATTATCTTTCTCATTTGTGGCACCTTTTCTGTTTGTGTAGATGGGAAGACATACAGAGAATCCAAATCGCCAACATTTTTCCTTTGACCCAGCAACAAACAAAACGAAGTGCAAAGTTGAGGGATGTGGAGCCGAAATAGCGGGCAACCATGGGGGGAACTTGCAGAGGCATATCCCATTTGCACTTGGTTAACGTCAGATATGGGGAGTAGCCTAATCTGCTTTTGTGACTGCATGATTTCTTTTATTTTTATTTATTATTGGCTGTTAGGCATATTTTTTGCATCGTGGCAATTTAACCTACTCTCGTTAGGCCTAATGTCAGTCACAAATCTTTGTTTTTTTGTTGTTTGTTTAAAAATGCCAGTTTGGAATTTGTTGTTTTAACAATAAACTACACATTTGAAATAATTGTAGTCCTTTTTAATTATTATTATTATTAATAATATAATTATTATTTAATAATGGTTGTAATATTATTACATTTGGTTTAAGCTAAATGAGAAAGATGTGACATAATTCTATAGC
The DNA here is from genome assembly GCA_026937815.1 of Etheostoma perlongum. Classification (NCBI taxonomy): domain Eukaryota; kingdom Metazoa; phylum Chordata; class Actinopteri; order Perciformes; family Percidae; genus Etheostoma; species Etheostoma perlongum. The sequence goes on along the minus strand of CM049384.1, from coordinate 10,250,497 downwards.
ATTAAACAGCTGACAGGAACTAAATTAACCGTTCCGGGAACAGTATTTTTTTGTTCTAACCGGTTCGGGAACGTCAATTTATTGGTGGAACTCATAACCGGAAACATTATAATTCTGTTTCTGTTCGGAACGAACCGATTGGGAAAAAAAAATCGGTTCAAAGCCCTGGTTGGTGCACATAAAGCTGCTCACAGTCATTGGTTTTACAAACTGCTTTGTCACTTTTCTATTTTCCAGAGTAAATTGTGTCTCTTTGTAGTGACCTTGCAAGCTAAATGCTTGTAAACACATTCTTCTCTTAAATTATTATTATTTTTTTTTTTTTAAAGATAATTTTTTGGGGGCTTTTTTCCCTTTTTATTTTAGAGTGACAGTGAATAGACGGGAAAGGTGGGAGAGAGATGGGGGATGACACATAGGAAAGGGCCGCAAGTCAGACTCAAACCAGGACCGCTGCAAAGGACTCATCTTACAAGAACGCATACTCTTACTGGGTGAGCTAGAGGTCGCCCCAAATTAGAATTTTTCTCCATTCGATCATTGTTTTTTGTAAGCCACTTTCAGAGTGCAAAAATAGCGGAAAATCTGAACGGTCAATATTGGGTGTTACTGTTTATGTTTCTCATATTTCTATCACAAGATGCAAATGTGTCTCTTAATGTTGTTTTTGTCATGGGCCCGCCACGGTTTGGGCCTGTCCTCCCTATCCCCTGTGTGTAGGTGTGTCTGTCTGTTTTCTGTCTGTGTCTGTCGTACACTAGAAGTCACCAGAGGATCCTGGGCCGGAGGCGTGTCCACTCATTGCCGTCTGCCTTCCGCACAGCTGCAACCCATCTTCATCATCCCATCTCCACAGTACTTAAACCTGGGCCGGCCACCTCTTCGGTGCCAGTTCGTTACTAACCTCTAAGCGGTAACTCGGCCAGTCAGTAGTGCACGTTGCTCACCTGCTAGCTATTTGACTAACTTTGTTTTGTTCTCGTCACAGTGTTTGTCTCCTGTCGTCAGTGTTGCAGCTACCTCAAGACCCGCTCCTTGTGATTCTCATCCATACCTCCACCACCTGTTCCTCCTTTGTGTTTTTTCGGATTAAACCTTTGTCATTACCGTCATTGTCTGAGTCTGTGTCGTTTCTGTGTCTGGGTCCAACCAACCCCTCACAGAACAAACTGGCCAATATGGACTCCTCGGAAACTCCACGGGCTACTGACGGGGACGGCGCCCAGCTGGCTATCCACTCCCAGGGTATCCTCCTCGGCCAGCATGACCAGCTAATCCGCTCTCTGCTGGAAAACAACCAGCAGCTCATCACCCAAGTCACCAGACTTACCGAGCAGGTAGATAAACTGTCCGTCTCCCTCGCTCCTCTTCAACCTGTCTCCCCGCCTGCTCCTACAGTTATGGCTGCTGCTGTTCCCCACCGCGAGCCTCCCATCTGCGATCCTGAGCCGTTTTCTGGGGAATTGGACAAGTGCCGGGGTTTTCTCCTGCAATGCGGACTCAACGTCCCTTGTCCTTCGCTTCCGACTCGTCTAAAGTACATTACGTTATTGGATTACTCAGAGGAAGAGCCCTAGCTTGGGCGGAAGCTGTTTGTTCCAGCCGTCTCTCCTCCGAGTTCTCGCGGCCCTTATTGACTCTGGTGCCGAGGACAATTTTATTGACATAGCTCTAGCCAAACGAGCCGGGTTGCCTACGGAGCCCCTAGATACCCCGTTTCGGGTCACCGCTATTGATGGCCACACGTTAGCCAACATTACCCATCAGACTGTGCCCGTCACGGTGATCCTCTCCGGTAACCACCGGGAGACCATTTGTTTTAAGGTCATGTCAGCCCCCACTACCCCGCTTATCCTCGGATTCCCGTGGCTGGTCCTCCACAATCCTCTTATTGACTGGCAGCGTCTCACTGTCCTGAGCTGGAGTGACCGTTGTCACTCCGTGTGTTTGGGCTCTGCGGTTCCACCGGTTGAAGGGGATACTGCCTCGGCGGAGCTGCTGCCGGACTTATCCACGGTCCCGCCGGACTATATGGGTTTAGCCAACGTTTTTAGCAAAGCCAAGGCTTTATCGTTGCCTCCCCATAGGCCCTACGATTGTGCCATAGAGTTGCTCCCCAACGTCCCTTATCCTACTAGCCGCCTGTACAGCGTGTCCCGGCCCGAGCGGGAGGCCATGGAGAGGTACATCAGGGAATCTCTCTCATCTGGTATAATCCGTCAGTCGTCGTCCCCGGTGGGGGCGGGGTTCTTTTTCGTGGAGAAGAAGAACAAATCCCTACGTCCCTGCATTGACTACCGTGGGTTAAATAAGATCACAGTAAAGAACAAATACCCTTTACCTCTTATCAATTCCACCTTCGAGCCGCTTCAGGGTGCTGTGGTGTTCACTAAACTGGATTTAAGGAATGCCTACCATCTTGTTCGTGTTCGGGAGGGGGACGAATGGAAGACCGCCTTCAACACCCCTCTGGGACATTTCGAATACCTCGTCATGCCATTCGGGCTCACCAACGCGCCAGCAGTTTTCCAGGCTCTGGTTAATGACGTGTTAAGGGACTTTCTGAACCGTTTTAGTGGTGGTGTATCTTGACGATATCCTTGTTTTCTCCTCTTCTCTCCCCAAGCATATGTCACGCAGGTCCTCCAACGCCTTCTTGAGAACCGGCTTTATGTGAAGGCGGAGAAATGCTCTTTCCACCAACGCTCGGTTCCGTTCCTTGGTTTCGTCATCGAGGGTGGACAGGTAGCTGCAGACCCGGAGAAGACCAAGGTTGTCGCCGACTGGCCCACACCTGCTACACGTAAGCAACTGCAACGTTTTCTGGGGTTCGCTAACTTTTATCGTCGGTTCATTCAGGATTTTAGTCGGGTGGCAGCCCCTTTGACCAAGCTCACGTCCCCCAAAGTCCCATTCCTTTGGTCTCCAGCTGCTGAGCAGGCTATGGCGGAACTTAAACGCTTGTTCACGTCCCCGCCTCTGCTCAAACATCCTGACTGTTCCCTCCAGTTTGTGGTGGAGGTGGATGCTTCTGCGTCTGGGTATGGGGTCGGTTTTGTCCCAACGGTCCACTTCGGACCAGAAGCTCCATCCCTGTGCCTATATGTCTAAAAAACTGTCCCCAGCAGAACAAAATTACGACGTAGGAAACCGGGACCTGTTGGCACTGGAGGAATGGCGCCACTGGCTTGAGGGCGCTGGGCTGCCGTTCGTGGTGTGGACTGACCATAAGAACTTGGCCTACATACAATCTACCAAACGACTGAACTCTCGTCAAGCCAGGTGGGCCTTGTTTTTTGGTAGTTTTGATTTTTCTCTTACCTACCGCCCAGGCACACGCAACGTCAAGCCCGACGCCCTATCTCGTCTCTTTGACCGCACCGAGGAGACCTCTGAACCCGAGTCAGTGCTGTCTCCCTCCCGGGTGATCGCTGCCGTCCGTTGGGAGATTGAGGCCCTGGTGAAGGATGCTCAAACAAACGGATCCTGGACCCGAGACGGCCCTCCCAATCGCCTCTTTGTGCCGCAGCCCGTGCGGTCCCAGGTGTTGCAATGGGTGCACACCTCACGGTTTGCCTGCGACCCTGGTATGCAACGCACGTTGACTCTACTACGGCGACACTTCTGGTGGCCGTCGGCCGGAAGCCGATGTTCGGGCCTACGTCGCGGCCTGCTCTATCTGCACCCGGGGCAAGGCCTCCCACCAACTGCCGGCTGGACTGCTGCAGCCGCTTCCGGTCCCCAGCCGTCCCTAGTCCCACGTGGCGTTGGATTTTGTCACGGGCTAGCCCCGTTCTGAAGGTAATGACACCATACTTACCATTGTGGACAGGTTCTCTAAATCTGTTCACTATTTTGCATTACCTAAATTACCTACAGCCAGTGAAACGGCTGACCTCGTTGTCCAACATGTATTCCGTCTCCATGGAATACCTGTGGATATCGTTTCTGATCGAGGTCCACAGTTTGTTTCCCATGTTTGGAAGACCTTCTGTTCCTCCCTAGGAGCGACCGTCAGCCTCACGTCTGGGTTCCATCCTCAATCCAATGGGCAAACGGAGAAAACGTTGTGTCCGCCCAGGAACCCACTGCATGGGCGTCACTCCTGCCTTGGGTGGAATACTCCCACAACTCCCTTACTACCTCAGCCACCGGACTCTCCCCCTTCGAGGTGGCCTTGGGATACCAGCCCCCTTTATTCCCTGCCCAGGAAAAGGACCTGGCAGTTCCATCTGTACAGGAGCACCTGCGTTGCTGCAGACGGGTCTGGACCACGGCTCGCGAGGCTCTGCTACGGACTACGGCTCGGACCAAGGCAACGGCTGACAGGTGCCAGGCACCAGCTCCGCAGTTCCGGCCTGGCCAGGAGGTCTGGTTGTCGTCCCGTAACGTGCCCCTGAGGACTGAGTCACGGAAGCTCTCCCCTCGGTACTTGGGTTCGTTCCCCATCGAGTCCATCGTCAACCCCTCGGCCGTCCGGTTGAAACTGCCCGCTGCCATGAAGATCCACCCGACCTTCCACGGCTCACAGATCAAGCCAGTGTCCTCCAGTCCCCTGTGTCCTCCTGCTGACCCTCCCCCGCCGGTGAGGCTGATCGACGACCATCCGGCCTACATCGTCCGCCGGCTCCTGGATGCTCGGCGGTGGGGGAGGGGGCTGCAGTACCTGGTGGATTGGGAGGGCTACGGGCCTGAGGAACGCTCATGGGGTGCCTCGGAGGTTCATCCTGGACCTGCAGTTGGTGGCTGATTACCACCGGGCCCGTCTGGATGGTCCTGGGCCGCCCGGTGGCGTCCCTTGAGGGGGGGCCCTGTCATGGGCCCGCCGCGGTTTGGTTCTGTCCTCCCTATCCCCTGTGTGTAGGTGTGTCTGTCTGTTTCGTCTGTCGTCCACTAGAGGTCACCAGAGGATCCTGGGCCGGAGGCGTGTCCACTCATTGCCGTCTGCCTTCCGCACAGCTGCAACCCATCTTCATCATCCCATCTCCACAGTACTTAAACTTGGGCCGGCCACCTCTTCGGTGCCAGTTTGTTACTAACCTCTAAGCGGTAACTCGGCCAGTCAGTAGTGCACGTTGCTCACCTGCTAGCTATTTGACTAACTTTGTTTTGTTCTCGTCACAGTGTTTGTCTCCTGTCGTCAGTGTTGCAGCTACCTCAAGACCCGCTCCTTGTGACTCTCATCCATACCTCCACCACCTGTTCCTCCTTTGTGTTTTTTCAGATTAAACCTTTGTCATTACAGTCATTGTCTGAGTCTGTCGTTTCTGTGTCTGGGTCCAACCAACCCCTCACAGTTTTTAGGCCTTAAGCCATATGTCAATACAAATTAATGGAATCATTACAGCCAATGTCAGGTTTGTATTATGCCAAATAAATAAATACATTAAAACTAAGAAGAAAGCCTTCCTTTCATTTTTCCATAGAACAAAAAACTTATCAGTAGAAAGCTTTTCCAACCAAATGGAGAAAAAGAATTGGAGGCTGCTTGTCTTATTTTTATGTTAGTCATGCCATTAAACTGCTTGTACTTTTTGATTTGCCTACAAAACATATTTTGTTTCCTCCACTTGGTGTCTGGTTTCTAGCTTAACTCAAAGCCCAGTATGTGTGGAAATTGAGGGTAGATCAGATTCAGAATTGGAGACAGATGCTGATGCTATTGTATGAAGATTTTTCTTGCATATGGAAATGGTTTATACACTCCTCATTAAATGTGGGACATTGTGCCACCATATCACTTACACTTCCAAATCACACTTAACTCATTATTATTTCTTATAAAAAGTCTGTATGAGTATAATTCAGCATAGAGCAGCACACTCACTCTTCTGGGGAAACAAATCTATTGTCTAAATGATACAGATTTACCATAGTCATGTCACTGTATGTATGAAATATCCTGACATAGAATAACTGTATTTTTCAGGATATCTTCGTGACTAGAGCGCTCACATGGGAGGATGACCTCAGCTCTGTTCTGTCTGACAGATGCTACACTGTTTAGTTGTGACACATGCACTCAAATATTTTCATTTGGCCAATCTATTTCCACTTGGAAATGTTTAATTATAATCAAGCTCTTAGCATCAATATTTTCAGGTGTTTAAATGAGACTTGTTTTGCAGTACTCATAACATCTTAAGGACGCAAAAAGCTAATTTATTTTCGAAAATAAATTAATAAATACTGCTTTGTAGGGAAAAAAAAGCCTAACCCTTAAAGAACCCCACAAGATATAAAACTTTCAATAAATCTGTTTCAATGGGAAATTGTCTACCCACTTATACACAACATTTACAACATTAACAGGGTGCAATGACGTGTTGGTGGTGGGATATTTGGGAGAGAAGTGGTTTCACTTAATCTCCTGTAAATAAATAAACACAAAATAAAATATCAGCAGTGACAATGTTATATCTTAGTTAAGTCTTAGTGGGGTTTATTTAGTGGTATATTCAAAATGCTAATCTAATGCAGATGCCAGAATAACAACAGTTTACACATTCATTTTGAATTTGAAATCATAATTGTGTGGGGTAGGTGAAATTCACATGACTAAGATGATCTGCAATTCAGTTTTTAATTTTATTGTGTGGTTTTAATCATCCCAAAATATGTAAGAAAGTGTAAATCCATAAATGGTATAATATAAATGAATTAGTCCTTTTTTTCATACACCAGACCTTGTGAGAAAATAAATAATTAAATATTGATCGATGCATTTTTTTTGTGTGTATCTAGTCGTAAACACTAAATACTGTTGATGCTTTAGAATAACATTTTTCTGCTTAAAAAGCCTTTGTACCAGAATATATTGTGAATAATTCTCAGAGAAACCTGGCTTACAAGGTACATGTGGTGTTCACTTGGCTTTAAACTCAGTTTACTCCTACATAAAGCAAGTATTTCTGCACATAGAGATCTTATTCATATTCAGTTGCAATAAAGAACAACCAGACAATTGCTCATTTTGAGCGGCTAAGAAGGGTAAATCATTTAACATATCCATATACTATAAACTCAAGTTTCACGCTATCTCCAGATCCTAACCTCATCCACACTACTGGTAGTTTGTACTAGTGCAACAAAACATGATCCCCTACTGTATTCCCACACATAAACACTGACTACTACGTTCAGCCAAACACCACACTACATGGAACTGAGTGTTCTGGGTGCCTCACACAGTGAACATTGGCAGTTATTGTGAAGGTTATATACATACCATCCCCAATGACTTGAAAATCAGCAAAATGTTTAAAGATGTCCCATACGAAAATGATTTAATGAGGCAGTTCATGTACCTACTTTGGATATTTGGCAACAGTGTAGGGCATTTATCTGGATGAAAATGAGAAAGGTAAAAAAAACCATTTTGGCAAAACTCTTGAGGATATATTTAAATTACTAATTTCAACCTCAGTCCTCTGGTTTCCCGCCAGATGAAGATTTTTTAAATTTTTTTTTTTAAATAAAAGGTTTCTATATCTCATAAACCCTTCAAACACAGCAGGGAGTCTCGTTTCCAATATCACACAAGCTCAAACCCACTACTAGAGTCCAGGCCAAGTTAGGTGAATCTTCACAGGTTTAAAACAAAGAGCTAAACACTGTGATGGCTGGCTGGCTGGCTGAGTAGGTGGGTGGGTGATGGGCTGGTTGGTTGCTTAGCTTACAGGGGCATCATTAGCTCTGTGATAAGAGCAACACCTCTATTATGTTCCCTGGGGCATGTAATATATGTATATTCACACCTTGTTAGACTGTGTGACCATCCCTATTAGTCGGTAGCTAGACCACAGCTGCCCACTCATTAACACCACCGATGGAGATATAAGGCCATCATTACTTGAGTAGATAGTGGTAATATACTGGATTGCCTTTTGTCCGATTGTTAAATTGAAACGACAAACCAGCTAATGTATCACGCTGTGCTGTGCCACAGTTGTTTCATAAATATATTACTGTTTAGAAGCTGTTAGCAAAGCTTGGCTGTTTGCAAGCACACAGGTCAGTCGACTGTGCCCTGTGATGGTGTGTGAATGAACAGGGTTTCATCACCACTTCTAATTACTGACAGTTCTCTCACGTGTGTGTGTGTGTGTGCGCCTATGCATATGCCTGTGTGATAGGCCTAATTAGATAAACTCCCATTACACTTAAAAGTGCATTACTGCTGCTCTTTTGTAAAGACCATAATTAAAGCGCTGCGGAGAGTGAGTGGTAATTAAGTTATACTTCAAGTAGTATTAGTGTGCTTGTTATATGAGCCAATTGTATTTAAAATGATAGAATACATATTTGACTTTATGCCATTGCTTTGGTAACTTTTAGATTACATAGTGAATGAGTGCATTGCAATATACTGTACATCTTGTCCCCTTCTCAAGGGATTTTTGTCTCATAAAATTAAAATATCACAATGGACAATTTCAGGCTGTAAAATTGCAGGATCAAGCTGTAAAAAAAGCATATGACAACATGTATGCACATGGGTCTGCACACACATTTCTTGTCTCAGGCGCTCAGCCTGACTTGGCATTTTTTGTGCATGTGTCATCTGATTCCTGCAGTAGCAGCAGCTTGAGCCCCAGATCCTCTGACTAATCCAGATTGCCCGTTAATCCTGATCACACTCTCCTCTTTCTGCCATTGACTCCTTTATTCCTCTGCAGTTTTAAAGCAGTCTGTCTCCTTTAACATCCCCTACCTTTCTTTCTTTAATTGCCACTGTCCTACATTGCATTAAGTAGATGCTGATTACTAACGAGCAATGTAATACAAACCCACTTACTTGCAGTATTGTGACGAAGTGGGTTTGCTCACCACTTGTCCCATACAGGTCATTAGTTATAGTAAGTAGACACACGTTATCGTTAGTTTAGTTCCATTTTATTAGGTTGCAAGTTTAAACATGGTTTAAAGGTTTCCCTGTGTTGATACTTACAATTGTTTTTCCTTTGTTCAGTTCCACCATGCAGGACAATTGTTTGGGGAGGAGCCGGCCTAAGTATTTCCTGTTTTATAGGAATAAGGTGGTCATGGATGACATCACCGGGGCCAAACCAAGTAGAGGGTTTCTTGTGTATAGGAATGTTTATTTTGGTTGTTTTTGGTTATTATATAAAAAAGGTATGAATAACCCTGACCTGTTTTGTAGTCAGTAAGATAGGAGGGAACTGGTAACCAAGTTTCATAGGTTAAGAGATTGCTAGGTATTAATGTTATGGAGTAGATCAACCTGCTTTAGGATGGGATGGACTGAAGCAGTGGGGTGTGAATTGACAACCCTATATAAATGGTAGGATGTGTGCTCCTGAGGAGACAGGGATGTAATGCTGTGCTGCTAGGGACACATGCCTGTTGTTAGCGCTGCTACCTAGTTGAATGTGTAATTGTTTTGAGTTTTGATTTTTTTTAGTTATCCATGTACTGCAGACACCTGGAAATAAATAATTTTCTCTGGAAACATATAATGTCTGAGTCTGCCTACCTACCACCATCCTAGCCACTCTGGTCAACCTACCACAAGTATTTTACCCGATTAAACCTTTACTCAGGTGTGCTTGATCAACGTTTTCCTCAGTTAGTTTTGTTGCACATTTATCATTCTTATAGTAAACATTTTCATTACATTGTCTTTAGGTAGTATTTAGTGTATGTGTTTTTACACTGAACAAAATTATAAATGCAATACTTTTGTTTTTGCCCCCATTTTTCATAAGCTGAACTGAAAGATTTAAGACATTTTCCACGTACACAAAAGGCTCATTTCTCTCAAATATTGTTCACAAAGGGCTGGGCATCATTCAAAATCTTTCGATCCGGTGACAATTTTGATACTTCAGTTTCAATACTGGTTCCTTAACAATACTTTTTTTTCGATACCATATGTTTTGAAATGCATTTCAACATCAACACAAATACATTAAACACTAAACTTCTATTTTCCATCTTAATTGGGAATATAAACAGTAAAAATTCTGGTAACACTACTCAGCAATAATAATACACTGGTTGTGCTTTTCGATAGGGGTGCGCCAGTCAGATACTCAGGATTGATTGATTAACAAAAAAAGAGAAACCTTTTTGCCACAACATGAACATATTATACATAATAAATAAATAAAAACAAATGGCATTGTGTAGAGATAAGCGGTGAGACACACACAGCGACGCCATCTTGAACCTTGTGACGTGTAACGCAGATCACAGATCAGATCTTTCCATTTTTACTCCTTCATCTTATATATAATATATTACCTCTCTTGCTCCAGCAGATTTAAGTAACACTTGTAATGATGTTAATCCCTGGCTTAGGAGACCTTAACAGGCCTTTAAGCAAAAGCTAGGAGACTGGGTCACTGGCACATTTTCACAGGTTAATAAGCAAATCCCATCGGAAGACTGGTGGGTTAGATTGAGAGCACGGAGTGTTGTACCAAGAGAGAGGAAGCAGATCATCTTTCTATGCTGTTTTGAATGGGTCTATTTTTAGCCCACAGTTTTGTTTTATTGGACAGATACTCTTTATTGCACGCTTGTGCTCTGTGGCTACTCACACTTCGAGCCTGTGTACTGTATGCACATTGATATTGAAGTGTTATTATTATTTTGTTCTGTTGAGATGTGGTTGTAGACCACAGGTTTAAAGCATACTTATGTGAAGCCTAGTCATAATTATAGACGGCAAACACAACAACATAAACAAGGCATAACATATAGAGGTGATGACAGGACTACAGAGAGTAAAACTATTTAAAAAAATACAGCAGAGATATAGCCTGATAGGCAGTGTAAAAAAAAACAAGTGCTAAATATATGTTTTGTACATTTATTGTTGAATAATTTAACTTACATATTGACGGGGAAAATGTATAGGTTAAAGGCTGCTTGATCTTAAATGTTTAATAAAGGCCTTTGCCCCTCTTTTTCTTTGACACACAACACATACACACAACACACAAGGCATACAATTTGATACTGATAACAGGATGATATTAGATGTCTTCTGCTCAATTCTTGCTTAAATAGCAATAGCAAATGTACATGCTTTCTTAAGCATATTTATCCAGCCAAATGAACTACCTAACATTGCCAAATGCCAGATAAACAAGTTGCAGGTTTGCTTAATAAGACTACAACTAAGACTAGCAGTCTAGATTAGCAATTTACATTAAATCTGCCCACATTTTTTGCTAAGCTTTGACAGGCAACAAATGTTACCACAAATGCAATTATTTCATCAACATCCACAAATGCAATTGTGACCAAAATGTGCATGTTTTTTTCAAAGAACAGCATTTATTTAACTTTATAAAGTGCTATAACTATTTGGTTTGTAGTCTAACTACAGAATTAGCTTTTTTAAAACTTTTTTCTTAGAACATGAAAAAGTGAAGCAGACATACAAAATGCCAACATGATGTCACTATTTTGCATTTCATGTGCAAATAGGCCTTTGCCTTGCAATTTGGAGTTTAGTTCATTCATTAGTGCAGTCACATCAACAGCAAACACAATATCAGCCATCCAGTTTACATCTGAGAGCTCTGGGATGTCTTTGCCTTTCATATCACAAAACTCTCAAATCTCTGCTCTCAGGTCCTATACACTTTAAAGCACCTTGGCCAGGCTGAGCCACCTGCCTATGATTTAATGCTCTTGCCCTGATGAAGTGAAAGAACTGTTTTAGTTACAACATCAACAACTGACTTTCACAACACCTGCTGATGTACTGTATAATTCAATGCAACAATACCAATTTCAGTTCTGAGTTCACTTCAGTTCTGAGTTCAAAAGTCCGACATTTTTCCTGTCAGATTCACACAACCATCGGTTGTAACACATGCCAGTTTATTCCCTTTAAGTCCCATTTTGTCAAAACATGCATTTACCTCAGTGAACAAATCACTCCCCGTCGTCGTCCCTTTCATTGACCACATTGCTGCCAGATCCTCCGTTATCTCCAAGTCTTTTTCTACTTATTTCTTCTACTTATTTTTAATTGTGACTTGCAACCAGAGAAGAAGAAGCTGCATACGTTCGCACAAAAAAAGCAACAACAAAAAACAGTCTTCAAAATAAAAGCGATGCAGTTGTATTCCATGATGTACACTTATTTACTTCCCATTGACCTCATGTGGGCTGGTTATGGCCGCCCAAAGGGCCGGATGTGGCCCGCGGGCCGGACAATGCCCAGGTCTGGTGTAAAGGGTAAATGTCCCACAGGTCGCAATGAGTGACAGGCCACCAATAAGATGGCGCCACACTATCTTAATTGAAGTGTATAGATTTCAGAGATGGAAGAAAAAGAGAAACAGAAATTACTATTTTCCTCAGATATGGGACTTAGTATGGATATTGTGCCCAGAGTTGGCAAATCTCATTTACAGATTTCAGGCGGGGAAATATCCCTCCCTGCTAGTGTCGCCTTTGTCTTCGCCTCCCATCACAATAAAAAAGATGCTTCTCATTTAGCAGAACTGTGAGCCTGGAGGCTATGTCACAGTAAACACACACACACACACACACACACACATACACACACACACACACACACACGCACACACTCTCAATCCAACTGCATAGGGCTCTATCTTTATTTCTTAGAAGTTGAATTTAACCCCCTACTTTCTGTATAGAAAGGCCAAAAACTGTTTAAACTGATAGCTATAATTGATAACTGATATTTTAGATACTTCTAAAGATTTTAAAAGAAATATACCAAATACTGCATGTGTAGCAAAACCTTTTAAGAAATTACATTTTCAGACTTAATTCAATTACATTTTTATTTTACAATTGTTTTTTCAGTTCTGTACAACAAATAGCAGACGATGGTTGCCTATGCAAAATATACTTGGAAACATATGCATGTGATTAGGCTTTTTGTAAATGGAAGTTTAATGAAGTTGACATTTGCATCTTTAGGTTCTTGGCTGACTTTCTGGATCTGAGTTGTCTAAAGGAAAGATAAGGCAATTTTATTTGAATAGCACATTTCAGCAGCAGTGCAATTCAAAGTGTTTTACATAAAACATCAAAACACATTAATAAAATGAGTACAGATGAATACAAAATAAAAAAAAAATAATAATAAAAGTTAGTGCAGTGGAAAGAATTTAAAAAAGGCAGTATCGAAAAGGAAGGTCTTAAGCCTTGATTTAAAAGAGCAGAGTGTAGGTGCTGCTCTACAGTTTACCGGGAGTTTGTTCCAGATATACGGAGCATAGAAACTGAACGCCGCTTCCCTCTCTTTTGATCTGGGGATGGCAAGCTGACCTGTCCCTGATGACCTTAGAGGCCTCTGCGGTTCATACATCACTAGTAGATCTGACAGGTAATTTGGCCCTAAACCATTTAGCGACTTATAAACCAGCAGAAGAATTTTGAAATCCATTCTTTGGGGCACAGGAAGCCAGTGTAAAGACTTAAGAATTGGAGTGATGTGATCAACTTTCCTTGTGTTAGTGAAAACTATAGGTTTAATGTGTTGCATACTGGTAAATAGTAGGAGAAAAGAGTAAGTAGCCGGTCTCAGTTTGTATGCACAGTTTCTGTGTATGAGCATGTTTCTCTGTCCTTGTGTGCATATTCTGTTCACAGAAGAAAACAGTCTTTATCCACTTAGCTGGATCCCAACATTCCTAGCCCTTTTCTTATTTTGTTCCATGTTTGTTGCAGAATGAAAGGAGCATTTTGAGAGATGATCACAGACGTTCCCCCCAGAGAAATCTTGAAGAGGAAAGTGAGCCTATTTTCAGCGCTGTAGCAGTGGAGAGTGGGACTCATTATGACTCACTCAGAGCTGAAATGCTCTAGATGATGTCTGAGTCAGACACGAGAGCCAGTGTCCGCTGCCATGGTGATGCAAAGCCCAATGTAACTGAACTCCGAGAGAAATGGAGATGGAAATGAAATGTGCAAAGCTTTAAAGGGCCTGAGGCGGCTTTATTGTTGTCATGATAAAATTCCTAGAATGAAATGTAGCAAACTATAGGCTCCTGCATATAGACTGATAACTCCAATGCACCGTCTTTATGTACATTTTTCAAAACAATGTTTCTCACTTTCTTCCTCAGGATTTCTATGGGGAAATCTTCTGTATTCTTATTCAGCAAACATGTAACAAAATATGAAAGGCTTGCAACTTGAACAAAGCCAAGAAAAAGGGATTTGAGATTTTCTGTGAACACAACATGCAGATACACGTACTGTACAAATGCACTTTTCCGTTCCTCCTGTCCTTTAATAATATATCTCTTTGCGATCTTATCTTGAATGATTCATCTTGAACTGTTAATCTTGATATATCTTCGTTGCCTGGCATCACAGGAAACCTACTGTAAAATCGGAGTCTGGCTCATCATAAGCAAAATTGTCTTACTTTTTCGTAATGAAATACATTGAAAGTGAATTAACACAATTACTAATTTTGACGTCAGCCCAAATCACTTCAATCCTTAACGACAGACATTAAAAAGTCAAGTCTGTATTGCAGGCTTCCACGATCACTAGCCTGTCTCTCCATGATTCTTACTTTGGCACCCTACGTCTAATGGCTGAAATCCAGCATGCCTAGCAAATTAGGAAAAACCTGCACATGCACTACTGGCACATGCAAAAGGAGCATAATATCTTGAAAATGGGAGCATTTCATGGAGAATTTGTGTGTTGAGTAAAGTCTGTATGGACCGGAACAATAGACAGATGTCTTGAGTTAATAAATGTTGTAATGGAAAGAGAAATTTTTTTCAATTTTTTTTTTTTTTTTTTTTCAAAGACACCGGAATCCAGTATTAAAACACTGGCATTCACCTGCTGCCTCAGTGTACACACCAGTGTGTGTTATTTGACATGCGTCTTGTCCGTTGCCTCAGCTGCACTGTACAGTCAGCAGCAGAGGACAGTAATGTAAGGACAGAGCCATGTAACAGCCCAGCAGATATTAATCCGATGTGTCTAGCTCGGCCGGGCAGGTTGGCCTTCTGCCAGCGAGAGAGAGGAGAGGGTCAGATGACGGCGCCTGTCCCTGCCAAGTCCAGCAGGTACAGGCTGGAGTCAGGCACATGACACCTCTCTCTTTCACTCTCTCTTTGTCTTTTTTTTTTTTTGACAATCCTACTCAACATACATACTCTATGCAAATACTGATATTAATATTTGAAGAGGAAAGAAATTGGATCAATCCATATCGGCAAATATTTCTTTTTTTCGTCTTTTTTTTCCACCTAGGCACATCATTTGATTTTTGACAAAGCCCCTTCCACTTAGTTAATTATGAGCTGTAAAACTTCTGAGAAAAGTAAATTGATAAATAATTACTAGGTCTGCACATTTCATTATTGATGAATCTGTCGTCATTTTCTGCATCGGTGAAAATGTCTATCCCAGATGAAGTTAAGGCATATGTCTTTATATTGCCCCCAATCACATTCAATTAACTTAAAAAGAGGTTTGTTAGAAAATCCAAATCCAAAAAAAACAAATTTTTCCTTGATAAAAGATATAAACAAGGACATGAATTTATCATACAGTGTACTCTAATGAATAAATTGATTGATTGTTCCAGCACTTAAAATAACTATAAATGAAAAGAAATACTTACATTACATTGTGAATTCATGTAATTGGTAACATAAACAGATCAATTAGACATAAAAATGTAGCCTTTCTTTTCTTTTTGAATATCTGCAGATTTAACTATACACATACTATATATCTGTGACACACACACACACACACAACACACACACACACACACACACACACACACACACACACACACACACAGACGCACGCTATCAGTCAGGCTGCCAGTGGCCTGCTCTGTGACCTGAGAGCCAGTGACAGGCAGCAGGCACGCAGAGCTAACTTTGCTGACCTGGATGTGGGGCACTGCTGCAGCCAATCTGTGTCATTCACTACCTTCTGTAACCCTACACAGATTAATGCACTGCTTGCCTGAAAACATGCTGAAAACCTGAACTTTGTTTAAGACACTGTAGCATTTAGTTACTTTTATTTCTGTGTGTTAGTAATGTAATCCATTCATGTTAATGGCCAAGAGCAGTAAAAGATCTTAGTAATTTGTATGTTCAAGAACTGCTTGACAAGTTGGCTCTATGACGTATACATATTATGATTTAGATGACATATGAAGAAACACTCATTATGAACAAGATGGAGTGTTAACATTTTTTCTAACACACTCACAAAACTGAGATTCCAGCATCCAACAGAGGGTCGGATGACAACACTCCCATATACTTGTTGTTGCCATGGTAACACCTGTAAACATAATTTGGAGCACAGCGAGGAGCTAATGGTACCATCTCAGAATATCATGTCATTAAAATTGATATGGGAGCTGCTGTTTGTTGTCACTTAGCTGTGTGGCGAATGAGCGCCACCATCATATTGTCTCACATTTCCTCATTCCTAACCTCTCTGAGTGCCCTGTCTCCTTCCATATTAACAACTCATCAGTCTGAACATCATAAAAGCAGAGCTTTTTTTACACAGTGTCGATTTTTGCCAATTCCTGCACGTTATTTACAACTTGAGAATTGTGCTTAAACAGCAGCCTCTTTGATTAACCTTCATTTGTAGGTTGTTTCTGGGTAGTGATTACTGCTCTGTCTCAAAAGTGCAGCTGTATCCCAATATCCATCTTCTTTTATAAGGGTTCAAGTGGAAATAATGGGCACATAGAAATACCAGTACATCTGTGACCTCTCACTGGCCAGCACCAGAATGTAAAAACAGTAGTAAATAGCATGGCAGCTGTTACAAGACCATAGCAGGGCTCCAGACTAACTTTTTATTACTAGGAGCATTAACTCCTAACTGAGCAGATACTCACGCTTACATGCTCTCAGGTACCGACATTTGGCACTGTTTAATTTAATTTTATGTGAATCTGTCCTTGGTAGTACCGACGTAATTCGCTCGGTACCCAAAAAAAGGATAAAAGTTTGGCATTGATAGAAAAATGCAAATAAATCAATGAATGCACAGAAAATTGTCTTGGTGATATCCCCGCAGTTGTGGTGTTGAAATAAAATCCAGTCCTTTTTGTCTGAGACCGAGACAACTGAAGTAAAAATGCGGACAGCGAGACGCAGACGGTGTTGAGACCATAAACGAAGTTGGGAGAAGAGAGGAGGGCTAACACCGCTTAGCTAACACCTGATTGGCTATCACTATGCAGCATTTTCCTCGCCAAAGTATGGTCTTTGGCAAGAGAAATGGATGATCTTTGACTGCTTATCGCTGCTTAATAACGTATTATGGACTGCAACATCAGAATTTTCATGAAGACATGCTAACAACTGCAACTTTAACGAACCCTGAGTGTGACACTCGAGTGAAGATGACCCACGCAGGTCTTCCCCCTTTAACAAACATTGGCCAACTGTGGCAGACCTCCTCGTTTTTCAACAGGAAATAAAGAAAATAAAAAATTGTCAAATTTGCAGGTCGCACTTGCTAGTAGTAGTAGTAGTAGTAGTAGTAGTAGTAGTAGTAGTAGTAAAAAATACTTGCACTGTTTCAAAGGCATGCAGTCCTGCATAGAGGTGTTTTCATTGTTGTCCATATGGAAAACAGTGAACAAGTAAATGTTTGTGTGGATGATTAGTCTTTTTTATTTAGTCCCATCTTTAGTTTGTTGAGGATAATAGAAGTTTAAGTCACAGTGTCATCCGTGTATTTCTGTGAAATATTTTTTCCTCTGCAAAAGAGGATCGTTCGAGTACAAAGAGGACAGTTTGGAAAAATGTGTCTCACACAAACACCTTCTTGTGGTGGGGGTTTCATCTTTACCAGCGACATTGATTTCATTATCTTGTTGGTCGAAGAGTCTCTCTCCTAAATTGACTTGGTGAGTTGGGCTTTTCACTCTGCATTTCATCCTGCCAGTTTCACACTTCCTAAAGGATGTTCACATTTCAAAATTAGTAGATCCCTTTCTTATGATTAATTTTATTCAGAGTAAATCGTGTGTGTGTGTGTGTGTGTGTGTGTGTGTGTCAACAGGCTTTGGTGGCCTGTTGAACCACTTAAAGGATTCTATTTAACGGGTTAGCCGAGCAATTAATCAAGGGTTTAATTGGAATCCCGAGTGGAGTGACATGGTTTATGCAAATAAGGTCATTAATATGCAGGCCTGCATTCGATGCTTAAATTAAAATGGCTCATCCGCCATCGCAGGCTAGCACTTTCATTACTGGAAATTAGAGTGCAATAATAACTCCAAATACACATATTTATTTTCTACAGACATTCAGAACAGGACATGCCCACAGGAAGAAAAATATGAAAAAGCAGAAAGAAGGAAGTTCTTATATTGGAGACAGTTAGGAGGAGGCAATGCTAATGCTGTTAATTTTACCTCATTAGAAGCAGACTGCTATCTGCAGGCCTTCGGTTTTAATTGGATCACCAAGCAACCAAACCACATTTGGTTCTTAATTGCTTTTTTTGCACTTTATTATAACAAGTACAGCAGCAGAATCACCAAATCCTTTGCCTGGTCAATGCTGCGCGGTGATACCAGTGTCTTGACCTGTGCTGTTGCCCTTGGTAACCATCCCCACAGGAAACGTTTGTGGTCCTTGCTCCAAAGTGTCCGGTGCACTCACCCTCACTGTGTGCTGATGCCAGGGGATTAGAGACAAGAAGGGAAGGAGTTGAGCCACAGCTGTGTTACATTCTCCTGCTATTTATTTCATTATAGCTGCACAGGAATGTTAAATGTAAGAGCAACTCTCTAATGTAACTCTTAAAATAGTTTTAATATGTTCAGCATTTGGGATCAACAAGTAAAATCTACTCAGTGGAGTAGTTGGCAACATCATTGAAGTGTGATTTAAAAAAAATAAAAAAAAAAAAAAAGTAAGTACAAATTTGAAATGGGTCTCTAGTCTAGTCTCTTGACTCTAGAATATTGTTCATGATAATACCTTTTTAAATCTTAATTGTTTAAGAAATTGTCATAACACAATATTAACAATTATGACTGTACAAAAGCAAAATGCAACAGCTTTGTTTAAATGACACAAACTGGTCTGGTATTGGCTATAAGAAATAAAATAAACATATTTCACTCCTGATTTTATTGTCTAATTTAATCGTACACAGTTTTAGAATCTAGCGTTGACTCTAGCCTAGCTCAACAGGTAAGAGCTATAGGTTCAGCTATAATAAGGGTAGGTCTATTCTGGGGATTGTAATAAAGGTAATGGTTTATTTCCAAATTAATAAAAAATAATAAATTTCAAACAAATGGATAAATAAATAATGGATAAATAAATAATTAATGAAAAACATATCTGTCTGCTGTATCTGAAAACCTGTTAAAGTTAAACACGCATGTCAAAATTTGTATAATACACTTAAGGTTGTACCAATTAAGGTGTTTTTGCACCTCTATGTGGCAATCCATGACTTACTAACCTGTTGTTGGCCCTGTCATGGTAAAGTTTTATTGTTCAAATAGCAAACCATTCATTTTTTACACATGAATATACTGAATACTGAAGCCCCAAAGTTGTGAATGTTTAAATTTTGCACTGAAAATATAATCATGTTAAATATGACAAAAAGAAAAATACATACACTGAAATCCACTTGGAAGGTTTTATTGTTAAGTTTGATTTTAAAAGACATTTTTGACCACAACCATCTATCAGTGACAGTATATTTTGAGACGTGGATTTTATATTTACCTACATAAAGGCTACACACAGCCTGCTTCCATTTCTTAATTGTTTTGCACAGTCAGTGTCATTCTACAGTGGCCAACAAGGGGCAAACACACTGCAACTAAAAAACAACAACGTGTAAATAGACAAAACACATGGAAAAAAAAAACACCATTAATTTGACAACACATGCGCAGCATTTAGCAATTGCGCAGCAAATACACACAACACAACCAAATACATACATGTGCTGCAAATACAGAAGCCATGCAAAATGAAAAGCACACAAACCCCAACAGAAAAACGCTGCACCCAGCAAGCCACAGTCTTATAACGAACCGAGAATATTTTTGCCTCTCTCGTGTTTTCTGTGCTAATGCTTCCTACGCCACCCCGAATAAACAGTCATGAAGAAACTCCGACCCCACTCTACGCGTGCACGCTCACACACAGACATGCTAGTAGACATGCACTGTAAAGTACACGACTAGATCCAAGACTTTATTATACATCCATGTTCCGAGACCACCTTCAACGTTGAATCATTGTTTCTGGTAAGTAACGTTAAAGCTAACGACACAGTCTCCACTGCAGTTATCCACTAGTCAAGACACACTTATCAATGTACAACAGCAAACGGATAGCGTTACTGAAGAAGTTATTATTGATAATATTTTTATTATTGATTATTTACTAACGTTAGCTAAGTTAATGTAAGTTACGTGTTAGCTAACAACGTTAGGCGACAGTCTCCTCTTTTAACATTTGTAATGATATATCTGGTTAAATGACTTTAGCTTAACTTAAAGGGAAGCTATGCTGATTTTTACGTGAGCATGAAAAGCTTTCCTTCAGGATGAGAATTTCATCCTTTGACACCTGCTTAAGGTGTTTTAAATGTACAGATTGGAGGCTCTAAATGTAGTATTTAGAAAATGAAATGTCCAAATTCAGAGTGCAAAGCTTGACCTTTTTGATGTAGGGGGAGTTAGAACAGAATCCATTTTTGTCTTTTTTTTATTTGTCAAGTTGATCCCTACCCTGTCCTCTAGCCTACTGGTAATTAATAGAAAATAAAGTAGTTCAACACAGGTAATCCCATTTGTTTAATTTCTTTTTATGACTCAGATGTATGCTATACAAATGTGTTTATGGTTAAATTGCTTACAAAAACACAACATTGTCAATATAGCCCCTTAATTTTGCTCTCCAAGTACAGCAGGCTGATGCCTTTAACTTTAAATTGTCAGGGGTCCGCCGAATCCTTCTCACCTTTTACCCCAGACCTGTTTACATGCCTGTCTCTGTCATAACCTTGCTGTTCCGTTGTGTAAACTAGATGAAGTGTTTTTCTGTTAAATTAGTTTTCTGGGTTTGTGTGCTTTTCATTCAGCATCGTTTCTGTATTTGCAGCATGTTTTATGTATTTGGTTGTGATATGTGTATTTGCGGAGTGTTTGCTAAATGCTGCACATGTGTGCGTAATTTGCTTGTGTTTTATCTATTTGCATGTGTTTTCTTAAGTCGCAGGGCGTTTGCCTCTCTTGGTCACCGTATATTTCCCAGCATGAAGAACAGCAGTACAAATGCAGTTTTCAGCCAACAGCGAGGTGTGGGCAGATTCAAAATGTCACTGAGCAAAGTGAATCAAATTGACCATTGAAGCAACTTTGCTCGCTAATGCTCGCTGTCGGTGGATATCATTAATTGAAACTTCTGGCTGCTGTTCTTTTTGTTTGTGCACTTCATGGTTGCCTTGCTCACTGCACTGTATGTTAGGAAGCAGTTCCATTGTTTTAATGGAGCACAATGGGGAGTTTCTGACAGCTGGTGTATGTGGAGCACAATGACTTACAGCAAACAAAGGAACGTCATTGGAAAAGGCTTCATGTACTGCAGCTGGAACGGATGGATCTTTACAAGAAAAAAAAAGCTTTGATCTGCCCTGATCATATTGGGACATCCTGTTGTGAAGCATAAATGTCACCATTCTGTTTAAGCTTATATATTTGCAAATAGCTCCTTTATTTACACACACACACAAACGCGCACACGCTCACACGCATGAATGACTCCCAGTTATTTCTCTCTCTTTTTCTGTCACTCACACACACATTGTGTCCTCATGTGTGCCAAAGATCGCCGGCTGCTTGGGGTTTTCTGTAATTACAGCAGTGAGCAGGGAGCTGTCTTTTGCATGGCAGATGGTCCAGCACCATGCTGCATCAGGTAACCGTGACAACCACCTCCCTCCTCGCTGTTAACAGCACCATCATGGCTTTTTACAATGACCAAATGTCATTATAGAGTCTGTGGAGATGGAAAGAGCAAAGGGTGGGGGGGAGGATTAGGAAGGGGGGGCAAAAACAAAAAGAAATGAGCTGGATTTTTTCAGGATGCTCGGGACCTTCTTATCAAACACACACAGACAGAAGGTAGAGAATAGTGTGACTACCACCATTGTTTTGGCTGTTGAGAAACAGCTTTGTTTAAACCTCCAATGCGTTCATTGATCATTACTCCAACCTGTTCACTGAGTCTTATTCAGCCTGTTAATTTGTCTTGTGTCTATCACATCAGTTCCACTGAGTGACATAATATATATGCCACATTTTCGCCTGCAACAAACGTGATATGCTTTTTATTTGGGCATCCTATTTTACCGTCACCACTTTTTGCCCTTCTTGTGCATCTGATATCCATCTTACGTCATCATGCCTTGGTCACGTAATGTGTGTTTTGAAAAAATTGGGTCTTTTCACCTCGTTATCACTAATCAGATGCCTCAAAGACTGCAGGTAGCGCTGATATTTAATTAGGTTCTCCTCTCAGCTTAAGATGCAGCAGATGCCTCAAGTTACCTGAATAGAAGGTTCTGCTACAGTTCTAGATGAGTTTAGCACTCCTTACAATTTAACGAGACAAACTGTCAAGTCTCCTGCAGGCTGTGTCTGCTGGGTTGCCATTATGTGTCAACAAGGCACTAAGGTCACCTGCTGCCAGGGCCTCAGTTTCATCCCATGGCCACCACTGGTGAATTACTGCAGCTGGATATGCAACTAACACTTCTTTATCATGCTTTATTGAAATTGAAAGGACAACAGAGACCAGTTCAGATGTGATATAGGCGTATAAAGAGCCAAGGATGGTGTTGAACACACTCTGCTTCTTAGTGAGGTGTGTGCTTCCTTGCAGTACCAGAGAGAGGCAGTGACGCACCTTGCTGTAGTAGGAGGTGTTGGAAGTGTGCTCTCCACAACACAAAGTCATTTGTTTATTTAATTAATCACTTATTCACCGGTTAATGAACCAAACAAGTCAATCTTGTTTTATGCAAAATATCACTTTGTGTTTATCATGTTGGTGCTTCTGTTGCTCGAGGAAAAAAATAATTTGTCTTGTAGTCATTGTAGAAGTCCTGCATCATTATTGGCATTCTCAAAGGCTACGGCAGACTGTGCTTAATCAAATATTGAAGTCACAATGAAATGGCATGTTGAGAGCATCCGGCATCCATAATTGTACACGTTTCCTGTTGAAACAGGATGTTGGGGACAAAACATAACTAATGATATTAATTGTTTAGATTGGCACCGCGAGAGGTAATTACTGAAGATAAGTAATGATATAGACATAGAAGAAAAGCTGTATATCCAAATTGATTTGGAATAAGAGAACCTTTTCTGAGTACTAATACCAAAGGTAATATATTGAAATATCAGTAGTCGTGCCTTAGGAGAAAACATGATATACCATGTATTGAGAACTATTAGATTCTCATCAATGAACACGTAACTAAATACCAGCAAAATAATGGGTTTTCAAATAAGTTAATTTAGCAAACATTGCTCTTCCATGACTCCTGTGATTGTTTTTTGTCTACTTTTTCTAACAAATTAAATGGAGGTCTTTCAGCGCTACATATTGTAAATGTCACAAGAGGAAATAAAATGTAATAAGAAAATGGAAAAAAAAAATCTTTATAAACTAATACTGAACTCTGTGTGTGTGTGTGTGTGTGTGTTTGTGTGTGTGTGTTTGTGTGATATTTCCTATTATCCTCACATCGTTTTACCTCTTTCAGTCGTCCCCCCCCTGCACATCCATCTGCCTGTCCCTGCATCTCTCTGTTCCATCCTAGGTGCATGTTTACAGCTGTGTGCAGATACACTGCTGCAGTTTTCCAACAAGACTTCCCCATGGATACCCACAGGGTGTTCACTCACACTTGTGTACATTTATGCTAAAATTACGTATATTCATCACATAGTAAGATGCTTTATGGCTCCAATTAATATGCACATTTTTATGCAAATAATTATCAGCAGTGGGAGAAAATATGAAGCTCAAGTATTGTACTCGTGGTGATGAAAATTTGTGAAATACATCTAATTGATGGATGAGCTTTCATTGGCATTAATGGAATGATTGAGGTCTGAGTTTTTGGGTGATATTCCCTGGATATACCACACGCCAATGCATTCAGTCCTATTCTCCACCTGTAGTCCTCCCCTCTTTGTTTGTGGGCTGAAGGTGGTTGTGTGTGTGTGTGTGTGTGTGTGTGTGTGTTTTTATTTTGTTTAGTTTTTTGTCTTGTTTTTGTTTTTTGTTTTATGTGACTGTGAATCTCTCTTCTCTTCTGCCCTCTTGCCACTATCTTTACAAAATTGTGTACACAGTAGTTAATTTTTTAACAGTACACACTGTTCCGTACAATCAATAGCGAGTTTGTGCTATAGTATAATTTCTTGCACCCTGTCTGATCGTAAATGTACCTCTTGATCTGCTTCTGCTGAGGGAAATCAATAGGCGTCCAGTTGTTGTGTTTTTATTATTTCATAAATCAGTCAAGTCTGCAGTGCAAAGTTACCAAAGTGGAGGCAGAAGCAACAGTAGAGCTTTTAGTTGATAAAACTAACATGCCTCTGAAACCTGTATATGAAGATATTGATCCTGTGCTCTGGAAGCGAGAGGGTTTTCACTTTGTATTACACTAGCCACAGCAGTGGTGCTATTGCGTAATGTGCTTAGCACAGTGTGACTACCTGGTTATACTTTGTGGGAATATGAGATGTCTGTGTTACACGTATCAGTCAAAGGCTAAATTTCTTGCTCCTTCAGAAAATGCAACATTAATTGTTGACACTTTTTAAATTCTGGTTTGTTTGTTTAGTTTCATTGTCATCTTCTGAGATTTTTCTTCTTTTGTTGTATTGAAAAGAAACTAAAAGATGGCTGATTTGACAGTAGAACTGAATATAGCCTACAATAATAGATGACAATGACAAAACAATTAAGACATTATATCAACTTAAAAGACAGGATTTATATTTCCCTTTAAAAAGCAAATTCTGAAACCTTCAGAAACGAGCTGTGAGCATCCAATGAGCCCATTTATTCCAAAGCAACAAGATCGGCAAAGCAGATTTGGTTTCACAGGGCAACAGTTAATGTTAAGTTCTACAATATTTATAACAGACAATGCAGCTAGACAAATTAAACAATTTAAACAACCACATAGAATCTAACAAAGCACCAAAGATTTAACAGTTTTGAGAAAAATCCGACAGAGTTTTGCTCTTGAACAGCAAGATTAGTTGCATTTCGTCTGCATTTTTGTTTTCCTCTTTTTTTAGAAGATCAATTTTGGTGTTAAGTAGAGACATACCATAAAAGTGCAGTAATCTATACAGGAAATTGGCCATTCAGTGCTTTATAAGTAATCAGCAGGCAGGATTTTTGAAAAACAACTTCAAAATCCATTGGGAACTGATGCAATTGTGTTGGGATATATGATCTCTTTTCCTTCATTCTAGTTAAACAACAAGCGTCAGCATTTTGTCTGTGCTCCAAATTCAACAGGATGTTAATGATGGATTAATACTACAGTATGTGACGAAAAGTGGTCACAGATTGTACTACTATTTTACAGCCCATAGTTGCATTCTATTTTAGACAAGTCTACAACTATAATCACTGAGAGTTGCTAGCAGTTAACATAATTACAGATTTCTTTTCAGTACATTTGTAATTTTCTTTGTGTGAACAATGTTAGCGTGAGGCGGCATCTTTTAGCTTGTTGTTGATTTTCTGTTTTCCTCTGGTAGGTTAATGTTCAATTAAGGATGTAAAGCTATGTATGCTGCGTTTGTTACACATTTTCACCTTGTGAAAGTTTGCATACATTAATTATCTGCAAGAAGCCAACATAGGTTGTACATTAATGACTTATTTTAACAATTGCTGTCTATGTAATGACACAGCAGTGATTATTGGTAATCACTGTGTTTATAGAACGTCATTTGATGGTTATTTGATGTGCCACGCATGTTGCTGTTAAATATCTCTCCCTAATGTGTTTCAAACAGTAAAGCTAACTCACTAGATAAATACGGTATGATTGACTTGTTTTAATGTGTTCGGTTCATTTAAGCACTTGCTTTCTACTTTTCCATAAGAATTGTGTATTTTGTTGTCTGTGTATTTTTATCTGTATTTTATCAGTTTAAAAATACATTGTCTTTCATCTGTGTTGGTCAAGCAGCTCAGCAGCACATCTGCAACACTGAGCACTGATATGTTTACTGTGTGTATACTTAGTTATAGAGTTATGTTTAAGATTTTAAAGACATGACTGATATTGGAGTTGTTTTTGCTTACAGGTTGGAGACTAAACCATTTAGCTGACACATTGCCTTTTACCAAAAGATATTCTGAGTTGACTAACTAACCCTGACACCAGACCTGGCCTCCGTCTCACTCTGTTCCTGAGGCCGTGTCTCTTGAGTCTTTCTCTCAGACATGAGTCTCTCAGTCTCCTGTGAGCTGCCATCTAATCCACCAGACATCTGAATCCAGACCTTCATCTCACCAAGGTCGGCAATGAAAGAGCATCTCACCGGAGCTGAGGTCTGTCCGTGCGTGGCCGGAGGAAAGGGAGAAGGCCTTAGTGTGAAATGTCAGTGCTTTTCCTGTGAAGCTATACTCATCAAAGGAGGATTAGTGTCGGACTGATGGCCTCACTGGACGAGCAGACTCTGATTGGGTAATCTGATTCATTGGAACCACTATGAGACTTGGATGTGACACATGGACAATAGGTACACTAATACACACCCATACAGTTACATGCATGTTTATGTACATGTGGATTTAGTTTATCCAAGAAAGAACTCTCTTTTTTGGCTACTTAGTTCTGCTTGCTATTACTGTAGTTCTGAATCATTTACATTTTTACACTGTGACATTCATCAGAAATGAACAGCTAAGTTAAAAGTAAAGCCTGTGAAATGTGTGACAGTGCATAAATGGATATCCATATTTGCAGGGTAAAGCTTACTCGAGAGCTACTTCTATACTCAAAAGTCAGCATGCCCAACAAGATGACTGACTAAGGTAAAAAACTATAAAGGAAATTGATATTTGGGTTAAGTTCAGCATCAGACAGAAGTTTTGTGTTTGTGTTGGTTTAATGAAACTACCTGTACACCCGGGTGACTGTACACTTCCAAGGAAGTATTTTTTTTTGGCTTCCCACTTCTCAATCTGTCCTAACAATGCAGACTACTGCAAGTATTCAAAGGCAAAATGTGCTCATTGTGCTGCTGGTGATGCCATGAGATCACCATCATTTTGTAAAAATAATTTGCCGTCATATCATCTGGCTAAGACTATAAAAGTTTGCTTTTGGAATACAATTTCAAAGTCTCTGATGACCAACCACTACACAGTCTGTCAACAAAGATTGCATTGTTATTTGCGCAAAGATACCGCAGTTTGGGTGATTTGCGAGTTGGAGAAATTTCAGTACCACCTGTGCCAGGATCATTACAATTGTGAAGAATAATGTCCACCTGGAATTTCTCTTTGTGCTTTCAGTCATTGTCAAAGAGCCTGTGTCATTTTTAATCCAGAGTCAGATTTCTTGCGAAAGATGAAAAATGTTTTCATTTTTTTCCACACACTTCCCATTTCTTGCTTTCAAAAACAGCTTTCACCACAGTATTTACTGCCTCGGGACTAATGGGAGGAGCTGTGCACAGTGTGTTAGTTTGAGCTAAATCAACCATTTTGCAACAAATAAACTGCAGGACAAATAGGAACATCATTCTTAATTTGCAAAGCTGACAGGGTAAGAAATTAGAACAATAGGAAGGCCCAGTACTGTGCTCTTCATTAAAGTCTTTGTCCTCCACACATGACTTAGTAGATTGTGATTGTAGCACTGACAGGCTGCAGACAATTACAAGTGATGTATTTATGGATTTTTCGGTGTGATTCAAAATATAGCTGCTGTCGGTGCCAAAAAGGCACCATATAGAACTGCGTTACCAGAACTCGACTTACCTCCATATTCTGATGTAAAAACCACAGTCGATACTCGTTAATGGAATGGAGTCAAAGAGAATTTGTTTATAGAGGGGTGATTTATTTTTATTAGCTCTTTCTGGTTTGGTGTATTGTTATTGTTCCCTTCTGCAGATTTATTGACTTCATTTGAATATTTGTAAAAAGAAAATGTTGGCCTCAGTGGTGCTAATGCAGATATGTGACTGTTGTGTTCGAAAATGTGGTATGCGGTTTTATATTGGACTGTTAATGTATCCTGTTATGAAAAATATCATAAGAAAAGGAAACCTTTTATAAAACCCAAAACAAGCAATGGTGTAAGGAATGGACACAGTGTGTTTATCTGCTGTAATGCTAGCTGCAAAAGTTTGCATGCCTGGCTAGTTGGCTGATGAATTGCAGTATCTTACCACATACAGCAGTGACTAAATGTTTCCATTGTCAAGGAACATTGCTATATCATTAACAACCAATATTAGTTATTGGTATTTGTAATAATAAAAAATTCAAGAGCATCTGTTATAATCTGTATACTATTTTCCGACTGTGTGGAAGCCAGTCATGCTATCAGAGTTGACAGTAATGTTAGCAGCTCTGTTCGGCTCTTTATTGGATATGGGGAACTTTATACTTCAGCCAACGCTACCCAAGATACCAACACATTGGTTAGTCTTCATCCTAAAAACCTTTTTTTCTTTTGTACTGTTGACTGTGATAACATACTGTTTGAAATGCGCACAAATAGGCTAAGAAAGAGCAGGGTTATGTTAGAAAAATATCTAATATAGTTACTTATCATGCTTAAATACGAGGACTAACTAGCTTCTATGCTGCAATATCAGCACAAAGCTGTTTCCTATTTCCATGTTTCTACAATGATCGTCTACTGGTGAGGATGGGGCCTTTTTGCTTGGGATATTTAGCCTCAGTCTTAAGTATTGTATCATGTATGTACAGTAGCTGTCAAGTGCATATCTAAGACCTCTTTTACAAGTCTTGTGCACTCATTTTAAAACATTTAAGATTGAGTTTTGAGCCAACTCGTGAAGCTAACGTTAACGAAAGCTTCACAGTCGTAGCAACAGTAACTAAATGAGGCGGGGCAAAGCAAACCGTCCTAGAAAAGTTGACAAGCCTAAGGCAAATTAAAGGGAAAACTAAAAATCTTTATCTGGAACTGGAAAACATTTGGTCAGATAGAGCATGTAGTAGGTAACATACTATATATTAGTGTCTGAACCAGAGCTAATTTAGCTTTCCTCCCCAGCCCCTGTGAATTTATATAACATTTTCTTTGGGCTGCAACATTTTAATGTACTGTGCTTCTACCCTTGATCGAAGCTGGCTGTTCACAATTTATAGTGAAAGTGGACTGAGGTATTTGGCTATAGTAGGTACACACACAGTATATTTTGCAATGAGGCGCCAGTGTGAGCGCTCTCTCAGATAGTGGTAGAAAGTATTGCAGAATAGGCGGGCATGCCCTGAATCCTAAATGTTTAGAGATCACAGACGAAATTAGGTAATTCTGTGTAGCTACTAATGGCAGAGTCTGACTGAGGATATGTTTCATTTATCCTATCTGCATCAAGGTCGACGTGGCAATTACCATGGTGGGGAGAAGCTAAAAAAGAAAATCCACCGGCCCAGTGGTGAATATACAACAAATCACCTGAGCTGTTCAGGGCAGGGGAAATTTTAAAATGGGTGATATACAGTGTAGCTCAAAGGCAGGCTGTTTAAGCATGGAGGAAGAGAGTAAATGGTTTATTACCCAGACTAGCAGAGTAGCTCTAAAAGCCCACTGCAAGCTCACACCTTTTTATGTAGCTTATACTCATGTGGCTGGTTTAGGGGACATGAAACACAGCTTATTCTGTTTCCTTATGGAGATATCCACTGGTAGTAT
Source organism: Etheostoma perlongum (assembly GCA_026937815.1). Taxonomy (NCBI): domain Eukaryota; kingdom Metazoa; phylum Chordata; class Actinopteri; order Perciformes; family Percidae; genus Etheostoma; species Etheostoma perlongum. Next base: position 10,220,527 of record CM049384.1, on the reverse strand, counting down.
TTTTAGTCTCAGATTACAATTAACAAGCTTCTTAACAGTCCCTGTGTTGCATCTGCCTTTTCTAATTTTTCTCTCATAACAAGTGTTGGGGTAAGCATAAATAAACCCTACCTGCTTTATTAGTATGAGAAGCGTGACACGGATTGTCTCAGTCTGCCACCAGGTCCTTGTAACCCTAGCATTCCATCTTCTGCTCTCCTCTCAGTCCCTCAGTGTTGTCCCTCTTGATCCCTTTCCCACAGCTTTCCCATTTGCCTTCATCCCTTCCTCGTCTTCATTCCCTTCCTCCACACTTGCTACAGACTGTCAGGCTAGCAGTGCAGCACACTTGCTGTGTTCATGTTGGGTGGTTAGCTCAGATTGGCATGCACAGTTTGTCTCCTGGACTGACCTGCGTGCCTGCGTTGCTCTCCTATTAAAATTCCTGTGCCAGCTCCCCAATGACGAAAGTGTAGCAGGGTCAGGCTGGCTCTCTGGCCTCTCTCCCCCTGCTTGCCTAATGAAGAGGATGCCTGTTGGGTTCATTATTAAAGAGCTGCTAATAACAGACGGAGAAAGAGGAGTGATGGAGAGGTGGGGGTTAGTGAAATGACTAAATGTAGAGAATAGCGGGCAGTGTGGGAAATTGCTAAGACAGTTTTTTGTTCTGTTCCTTAAAATGCTTTCAAATATTGTAGCAGCTATGCTCTACTCTTACTAGGCAGCTATGTGTAAAGCTTATTTCCAGGGCAACCAGGGTGGTTCTGTCATTGTAGGTATTGGAATGACTCTCATACCTTTAGTTTGAACTATCAAACATATTTAAATAGGGCTCATTAAAAGCAACCTATTGTTTTTGCCCTGAACAATAGCTATACAAAAGAAGAATTTTTTTTCTCCCCACTTTGTATTAGTGGAAAATATTCTGAGCTGTCCTTGCCACCAGAGGACCCCATTTATTATCAGTGCCTTAAAAGCAAGGCACATTTTTTTTGTTTAGCACCTTTCAACAACAACAAGGTAAAGTCAAAGTGCTTTACGTAAGACATAAAAAGCATTAAGACAAGCAACACAATGCTGTATGAAAAGAGACATTTAAATCGGCAACAAGGAAACCGCAATTTTTTAATGGGTTTTGTATGTCTTTCCTTTTCCCTCTTTTTCATATTCTTCTTGTGAATGTTTGGTCCATGTTGGTTGATAGATTATAATCATTCTTTTATTTTGGCCAGGATTTGAGTATCTTTTTTAAATAATCAAAATGAAAACAATTATCCGTTAAACCGTTATCGTCTTATTGTGCATTGGAGACTTTTGGACAACAAAAAGTGCAAAACTGAAATCCCATGTGTGTGGGAGAACAGGCGTGTTTACCTATATGGCCGTCTTCCAATAGTTGGCACTAAAAATCTATATGTGCTCAATGCCTGCTCTTGCATTAATCAGCCCTTTGCCGGAGGAAACATTAATTACACTGGGATTATAATATAACTATCTAGCAGACCCATATTAGGTGAAGAAAAATTTCCATATAGATGCTTGTGTTTTTTTTTAAAGGGCAATAATAGAATTCCTTATAGCTGCCTGAAGCACATCCATTCTAAATGAGTCTACTTGCTTTAAATTCTCTCACTAAGTGATGTGGGATATTATACATTTAATTACCAAATTCATCGGAATCCTTAACCAGGTCCCAGAAATTGTGCGTGTTTGTGTGTGCACGTTCATGCGTGGTATGCCTTTCTAGTTTTGGAATATTCATACTTATATGTGCAGAGGGCTCTGCCATAAGTCTCTCAGGTGTCCTGCCTCCAAACAAAAACCAGGCAAAGATTTAATGCAAATTAAGAACCATAACTAAGTGTAACAGCAAAAATATATATCGTGATCTCAACTGCAGTATCACGTCTTTGAAGAGAGAGTGCCCATTTCATGACTTGAGATAGTTGAGAAAGAAAAAAAGAAGTAATGGAATGCAGGTGAATATTTCTGTGCAGCGGGCCAGGGATGTTTATATGGTTGTCAAGCAGCGTGACCGGGGCTATTAGTTTCTGGTCGCTGCTGAGAGGCAGACCACATGGCCTATTAAAAAGAATGTTGGCCAAATAATTTAAGACAAAGATACGATCTAGTTGTGCACAAAGCACTACAGAAAAAAATGCATCGAAGGAGGAAAATGGGAAAATAAATGCAATGAAGGCATCCATTTTTCAGCGAGACTGTGAAAAAGAGACTGCTTAGATTACCATAATTGAGCTTCCCATCAAATTCTATGAGCCTCTGATGTTTACGGTCAATTATCGATGGAATGACAACAAGCAGCGAGAATGCAGCAGTGCTGCTGTAAGAGTTTTCAAGACAAGGCAATGACTGAAATAAGTCAAAACCCCCCATGTACGGTAGACCGGAACATTTCATATCAGCTATAGCTATTATCCTCATAACACAGTGGAAAAACTATTATGAAACATATGAAATCTTCATATGATTAAATACAGAAATAATCAGAAGTTTGTTCAGACAGAACCTACTGTTATCGTTAAATGGAGAGAGACTGTGTTTTTCCTCTCTGTTTGTCTAATCTAGGTCACAATTGGATGGCTGATTCCTGTGCAGAAAGTAAATCCACCCAACGATCGCAAAAGGCCTTATCCTGCTGTTTACAACAGGGCTGGGTCGATATCCACAGGAGGCGCTCAAATAAACAAACCATAAATGCTGGGGATTCTGCTGGCCTCAGAGATTATGGCTTTAACAATGATTAATTTTAACAACCTGGGCTAATTGTCTCCGAAACTTTAGTTAACAGTAAATATGATCTAGCCCTGGGTGCTTTTCTCTTCTGTAATGAAGAATAATGAGCAGTAGAATTACTGCTGGCACTTGTTAGATTTTTTTTTTTTTTTTTGATTTGTAGAGAGCATAGAGGCCGGCAGGATGTGAGTCCAGGAATGAAGAGATAGACTATATCTATCTGTGCGTCTGTCTGCCTGGAAGGAAACGAGTGAGGAAGGAAGGAATATAGACTTTAGTTTGGCTTGAAATCAAATCTGAGCCTCTTGATGAATGTGAGGGAGTTAGCCTTTTGCCTGCGTGTTTTGTATCAGCCCTTTTTTCTTTTTGACGCTCTGCTCTCTGCTGCTTGCAGGCGGTGTGTCACATCTCACCGTTTTAGGAGGCATCCCATGAAGCCTCAGTATTTTGGTTGACATGTTCGGATGGATAAAGATATTGGCCCTCCCTCCTCCGTTTACTGTCCTCCCTTTCTGTCTCTCCTTTTGATCTCTCCCCCTATCCCTGTGTGCCTGCATGCATAGAAGTGTATAACACCAGTACTGCTGTAGAAAGCAGGTTGGCCTCGAGCAGTGTCTGTGATTCGCCTTCAATCTTAGCTGTGTGCTTGAAAACCACCTGAGGCTCGAAATGAGACCTCTCCACAAGTGGCAGAGCTTAAACGCCTTCTTTTATCTACACTATTTCTCCCATAGTGCAGTGAGGGAGAGCATGGAGGGAGCTGTACTCAGACAAAGATTTGCACATAAAGTATGTGGTGTTTATGTGGAGGAGACCGACTGACAGCACCATCATACTCTGCTGTCATTATCAGATTGTATACTATGTGAAAAGATCTCATTGATCTGATCTCTTCTCTTTATTCAGCTGTGCATGCTCACAAGTTCTTTCCCTTCACTTTCTCTACTTTCTCCATTGTTTGTACGAGGAATGCACATTGTTTGGTATTGCCAGTGGACTTGTATGGGATTAGTATTGTTATCACATTCCTCCTTCACCAAGGTGCAAAAGATTCTGACCTTTAATGTAATCACTTTAACCTACACAGTATCTGACACACAGCACAACCGTATCTATATCGTTCTCTGCTGGAGTCCACAGGCACCTTGGGAGAGTCAATAGAAGTAATAAAACGTATTAGCACAGTTGGATTGAATATGCACGTTACACTTAGAGGTGCAGTCAAGTAAGGGTCACCTACGTAGAAACTAAATCCAACCCTGCATTTCATTCAGTGTGCAGAAGGCAACTCCATTACTGAGAATTTTGCAGTTTCTCAAGAGAGCGGAAATTGGCAGCATTCTGTCAGCCCATTCCAGCGTATGCAGGGGGACCAGTTCACATCCCTTTAAAACACCCAGCTCTAATTTAACCACAAGCCTTGATGACGGCAGACCCTGGCTAGTACTCCACATTCCTAGGTGAAAGGCCTGTGTGTGTGTGATTGGGAAAAGGGACCTATACATGCACTAATGGAGAGATGTCAGAGCGAGGGGGGTGCCAATGAAGGCACCCTGAACAGTTGGGGATTCGGTGCCTTGCTCAAGGGCACCTTAGCAGTGCCCAGGAGTTGAATTGGCACCTCTCCAGCTACCAGTCCACACTCCGTACTTCGTCCACAGGGACTTGAACCGTCAACCTTCCGGTTCCCAAGTCCCTACAGACTGAGCTACTGCAGCCCTAATATCTGGTATAGCAGTTGTTAACTAGACAAAAATGATCTCATGGCTGAGATCATACTGTATTTCTCTTTGATTACCCTGCATTATTTCAGGGGGGCTTGTTCATACAGTCATGTACTTCTTTGCTATATTGTGAGTTGGCCAATTTAATCCGAACCTTTGTTGTCCCACAAGGGAATGTAATTATACAGTTTTTTGGTAAAACAGCGGTTGTCTCAGGTAGTTTGCTGGATACATCTCGGGGGCTAAGTGTCCTTTAAACAATAGCCGTAGTCCTCATAATTCAAACAGTCCACTTCTGTACTTGGCCGTGTTTGCAAAGATGTGATTGACAAGGTTGTTGAATGTGAGAGAAAACCTTGAGGATATACGTTCATCAGAAGTGCAGAAGTGGAAGCTGCTTTATTGTACTTCAGAAAAATTACAGATGTTGAACGACTTGATGGGGAGGGTCAATAGTACTTACAGTAACATGATGATGAAGGTCTTTTCATATTAAGTACATGCTCAAAAAGCTTGACAGCCCCCATGGTTCTGAAGCTGTGCTTTTGAGTTGTGTATTGCAGTTTATCCTTACACATATACCTGTTTCCCAGATACAATGGTGTCCTTCAAGAAGAGCAAAACCTCCTTCCGTCAATTCAAGCACTTAGTAAACTTGAGCCTTGGTCCTGCATAATTTGTTAACTAAAAAGAAAAGAATTAGACGCTGGCCAGATCTGAATCCTCACTGCGTGTATCACTCTCAGTCTCATCAAGTGAAGCATTAAAGAGAACAGTAATCTTCAAAATAAAAAGCAAGGAGAGTTCTGAGGTTATCACCTCATTAATTTGCTTTATTCAAAAAAGAGAGTGGACAGTTTGAATGTGTGTTGCCATCCAACATTTAATTAATTTCGATCACCTCGGGGTATTCTGTGTCGTTCTCTTTCAAGCGTTAAAAGCGCTAAAAGACCATTTTGTAGCAGTTTGACTTGCATTTTTAAATCTCTCTACAGCCCTTCACGCGCTCTGTTACTTTGGTCATTAACATCTTTAGTTTTGTGAAAAGAGGCTCTCTTGAATGATAAGTTGTTGCTCTCATTTTTAACCTCTTTAAATAAAGTGGGACTAGTTTAATTCACATCTCCATTATGTCGCCTTGGTTCACTTGTAAAAAGCCGGACCAGAACTAAAAGGCAAAATATATTAAAGATCCCATGACATGGTGCTCTTTGGATGCTTTTATATAGACCTCAGTGGTCCCCTAATACCATATCTGAAGTTTTTTCCCCAAAATTCAGTCTGTAGCTTTTGAGGAGGAGAGGGTGGCCTTGACCAACTGCTACTTTGCTCATTTGAAAGCCAGGATGTCTCTCCCTCTCATGGGTGGGCCAAATTCTCTGGGCGGGCAAAGCAGAGAAAGGGGAGGTAACCTTGCCCCCTATGACCTTATAAGGGGCAAGATTCCAGCTTGGCCCATCTGAGCTTTCATTTTCTCAAAGGCAGAGCAGGATACCCAGGGCTCAGTTTACACCTATCGCCATGTCTAGCCACTGGGGGACCATAGGCAGGCTGGGGGGACGCATATTAATGTTAAAAAAACCTCATAAAGTGAAATTTTCATGCCATGGGACCTTTTAAGGGTTAGGTATATAGTTTGTAAATATTGCAAAAATAAATATAAAATACTGTATATCTATTTTCTGAAACTGAATCTGATGCGAAATTACAATATTTAGCATCACAATACATGGACATAATCATTTTTGACATACCTGTTCAGACCTAGTCTGCATTGTTATCAACCGGCGCTTTTGTCAGATTGTGTGTAATCCTCAAGAAATAAATGACAGCCTTAATACCCCAATCTGCCTCTTGGGGCTTTATACATGAAATGTATTGGATGTGCCATTGAATTCAGCCAGGAGTCTTGTTGAGGCCTATGGGAGGAAACAGTAACACATTGAAAGTGCTGATGAATCCAATCAGCCTGTTTGCAGGCATCCAACACAGATATGCTGGTGCACTAAGCAGCGCTACTCAAGGGCTTAATTAGAAGGATGCTTGTGTATTGTTTGTTTTCAGGCATTAGTAAAGTCTGTGTGTCCTGATAATGGAATTGGCTGGGAAGTGGAATCGTTTGGCCCTGCCTTCATGCAGCTAGGTCTGATACTGCTTGTCAACACCATTGTTTCCTCACCCTCCTGTGGAGCCCCTATCGATGTCAACGAAGGAAGAAAGCTCGGCAGCAGCAAGCCAACCCCTCAGCCAAAGCGCACAGGTCAGACTGTCAGCTAACAAGGCCCTTCATGCTGGAGAAAAGTCTTTTGTATTAAAATCTACCTCTAATTAGCAGCTAGAGTCCTCCCCCTACAGCCTCACACACCTCAAATCATTCCGTCATTGTATGAATGCAAACAGTTTTTCAGCTCTTTTAGCTATGGACCACAGCAGGTACTTTGACCGGTGGGTAAAGGTGCAGCTGATAGATGAGGATGAAAATCCATCAGATGCAGAACTGTGTGATGATGTTAAATGCAATATAAATTCAATAATAACTGGATGGTGGGTGCAATAAAATACTAAGTTTCATTGTTACTTATTACTCATTTTGGGTAGCTGTGTTGTCCGTTTGACACATGCCTAGTTGGAGTTGTTTTACTGTCACCTGTTGTATGTAAGTTTAAGGGACCAAAAATATACATTTCTATTAGCTGACAATGATTTTTGGCTATTTTTACATTGACATTTACTTACATGATAGTTGTAGTTCATGGCAGGTTAGTTAGAATGTCATCCAGCCAAACCCACCCGCTTGATATGACAATGAGGGAAGCTTAGGAATTCTTTCACTGGGCGAGGCAGGAATTCAATCAGTCGGACTATGGGGCTAGGAAACTGGGCATCCGACACAGTTACGCTTCAGCACTTTTCAATTTGGGCTTGGCCAGCCTCAGCCTCCGGCCTGTAGCATATCATTAATGAAAGTCACATTAGGCATCCCTGTCATCCTTAGTCATTCCGTTCAACCAGTAGGAAGTTTCAGAGCTGTATGGAAGGCTAATGTTCTTAGCTGTATCACACACCTTGACTCTGTATGCACTGTCACGTTATCATCATATTATTGTGTTATTGTTATATTTTGGGCTTGTAATTAAGAAGAAGACATACTTTATTGATCACCGGGTGGGGAGAAATTACATTATTTTGACTCTGTTGGTGTAACATATTACACACAGGCCCAAAATAAACACACACAGGCACAAATATGACCTATACATGCACTAATGGAGAGATGTCCGAGCGAGGGGGGTGCCAATGAAGGCGCCCTGAACAGCTCTACTCCTTAACTCTACTTCTGGCTGCTTGATAACTTCTGGTTCTATCAAGGCATAATGTGCCCAACTGCTGTGGAAGTACTCGTTCTTGCTTGACAAACCTGAAATACAGAGAATGCTGGAAATCTCTTATTATCTGTGGATTTTTTTTAAAGATTTGCTCCTGATCATTGATTTCTCCACAATTTCTGTGATAAAAAAAAACTGCTGCCCTTTTCTATGTCCTCCCCGCTGACCCAGCCCTTTTACTATCATTGTCTTAAATGATTCATCATGCTTATTCTTCTCTCTTCGTTTCCCAAGCAGTTCCTTGTGTGGTGTAGTAGAGGTCATGGATTCCTACGTTTTATGCAGGGAAGATTAGATTGATGTCTTGGGTTTCCGCACGTTGTGACCTTTGCCTTTAATCGAGTGCCGAACACAGTGAATGCCTGGCCTGCTCTCAGACCTTTGGCCTTCAGGGTGAGCTCCATATTGAGAGGTCCAGCTCATGTTCCCAACTTGTGTGGTTCTGTGGATCTGGCAAATGGCCTTTTGGTGGACATATTTGGTTCTTACACAATAGCATTGCTTCTATGGTGCAAGTCAATGCACTCTCTGGCCTTACTGTGTTTAAGTGATTTGGCCTCACAGCATCAAATTCCAGAGAAGAAAGCACGCACTGCATTCTTGATGTAGTTTCTGATGGGCATCTGAACTCCCTTGTCAAATAGCTGCTGCTGACCTGTCAAGCAGTCTGTTTACACATACTATCAGGGTGAAAGCTCAGCAAAATATCACACTGTGTGATGCTCCTTTAACATAATGTGTGTTACTTGAGCTGCTTATGTCTAAGAAAAGCTGAGCCCCCCCAGCTGCCAGAAAACACACACACACACACACAAACACACACAAATTAAGTAATTACTTCCAAGTCTTTGTTTAAAATAAACCAAAAACAATTATGATTGTTTCCATTCTTAGGCCCTTAACCTTTGGTAGGGGCAGTTTTGAAATGCACATGCACTTCATGTGGTTTTGACAAAGCTATTAATAATTAATTTGGCTCTAACAGTAACAATAACAAAGTCTTCCTTACACTTTTATGCAAATCTACATCATGATAAACCTGTTTTTAACACAGCTACAACACAATTTGGCTCTAATGTAACACTAATAACCAATAACTTATTAAACTCTTATAAACATTTTTTCTCTGTGTCATCCTGTTCATTCGTGACCTAATGGCCACCTGGGGCTTGCTAACTGCTGACAAGGGATGGAATGTCCGGTGTGATGTTAGTGACAGCCAGTCTCAAGTCCTGGTGTACATCGGGCCTGTTACGGGCCTTTGTTGTCATTGTTACAAGGGCGCTGAAGGCCGTCTCAGACAGATATGTGGTGCTGAAGGGGAGAACAATTTTATAATTGCGTGTTTGGCCAGTCTTGGTTCAACAGCGTGTCCTTTAACGATCCAAAATCTTTTGTATCCGTTCTCCTAGAAATATTTCTCTGAAGCAAAATCAGCTTAAAGTTCAGTAAGCTCATTTTCACAGCCGATGTATTCCACTTCCTCCATGCTGGAAATGTAGGGGTCCATCTCCCACAATTCTTTTGATAAGTACTTGTCAACATCAGCAAAACGGAACTTAATTTTCTCCAGGAGCAAAATCATGTGTCGGGTAAACTCAGTGCGTAAAGGTGCACGCACAGTGCCACCAGACTGGTTAATCAGCAGTGGAAATTGTTGCAGCTCTTCTTTTGACATTTTCCTAACTCTGTATTCCTTTATATGCACAAAAGCACAGAGAGCGTCTTTGCGCTGCAGGATGTTTGATTCGGGGCCTTGCATCCGCTTCTTTGTCCGCTAGCTATCCCGGGGCTTTTCCTTCAAACTGCTGTTATAGGAACGGCAACTTATTTGGACTTAAACTTATTCACTGTATCCCCCAGAGTTGGATAAGTTCATACATACTTTTATCGTCTCTGTGCATGTTGCAACACTGTCTGACCCGCAGAAGGAGAAGCACTGCTACTTGGGTGGAGTGGTTAGTGCAACCTGAAAAGCATCGTTGTTACTCTCTGCTCCACACTACAGGGCTTCTCAGGTGCTTCACATTCTGTGGAGAATATTTCCTAGTATGTATACGGTTAGAAGATGGCTGTGTCTCATGTGACTTTGTTATTTGTACATGCTGTTACTATGCAGATCACAACATGTAAATAGGAAAATGTTAGTTTTATTTTGTCACTTGGATCTGTGGAGAGCTAGGCTAGTGTTGGGTGCGTCAGACATAGTTACGACACACACAGATGAGAAGGGTCTGTATGGACTGTATGGGGGATGCAGTTAATATGCTGAAGTCTCAATAAGTTGGCATGTTCCTTTAAATCCCTTGTTTTTGCCCATCATCGCTGCAACACCATCAGCGCAGCGTGCAACAAGGTTCTCGTAGGGCGGGTTATTGTACATAAATGATGAGCACGGACTCGTCTAACACACTCGTTTCATCCAATTAAATGGCAAAAAAGAACAGTGTCTTGTGCAACTGGTTTTGACAATCTCCAGCCCTTTGATCAATTCTGTCTTTGACAATGTTATCAGAGAGTGGGACGATTTTCACTTTATCCACCACCTGTGGGCCACACAGTCTCTCTACAAGGCAGGTGGGTTTGATTAGCTGCTCTCCAATGTGTTTGGCTTTTTAGCCTTGGCAATTAATAGCGAACACTCAAATGACGCCTCCGTGGCTCAGTGGAAATCACTGCCGGTGATTTCTGATGTCGTTGGATCTTATTGATAGTGCAAGTTGCCTGGCCTTGACCAACAGTATCCTGTTGTTTTGTTTCTGGGTGTTGTTTAATTTTGCTTGGCTTCATGCTGTCATTAGCTAGCTTCTGCCTACAAATGAGACATTCTGGCCGAAATTTGTCCTGTCCTTCAATAAAACCGAAGTGGAGGTAATTCTCGATATATAGCATAACTTTCTTTTTTGATACAGAGGAATCATCAGCAGTTTCTCAGACATGTTTCATTCATAAAATAGTGATGCCATGGCACAGGAAAAACGACGATGATAGCAGCTAGCAGCTGACCTGATGACAGCAAGGGTCACAGGTTAAGAGGTTTGGTCTACTAAGTAGCCTGCCTATAATTTTCAGCAAGAACAAAATATATTGTTTTTATACAGACTTTTGTATACATTATCTATTCTAGTGTACTATCATAATTTAACGTGCAAATATATTTGTTTGATCTTTGGTGCGCGGACCCCAGGTTGGGAACCACTGCTCTACAGTATATGTATTCATGTAACTTGTCTTTATCTGTTTTCATCTGGGTATTTTTTGATGCTTCTTTGTGTCACGTCAGTTTTTTTGACACTTTGACAGATTAACACATCAACACCAAGACTGGTGTTTTTTTTTCTCACTTTAGGGGCTCCTTGTTTCTCCCCGACTCTTCGCTTGACTTTGTTGTCTATATCATGTCACCTCTCTTAGCCCGTAGCTCCATTTCCATACCCGAGCTGTCAAAAGAAATCACTCTCATTTATCTGCCTGAGAGATTGGATGTGCTAAAAGAGGTCTGAGCATGTATAGTGGTCTGATTTGACTGATACGGCGAGATGAAAAACATAAGGAGACTCTGAAGGGTTTAGAGTCAAAAGCCTTATTGCAACATTTATTGTTACTTGCTGCACATAGGGCCTAAACCAGTGCACACATTCCCACATGGAGATCATCACTATATCCTGGCTATGTATGTGTACTATGAGTAATTAAATTGAGTCTGGCAGCAGACTACCCTGCTTTCTCACAGCTTGAGAGGCTATATAAAACAGGGTGTGGAGCATGTGGAAAGTGTGATCCTCCATCTGCAGTTGCCTACATGGCCTCTCTCAGCCTCAGAGGACACATGCTGCAGTAGGAGGATTTGTGTTGTGCAGTGCAGTGAAATGCATGTTGCCACTGAAAACATTGACCACCAAAATAAACCAAAGCCTAAAATGATAGTTTCATTAGACCCTATGAACTTAAGGAAGACTTGCTGCGTGACTTCGAAAGCTATTACTGTTTTTCTGACGGAATTACAGAGATTGATGGCTCGGGCAAGCATCAATCATAAAGTTTCTGGAGCTGACTCAGTGTTCCGGGGTGTACCCTTCCTGCTGGTTTGTGATTTATTGTTAGTTTGGCCATTTGCTGAATGTTGGTGTGCACCAAATCATTTGGCCCCTGAGAAATGACGACAGGTGCAAAAAGTGATGTTCATTAGCTGACACATTTTTCTTCTCCACGCTGTGCATGACATGATGTTCACTTTACATGATATGCCAATTTGAGTATACTATAGAGTAGGGCATACATGAACAACTAGTTTGATAATAAATCAATGTTGATTATTAATTTGACTAATTGGTTATTAATTGGATAATAGGATGGATTGGATTATAGAATTTGCAAATAAATTAAATGTATGCTACACCAAGAAGGCAAAAAATAGGCCACTACAAAAGAACATTTTTTAAATACATAAATGGACAGTGAGGATGCAGCTATGCACTGAGAATACAAGTGAAATGTAAATGTCTATTTCAGATATTGCTCAAGTTTCTGTTGTGAATAAATAAAGGATTTAATTCAGGCTGTTTTGTGTCTGACAAATGCACGATTACAGGTTAATTTAAAATCAAAGCGGGCAAAAATAACGTTAAGTTACCTTCCGATTTTCTCTCCATTTTGTGATGGAGGCAGTTTTGTAAAGTTTAGGTTACTAATTAACTGTGGGTCTTTACCCATGTAGCTCCAACATCCTCCATGTATTGTAGCTCCAAAGTATACTTATACATACTTTTGAACACTGTACTCTGTAGTAGTCTCTGCCTCTGCCATTTTTCAAATGGTTCCAGAGGAGATGTGTGATTTCCCATAATTCATCACGTGAGCTATACAAGGCATTCCCATTAGCTGACTTACTTCACGTTGCCACAGCGCAACATAACATAGACCCAACAAATCAATTATAAAATGTGTCAATCGATTGAATCAATCAGTTGTTGCAGCCCTAATATAGAGCATGATGTAATGAGCAGTAATCATCTCATGACTTAAACATGTATGTCCAAATAATAATGATAATGATTAATAATAATGACTGGGTTTTTTTCCGATACCGGTGCTAAAGCGATACTTTGAAAACGGTGCCGGTGCCTGAAATGATATTTTTTAATCATGTACAAAAAAAAAGAAAAAAAAAAGGGTACTAAACAACAGTCGGCAACATTAAAGAACGGCTTGTTTATTGTTAAAGGTCATATGGTCAAAATTAAAGATTTAATAATAATGTAATAACTATAATTTACAACAATAACTTATTTCACCAGTAAATTGCTGTTGAACGACAAAAACAACCACCAGATGGGAAAAGGGTATTTTGCAATAACTTTGAATGCGCCACGAGGCTACCTGTTTTAACCGTCTAGCGTTTGTATTGTTTAATTCTGACAACGGCAGCTGCTGCTCTGCAAAGCAGACTGTTGCGTCCCAGTGTTGGAAACCTCTACAGTGAAAATCAGTCACACTTTACACTGTTTAACATAGGCTAACGTTACCTGCTGTCGAGTGTAGTGTTTTTGTTCTTATTCGGTCTCGTTACTACCGCTTACGTCAGCACCGGTGTCCTATTGGCACTGCGTTTCGGGAACGAAACCTAGTGGCAGTCAACTTTTGCCATAAAAATCAATCAAAAATGTGTTTTAAACATAGCTTTTCAAATGTCTACAGACTAATCTTTCCAAATATATCATGATAAAGCTTTTCCTGGCTTTTGGCCAAACTTGCCACTGGTGTGTAGAAACTGCAGTATCTTTGGCTGCTGTAATGTGTGTCTCTCGACATTTCGCCTCCCATTTATCCTCTCATGCCCTGTGATTTGTGTTGTGCGACTGTTGTAGGCAGGAAGCTGCACTCTTGGTACAGAGGTCTATCACTAACACCATGAGTAGCAAATATTCACTTTGCACTTATCACCGCAGGGCAGGCACATGAGTGCTTGCACTTCATTAACTTAATTATATACTGAATGCACACAAGTTCAAGTGCCAAAGGAAGTAGTCCTTAGATCAGTGTTTTCAGGGCTTTTCTATGCCATCTGAGTTTCAACTGTGTGTCTTTGAGCAAATCATCAATCTCAACCAGCACTTCTAAATGGCTGTGGGGGTTGAGAACAAGCGAGTTTCCCCCTTGCAGACCAATACAGCATTCCAAAAAAAGGGAAAAGCTGCATTATCTGACAGGTGCTAGTGCATTGGTATCACAGTACAGTCCTTTCAAAACAGTGACAGTATAGCTGTCTAGCTTTCTCAGGGGGCCAAGAGCCACTGTTCTGACATGTCCCTGTGTCAGCGGTCTAGAGGAGAGCTGGAATGTGCTCATGACTCTACATGCGTACCCTGTTTTGCTCCACTGGGGTGCAGACTGGCAGGATCAGGCAAGCCCCCCCCCACCCCACCCACTGCAATCCCTCACGCCCTGTCTTTCATACTTTGACCGAGTGAGATGGAGGGATAGTGGTTCATGAGATAGATATTGAGATATGATGCACTGTGAAAACATTCTTCACTCTAAAGGTGTTCATGGCCATGATATATAAAAAGGCTCATTGTGCACACTTGTCATTCGGCAATGTCCACTAAAAGGAGCACTAAACCCTACACTAAAGTGGTTTGCTCTTCAAATAGAAAGCCTAGTTTAATGTATTTTCTAAACAATATTGCTAACCGTTGTATTCAAATGTAAAAAAGTTGGCCTTTTTGTGTTCTTCCTAAACATTTGAGTTGAATGTGACTGAAGTGTTTTCTTTACCTTGGTCTTACGATCTCTTCCCCTGCTTTCACCCAAGGCTGGAGAGCAAGGCTGCAGGGAGAAAGGTGTTTATGTGTCCTCCAGAAATAGTTTTACTTTGTAATAGCTGAGGACAAACATATTATTAAAGCTTGATACAACTCTTATCCACAGGAATTAATTTCATCTCCTTTACTCAGTGTATAATTCTAATTGTGTTCTTTTTTAGTGGAAATCAAAACTAACAAAGGTTTAATAATGATTTGTGTTCATAACTGCTTCTCACAGCATTACATTTTCAGCATTTCAGCATGTCATATTTGAGAAGGCTTCATCGTGAAAACTTGCCCAAAACTTTGTGCTCATCTTAAAACAATACCGTTTCTTTTATCTGAGCGGAGAGAGAAGACTTTATTGAATTTGAAGCAAAATGATAACATCATGTGGAAAGAGTGTGCTGAGAAAATAGACTTTTATCAAGAAGTGTTGTTATTGGAGGACTGCAGTGTTAGCCAACTTTGTTGCAACTTAATTTGTTTTCTCATGCTCTTGTCTTGATTCTTCATTTCCAGCCTCCACAGGGATCTGACAGAGACAAAACAAAAGGGATTCTAAGCCTGAGAGGAGAAAAGACTGTGTAGAGGAGAATGGCATTTTCTGTGCATCTTTTGACCCTGACCCTTTGGGAGTTGTCATTCATATGAGTAATATGTATGTGTGTCTGCATGACTTTTTGTTCCCATTTGTGTGTGTGGTTTCTTTTAAGTGAACTTTCTGCTCAGCAGCACATTGTTGTTATAAAAAGGAGTATGACAGATGACCATTTCAATATATACACAATACCTCTTTTTCTTTCTTTCGTATAATTAAAAAAGTGTTTCTCTGTACCTGCACTACTTATGCACAGTGTGATCTGTGATGCCTGGCAGATGTGCTTGTTTAAAGGTGGTATCAGGTTTCCTTGAGGTGGAAAGGGAGCACATACCTAGAAATAGCAGCAGCAGCAGTAGGCAGCTGGGTTCCACGTCATCCTAAGCTGCAGCAACCAGAGCCCATCTGGAGAGAACAGAAAGCCAAGGACACTGCAGAAGAAGATGGGAAGTGAGAGAAAGAGGCCTTTCTGTCTTTCTTTTCTTTCTTTCTTTCTGCACTCACTCACACACACAGAGTCAGACTTAAACAATCTGCCATGGAAGACTCTATGTCACCTGAAACCCACGCTCATGTCCTTTTAATCTTACACCCCTACTCGTCTGCTCACTTTGGGCCACTGGGACAGAAGTGTCAATGACAGACAAACTGAATTGATGCCTTTTCCTGCCTCAAGCTACACTGTGTAGATGGATACATGTGGTTTCTACAGTACCACCACAGTCATTTTCCAACAGCTTATATTTAGGAAAAATGATTGTAGCAAGGCTTGGATGATATGATCTGAAATATATATCAGGATAAATTATCAGATAATAACTATTTATTCAGCATTGGTAGTGGCATGGCTCTAGGTCTATCTCTGTCTCTGTCCTGTTTATACATCAGTGCATTTCAAAGCATTTCTTGACATGTTGGCTCACCTCTGACATAAGTGTCTTGTCAAATAGCAGTATGATCAGTTAAAGATATTGGGCTATTGGCTGACTGGTTGGTTTGTCCTCTAAAGATGTCTCTGTGTATTGCAGCTAATTTGTAGATCTATAAATGAGAATGTTTATTGTCCAAACCTACAGTACTACAGCTTTAAGTTGTTTGCACTTAAAATACCATGATTAGGTAACAAAGAGTTGTTTGCAGATTGATTGTTGAATTTCAGTACGCTATACAGTAATGAACTTGTAGCATAAATATGCTTTATATTTAGTGTTAATGGAAGCTTTAGTGTGTAACCTTTTTTATATTAATGAATAAGGGTCACCAAAATTAAGTTACAGTCTCGAATTCTCGTTGATACTGCCACGCCCCCATGTCATGTCCGGTCGGCTTGGAGATTACTACACACAGTAGCAGAAGAAGACCAGCTATAAACACAAACACACACACACACACACACACACACACACACACACAGACACACGGAGCATTCACAGATTGCCCTCAGCTTGAGCGAAGCGCTGCACGAATGAGGTAATAAAAACACTCTTCGGTCAGTTTGTCAACACTAGTGTTTCAGTGCTGCCAGTCAACCTCCTCTTATTTAGCTACAGCCAGTCAAAAGCTAGCATGGCAATTGCAGATGCAGGAGACCCATCGACAGAACTCCTCTTTCACTCAAGTAGGCGGTGTGCAAGTATTTTGGATTTCCAGTGATTTATATTGACAGCGCATTGTTGACAAAAAAGCCACAGTTTGCAAGCTCTGCTATGTGCGTGTACCAAATGCTTCCACTGGAATCACAACTAACATGGCTGTTATCTGTGTGGTATATGTTCAACTGTAAGAAATAGTTTAAGACACTTTATTTTTCAGAGAAGACTATGGACATGGCTGTTTTATTGTTTTTTGTTTGTTTTGTTTTGAACCTGAATTTCATCTTCTATGAAGAAGACTGCAGTTACACAAGAAAAACTAGATGACAGGTTATTTTGCTTAAGTTCCCAATTGACTGAAAATATGAGTTATTGTTATATTATGTTGATGTAAGCATATTGCATAATAGTCTAGTCTAAAAATGGCATAGCAAGCTGTGCTTTAAAAAAGAAATGTAAAAATCGAGAATCAAACCGTGACGTTAGAAACGAAAATGTAATCAAATTGAGGATTTGGAGAATCGTGACACCCTTAGCAATGGACATCCGTTATATTTAAGCTAATGCCAAATGAGTCGATACAAAGCTAAGATTATTAGCTCCACAGAACTCTCTGTATTTGTCAGTATGGCTATGTTCAGAAACTGGTGTCTGGTGACATTTGCACGCAGAAAATCAAGCAAAGATGATTACCTCTTCTGAAGAGTCAATGTTTTTTTTTAATTCTCTGTGTCCTCCTTGGTTTCTAGCAACTGGATGGGTGAGGGGTGGGGATGGGGCACAATCACAGAAGGCTTGTATCATGTGGATGTGCTGACAGTTTTGTTTGTGTGTCATTACTTAGAATTCCTCATGATTGAGACAATCTAACCACTATAGCTTTAAGAGCTCTGTGGATATGTTCTGAACTCTTTTACCACGGCTTACTCTGTCTTAGTGATCATATGTGGCTATTTCTACATTTTGTAGGTGTTTGTTTTAATGGCATAGAGCTCAAAACAAGACTTGGGATTTAGTGTGCTGGTGGACTCAGAGGCCTCAGGCAATCAGAGGCATCAGTCATCCACCGTTTATCGAGTGATGGAAGGATGGAGAGATACTTGGACAGAGAGAGAGGTGGAAAGATCTACAGAAACAAAGGGAGACAGTGATAGAGCGAGGCGTACAGACAAAGTGATAGAGCCAGGGAAGTGGGTGTATAAAATGCATATATAAGAAGAGGACTAAAATGTCAGCAGGAAAACATTTGTCTGGAGGTGTGATCCACTCAGACACAGCTCAGCTGCCCAAGTGGGTAAACAGCTGGAATCATAGTTCAGTGACATTAATAGCCTGTTGCTATACTGCCAATATGGCACCGGTTACTCAGACTGGTATCTGCTTATTTTAAATGTTTATATTTTACATATTTTATATGTAACTCTATGTTGTCTCACATGTTTTATGCCTTCTCTTGGTCAGGTCAATGTTGCAAATGAGAATTTGTTCTCAATCTGCTTACCTGGTTAAATAAAGGTTAAATTTAAAATTTAAAATCTAGCAGACCAAAGAGCAATGTGAATTTATGTGCCACTGAAATTAATGTGCTGCCTTTTGGTGCTCCAAAACGGACATTGGAAGCAACAGAAGCATCGCTGCATGTGACGCTAGTTAACTTGGCAGCAGGCGTTAGCCTACCATTAGCATTAGCTGGCTTGAACACTGTTAAAATGCTGGCAGCTAAACAGTCTTACATGTGGCTGTATTTCACTGGAAAGAATTCCAACACCGCTTACAGTCTGCAGTTAAAGACACAGAGTACGGTAGCTGCACTTTGAGACACCGTGGCCGTAACTGTTTTTAGAAGTATTGATTTTGCACCGTGTTTTAAAGTTAGTGGAAGGTTTTTACAGTTTTCTCTTCTTTTGCACCCAACAACTGAAACTTAAGTGCTTTAGTAAATTACAAGGAGGATGACACTTTATATTTCAATATTTCTTTTTCCCAAAAACCAAAGTAATCAGATTAGAGGTCTATACCAGACCTGATCCAAAATAGACCTGAGGAAATCTACCTGACTCTGACTTGCATACATTTATTTTCCTGATCCATCAGGGTCCAAAGAATAGCCCCAAGGACAATTAGACCAACAGACCCAACGACAGTATAAAGAGAACACTGGCAGCAGCATGGTATGCTACCAGTTAAGAGCATAGTTGGTCAAAAACAGTAGCAATACATGCTTTTTTCCCTGCACATCAAATTTTCACTAAAACCTCAAAAAAAAGGATATCGACTAGCCTCAGATTCACTCAGGTATTAGACATATTGGGCCCTATTTTAATGATCTAAGCGCATGGCGTGAAGCACATGGCGCAGGTGTGTTTAGGGCGTGTCCAAATCCATTTTTACTAGTTTGACGGCGGAAAAAAGGGTTTGTGCACCAGGCGCATGGTTCGAAAAGGTTGTATTTAATGTCTTCATTAATTCATAGGTGTGTTTTGGGCGTAACATGCAATAAATCAATCAGAGTGTCATCTCCCATTCCCTTCAAAAACAAGGTGCAATTGTACCTTGGCGCAATGCTATTATGGTGGATTATATGTCATATTTTTATTTGTAATCTTTTGCATTTATGTGCTGCTTCCCTGTGTGTGTGTGTGTGTGTGTGTGTGTGTGTGTGTGTGTGTGTGTAACAAGCATAGTGTGCGCATGCTGTGCATAAGCCTCAGTGCATTTTACTAATTCGCTGTTAAAATAACAATGAAATGCTGCGCTATAGACTATAGACCAGGTTTTTATGGTCAATGGCATGATCACTTCCCTGCTGTCTTAAGAAAGCACTACATCAAGAATTCACCTGAACACAGCTCCCTCTAAGACCCGCAAAGATGGGCGCAGGTGCATTTGCCATTTAAACGATGTGGGCGCTGGACGGGAAATTGACAACTTCTTCGGTCTTAATCTATCAAAGACACTTGCGTTGGACTTCCCGCTGCGCCGGGTGCAAGAAAGGACGCATTGACACAAAGACCTGCAGCAAATAACTGAGGTTAAAAAACAGGTCTGAGTTCTGTTCAGTTATTAGACGCTGTAAACTTCTGTTAAGACTCACTTGGTTTGTTTTGTACACCTGGCAGCCTGTTTGGAATTGTTGCTTGACATATGACATAAAAAATAAATCATCTAAATTAATAATTTTCTGTTAATGGACTAACTTGTTAATTGATATTTGATCACAAGTTTTATCTGCTTCTCTATCAGCCTTAGTATTAGGCCTTGTTCTCCTTGTGTTAATGTTGATGTCCCCTCCGCTGTGGGGGTTGATGCTGCTTCCAAGCACATTTGGAGATCAAGAGAAGGCAATGTGAAAGGGAGCACAGAGTACTTTGGGTATCCGTTTTCCCTTGTGTAGGTGTTCAGGGGACTTCAATAAAGTAAGTTAGTCTGTTTGTTAGATCACCCCCCATGTCTTTCCATTTTCTATCCATAGGATGTCAAGATGCAAATTTGAGGCTCTACATCCGCTTCACAGCAGCAGCCCCCAGACTCACGGTTCATCAGAGCATAAACATGTGTCAGGCCAAGGAAAATATTTGGAGAGAAGGATAACAGAAACAGAAAATTGTGTGGTTTGGTTTGAGCTCCGAGTGTGAAAGGGTCATATTGTTCGTCAGAGTTTTTCAGAGGTCAAAGACACAAAAATATGTCGTCTTTTTGTCCTTCTGTGCCCCCTCTTCACATCCCATTTCTTTTTTTCCACATCTCAAAAGACTAGAGCACTATTTAATATGAAAACATGTCTCTTAAAAGTGTAAACACAGTCTTTTGAGCTTGAATGCATTAAAACCTGTATAGTGGTAACTAATACCTTGAAATAAAAGTGCATGACAAACAGGCAGGGTCACAACAGTTTGAATGGGGCACTCCAGTCAATACAGATTTCACAGTTACACTGAGGTCACTGCAGGAATCTTAATATACCACACTATCAACTTTGCACAGCTGACCCCAAGTACAGTACAGTACTGTATTGCCTTTATGAGTGGCTGTCAGCCATCTCGGGTATAATGTCACCCTCTGACCCCGTTGCCTTGGTTACTAACTACTCCGGGTCTTTCTAGACTCTCATCTTAGAGTTTTTTTTTTAGCGTTACAAGAAGAAGTGATGAGGAAAAGAGGGAGAAAGAGAGAAGCAGAGAGAGTGTGTGTGGTGTTGGCCTTGCCAGCCCTCTCTGCCCTGACGTAAGTGAGCATGGAGACACCGGGGGTATCTTTTCAATTGCTCATTCCTTCCCTTTTCAACAGCAGCCTGAAAGCTGTCAGACTTCCCACGCGCCAAAATCCACACATGCCCTGCCACTGCGTTGCCTTGGTGACATTCAAACTTGGTCCTCGAGCATTGGAGAAAGGATGAGGTTGGGTGAACAGAGGTGCCATTTGGGATTGTAGGTGAAACTGCTGGTGACCCACAGAGCTCGTCATACCGCCGTCTGTTGCGTTTTTCCAGGAGTGACAGTCAAAGCCTGCGTGTTTGCCGGCGGGAAGCTGACTTGTGTGAGAGGATGAGGATTGGCAAAGGAGAGCGGCTGGTACATAGGAGGCCATTTCACGCAACACAGCTTCCAGGAAGTCAGTCATCAGAGATGCCAAAAGAAAGCTGCATCTTTTTCATAGCCGGCCAAACGGAGCAACCAGGCGTGGAAGGCCCTCGAGAAGACAATATCCCCTAACTAATGCCATCTGGGATGACTTTCCTGGTCCTTCTGTTGAAGCCTCTCACCCTTGAACCGTTCATTTCAAACTTCATTTCAAATATGCTTTGGGGCTTGGTTATTTAGTCATTTGTTGTCATGTTTTAGGGACCTCATTTTTGTTCATTTGATGAGTTTTTGAATAGGACTCTGCCAGTTTTACGCCAATGCACTGGAGGTTGTCTGTTATTCTACTGCATATGTACTTTGTGTGTAATGGGAATATGGAGATGACAGGAGAGGAAGAAAAGGCTTTTGGGTAAAAAAGGGCTGAGCCAAGATAAAACACAGTCAGGCCAACAGGAAAATGGGAAATCACCATTTCTGCCTTGCAGTACCCATGGATCCAACAACAGCTGTGGGGGACAATACCTTCAGGATGATCAGATAATCACAGTACAGTGGTATTAAATGCATAGAGGAAGTAGAAAAAGCACAGACACAAGACAGCTTGTCATAATGTGTAGTACAGTATTTCACCTTGAGAAAGGTTACACCTGAAGATAAAATTAAGATAAATTGACAGGAAAAAATAACAAACATATAACAAGAGGCAAGCTGTTGCCTCAGGGCGTTTGATTCATCCTGCAAGAAAGTCAATATACCAAGCTGAAACCATAAAACTGTAGAATTTCACAGAGAGCCATAAAGACACATTTCTGTTAAACTTTCTGTAATACAAAAGCAATCTGATGTATCGGCAATAGGCCACAGTTTGCTTCCTCAACACCATACCAGAGTGGGTTTTTGTTTTATTGTGTAATAGATTTCATGGCAGAAATATTTCCTGAAAAGCTAGGAATTGTTCAGTATGACCATATTATTCCTTAGAGGGAACATCATGGGGAGGTTTCATAATAGTTATGGGGTCACACAATGTTTCCAGCAAAAAGACTCCTGCGTTTTTTTCTTCTTCTTTTTTCATCATAAAATCAGACAGTTTAACTTTGCTTACTTATTTATTGAAGGACTTCATACTATCACCACCACCGAAACCAGGCTGGATTTAATTTAGTATATTCATAAAAGACCAATACATTTGCTGTTCATTTGTCAAATTATTCATTGTATTCAATGACAAATATGCATTACCTTTTCAAATTAAAAAAATCCAGCTATGGAAAAGAAAATCCAACCTTTAGTTGACAGAATTTAGGTTGACCCAAAGTTTAATACATTCTGGTGCTTCACATTATATAACAAAACTATTTCCATATGGGAAGCAGGACGCACAAGAGTTCTGTAAATCACAAAGGTCCATCCCCTGACACCCTTAACCACGCAGTATCACCAGTAAGAGCGAGGAGAGGGCAGGGAATCACTTAACCATTGACAAATGGACTCCGTAGAGGTGCAATGTTCTGGTTCATCTCAGTGTATTAATGGAGCCACAACCTCCACTCACTTTTTCATAGCTGAAGGTGAAGCATTATCTGGCTATGACTTGCGTGTTTAGTAATAAATGGTGCTGATAACGTCGGAGCTTGCTGAAGTAGTTACATTTTCCTTCTCCGTTAAGCCAAATGAATGTCTTGTTTCCAGAAAATAATGCACATCCCTTTTGTGGCTGTTTTTAAGGTTTCAGAATACAGAATAGAGAGAATATGACTGAGAACACGTTGCTTTTTAAGCCTGTGTATCTTTTTGGCAATATATTGGTTTCAAGCAATATATTTGATTTAACAAAAGAAGTCAAATGTCACAAGTCAAATATCTTTGTTAGGTTAAAGGTTAAATGTAGTACCCAACCCAAGTTCTCTTACCTGCTTTAGATCAGAGGTGATCTAACTGCGAGATACTACTGTATGTCAGGGCAAAGAGACGGGTGCACGCCAATGTTCTAAAAATGTGTGCTCCTTCTCTTGAGTCCTAAATCCGTCAAGTATCATCTGAACATACACACATGATACACATATTTGGATACAGTGTGACGTGCAGACATACGTCCATATATTAGCTTTTGTTTTTTTTCCAGTATCAAAGTAATCCATTAATAGTTTTTTTTTACACCCATTGGTATATTACAAACAGGAACTTCTAATAGCCAATATGGCTAATTTGCCAAAATGTTAAAAATACCAGCTTACTAACTAACTTCATGGAAACATGGAAATGCCTGTTTACATCCCTAATACCGAATAATAATACCGAATTATGGGGGGAGGTTCAATCAATCAATTCATTTTCTTTGCCACATGAAATCGTATGAGTAACAATTCTAGTGAAATGTAATCCCATCAGCAACTAGTTAAAACATAAACCATGATTATACCCCAAATTAAAGTAAGACAAAGGATAGTAATACGAGTTACCAAATACATTAATATTATCTTTTTTTTCTCTGTTGCACTATCAATATGTTTTTAACAATATTAATGCTCAGAATGCCCTCAAATGGCAAAAAATGTCCCCACTTTTCAGATGTTCTTTCCTCTGCTTAAGTTTATAACAAGCTGCTCCTCACAAAGGTAGATACAAGAACACGCAACACACAAAAGGATATGATTTGCCCTAATAAATAACAGTAAAAACATGTTTTCCTTCCTCATCATATCCCTTAGTAAATTTTAAACAAATGAACCGCAGCACACACAGAAACATAACCACATGTATGCACTCACACACACACATACACCAGCCACCACATACATACATCTGTTTGCTTGCATGTAAAACATTCCCCTTCGGAGGAAGAAAAGCCTTGTGTAACCAGATCCGATTGGCCCTTATATAAAATGGAGAAATATGGGCAGAGTGTAGCTCTCTGACGAGCCGCTGAAAGTCTGTGACATGAGACTGGTCCGGGGACCAATCATGCATTTCATTCAAGGAATGTCAAGACCCTGGGTTCTCAGCCTCATGTTAAAACACAGCTCAGCCCCTGCAATATGAAGGAGGCTATCGTGTCATTCATACAGCATTGCAACCCAGCCTTAAAACATTTCATCAATGACTGTTATCCCATATAAAAAAAATGCATAAAACATATTTGAAATATATCTCTCCCTTGAGCTGGGGTCTTTAACAAAACACTTGGGCATTGATGCATTAGTCCTAAATGCCTCCTCTTTGGTTGAATAATCCTCCAGTGGAGGTTGTTGCATGGCTTGGGGCTGCACTTAAACTCTACGAACTGGTGAATACTTGCGTTAAAGTAGCAGCTGTGGCCATGCAGCTTAATGTACCATACATGGGGCTGTTGCTTTACTACACACACATTTCCTTCTGGGTTTTACAGTGGAGTGTGAGAATGTCTCTATAGCACTCAATAACGTGCATCATTGAGGCATAGCTCTAAATGCTGATGTGTTGTGAGTACCTTACCCATACACAGTTCTCAAATTTTGACCCTATGACTAAATCTTTAATTTAAGGCCTGAGAAAAAATAACTGCTCAACAACAAAACAGGAATAAATGCACAAACTTGGTTGATTTTTTATTTTTTTTTCTTCTTGCAATGGAAGTTTCCATTTTCAATGCTGTTGAAAACCTGGTCATTCAAAATCAGTACTTCCCATATTTGTCTATTTTTTATCCCTGGACCTCCGGTATTATTACACCAGTGGGCCTCTTCCATGCTCCTCTATGCACTCTATGCTGTACTGTATGAATGCATTTATCTTACTTTGGGGGAAACAGCCTCCTCCTGTTTCATATTAACATGAAGCCTAAACCTGTTGTTATATATTGTATGTTTTAGACTGAACTTTGGCTTACGTTCTCCCCCTGCGGTTCTTTCGTGATGAAGAATACGAGACTGGCAATCTTTCTAAGCACAGCTGTAAGTCCATATTCCTGCCAGTATCCCCTGTGTGGGATGGCCTCTGACCTCAGTGAAAATCCAACGGGGGGCTAAAGGGGACTGTTAATGCTCACTAGTGACGTACAGCTGTGCTTCATTCAAGGTGGTTTGTCTTTGTGCTGCACTCTGTAAAATAAATCACGGCAAAATGGTCTTTAGATTGCATCATATTTCATGTGTTTTTACCGGGGAGTGTAATCAGAAAGATCAGAGCAACAAACATAATTTAATAAAAACCTTATTATATATTATATCATATTTATTTAAGATCTCTGTTTAATGCTCCCAAGATTAGTGATTGTGTTATTGTATTAAACACTGGTCTGCAATTAAAGGAGATTTTCATACTTTAATAATTTGTAATTGTTTTCCCTGCACTAGTGAACAACGCCCATGGCGCATTTTTAAACCAAAGTCCAAAACTCAAAGGTTTTCAATTCATAATGTAAAACGGATAAGTGGAGAAAATGCTCCCATTCGGGAAATTTGAACTGTTTGGCAAATGTTTGCTGCTCAATATGTGCGTACTGTGTCCTCTAAATATGTACTGTATTCCCCATCCTTTGTCATGTTGTCGTTAAGCGGTTGCACATACAGTACTAAACTTTTCTTGCTGTTCAACCAAAAACAGTAACACTTGAGCTCTACCTCTTGCAATTGTGAGGTCGCAATCTTGTGTGTGGAATGCATCTGTGTATCCAGAGCCCCGATTGTATGTATAAAAGTGTGTGTCCAATCTTAGGGTGACCGTATGCCGCTGTATTGAAGTACGAAAAAAGACTTAAAAAGAAAAAAAAATCCCTGTTTTCAGCTTTGTGACAATGCTTATGGCATAAAAGAATCAACTTATAAATACTGTCAGTTTTTCTGAAAAATCATTGTGGAAGCCAGAAAATACCATGAAACTAATTCATTAATGCAACCTGCTGTTTGGAGACTTAATGCATGTTAAAACAAACTATAAGTGGCACTGCCAGATTTTTCATATTTTATAGTATTTTCCCGAAGTCTTGTTAAAATTCCACGGATCATTATTTGTGTGTCCTGTATTTTTTTTTTGGGTGCTCCAATAGCCATGACAGCCCAGGGAACCCATCCCAGAGCGGCATAAGCCAGCCTGTCTGCAGGTTCAGCCCTGTGTCTCCTGGACCCTGTTGATACTCTACACACAACGCCACACTGGGAAGCCCATTGCCAGCCTGTAATCCAAGCATCTTATCAAACCAATCAGCACTTTTCCAGCAAGAACACATCTCGACCGTGACGGAGGGGGGGGTTTCACAACATCTGGTGCTCGGAGAAAGAAAGGGAGGGAGAAAATAAATGAAAAGAAAGTGTGTGAACAATCTTGATTCTCTGTTATGGAGATTTTAGAACAACCCCACGTCCTGCTTTCTCTTTCGATACAGGTCAGTGAGCTGGCAGTCAGTTGTCAGTGCTTGCCTGCTGCATTGTGGAGGCTGCTCGCAGTTATGCTATTGATATTTTTGACGGTAACATTGGTCACTGCACTCCCTCGCAGTTCCTCTTTTCTTCTCCATCTCTCACTCACACTAACCTCTTTGCTATTCCCTTTTCCCCAACCTTCTGTTTCCTATTCCCCAACATCCTGTTTCCTATTTCCCTTTCCAATCCTTCCTTCCTTCCCACCAGCCAAGTGCAGCGGTGAGAGGTTACCACAGCAGTAAGGCAGCACCCACTGGAAGCAGTGGGGATCAAGGGACCTGGAGCATCCCTTCTTTTACCCGTACAAGTCTGCAGCACTACCTATCCCACCATCAACAACCCCTGCTTCACTACCCTCAGTCCTCGCACACAAGCTACGCCTACTGCCCTGCCCGCACAGCTGTGAGTACAGCAGATTTCTTCTTTCTCCTTGTCACTTGATGTCCCTCTGTCTCTTCTTTGTTGCTCTCATTTTTTGGAATACTTTTCTGCTCTCTCTGTCTTGCTAGTGATTTGTAATCACTCTCTCTTTGGTGTCCATTAGTGGCCGTTACTATTCTTATGCACACAGCACAATCTCTTTCTTCACCCCGTACTCCCAACCCTCCCCTTCTCTATCTCTTCTCTTTAATCTTTTCCCTCTTTCCCACACTCTTTTCTCTCAGGCCCTCATTGTGTATATGACTATTTCTTCCACCCTCCTTCCCCTGCTTTATTTTTTCCTTTTACCCTCTCTCTCCTTCTTTTCTCTGCAACTTAATTTGTTTTTCTTTCTTCCGTCCTCTGCAACGACAGTGCAATGAGAGACTAATTGAGGTAGAGACACTTTTGGATGGCTTCCCTTGTCATTATCCTAATTAATTGCTGTTCTGCAATCCGTTTGATTTGACTTTATTGGTGCAACCTGGTTCTCTAATGCAACGTTCGGAGTGTGACTGGAACTCAGGCACATGCCAAATTGAAGAATTTTTATTATCGGCATGTTGCTGTCACAGTCACAGAGCTGGAAACAAAGATTAGGCAGGTTTTTATTTCCCTGTATTTCTTCCTATAATAAATTTACAAGGCTTCACACCAAATAATTCTCTCATTCTCTTTTATTTCCATTACAACACTGATTCTCTCATCTTACAAACGCACCACTTAACTTCCCAGCTGCCTGTTTGCCAACATGTTGAGACTCCCTTGAAACGTTTGCATGCAACGAGTGAAGAAATTGGATTGGACTTAGATTTGATAATCATCACTGTACCTTGGCTCCTGGTTGGACGTGGCATTCCTTTAATGCCATTCCTGGGATCAAGGTACATATTCATTCAGACTTTTATAGCAGGAAGGAAATCATTATTATTATTATTATTATTATTATTACTATTATTATTATTTAAATACAAATGTGAAAAGGGAAACAAGAACAATAAACAAGAAACAATGTTCTTTTGA
The DNA here is from genome assembly GCA_026937815.1 of Etheostoma perlongum. Taxonomy (NCBI): domain Eukaryota; kingdom Metazoa; phylum Chordata; class Actinopteri; order Perciformes; family Percidae; genus Etheostoma; species Etheostoma perlongum. The sequence continues at coordinate 10,192,260 of CM049384.1, read as the reverse complement.
TTAGCAGTGGATGGCCCTTAAAATTGCATTTGGGGTAAAAGTTATTAGACAGCAGAGCTATTAGTCCTGTAATTGAGAGGATGCCTTCTTTCCCACCTTGCCAGAGCTTGGTGCAGACTTGGCTGACTTCTTGGGCAGCTGGAGCGCGAAGGAAATTATTGAGTGTTCGAGCTGTTGTGTGTCACTGACAAACACCACCATTACCACCGTCATAGCTTTTACCAGCACCGCCTATGGCAAAGAGGAGCATGGGGGTGTTAAACCGTGTTGCGCACTAACAGGCAGCAACAATTGAGAGCATTCCATAAGACAGATCATAAACGCTGTGGTTTTAGTTGTGGTGCGTCTCCGTCACATGTTTTTGGGAACATTGTGGTCCTTCCTGTCCTTTAGTGCTACACCCCTGGGGAGTACAGTCATCGGTATCAACATCCACATTTGTGACCCAGGTGTGTCTGAATTCTTTGATCTAACTGGGTTGAACTAACATCAAGCCACATTTGTCCTCCTCTGACTAAGCATGGTCTTTGGTTTTCTAAATGGCATCAGCAAAGATGTCTCTCCGTAATATTACAAAATAGCAGTTGTCTCACCAGACATACACTAGTTATGTTTAATGAGTATGGAACCTCAGTATTAACAACCACAATACGACTAAAAAATGTCAGAAGTTTGGCTTATTTTATTAAATAAAACATTGTAGAGGAGCTTCTTTAGGCAGTCAGCCACACAATGTACTGTATATTCAATGCCCTGGTTTTATTATGGCAGTGCACTCATGTATGAGACATATTGGGTGTAACACAAAGCCAGCAGACAAGAGTTTAAAATCCCTAAATGGATTTGAAACAGACAACACACTCGCAATAATTCACAACAGACACACCTCTGTCTAGTTTTTTTTCTTTCTTTCTAGTTCTATTCTCCACTTTGTTGTCCTGTGTGTTTGTGTTTTTGTGGGCTGTTGGTAGGCAACACTTCTCACACAGTACCCGCTTAACGGGTCTTGGTTACAGATACCTACGGGATCATCAAACACCTGCCCTGATCATGACCCTCCACCCTTAAACTGCAGCACACTCCGCTGGCTTTAACTGGCCAGTTTTCATGGGGAATGTTTTGTCTTTTCAGTAGTTTTCATTTCATCCCTGCAGAAAATATCATCATATCATATCAAGCTTTCATTCTAGGGTTGGGATTCCTCACTTAGACCTCAATGAGTGTTCACGGTGCCTGGAGATGGCTAATTCAGACACTAACAGTCAACAAAGGCATGATTCCAGCCTTTTGAGTCTGCCTCCTGCATTTTTATAGCTTCTTATATGCAACACATACTGGAACAGCAATCCCCACAATTCAAAAACAAACTAATGCAGACTCCTCTCTCTGTTTCTCTCAAACACCCTCCCCATTTATGTCATTGTTTTTATTGCCTCCCTAAATGCTATTGTAATTTCAGGCATATTAGATGCAAAGAATGCCCAGCAAAAAGGGAAGAAAAACAGAACTGATAGCTCAGCATGCGTCTGTCCTCTTGGCTGAGGGAGGTTAGTAAATAAAGGAAATAGAAAAGCAAGCAAGGATCCAGCAGAGATCAAGAAGCTTTGCCTCCAGTGAGTTTGTAATTACAATGGAAGCAGATACATTTCCACTCTTAATATGGTGGGATGAAGATCCCTCAGGGGGGAAGGTGGTATGACAAAATGGCAGCGGAGAAAGTCATGTAGAAGTCAGTAGCTAAGACTAGAAAGAGAGTCAAAGAGAGAGACTGTGTTATTTACTGTGAATATGCAATTTTCTCATTCAACTCATACAAAATACTTTTCTTATATACAACAAATTTCCGTTGACAACATAATTGCTTCCTGCATTATGTTCACTGGCCACATAATCAAGTCAAAATCTAATATTTCAGTTTGACATTCCTGTCAACCTCACCTATACTTTGTGTTTAGTTCTAATCTGCAAATGCAATTCATTGTATTCATAATCTGACATTTAGCTGCTTTGATGTTTTTACTACGACTGAAAGAATGTACAGAGATGTAGACAGCCAAAAGCAGAAGAGACAGATAGACCGAGGACACAATAGAGCAATACTAATAAGGGGAGGACAAATGGGGTGAGAGAAGAAGAGGCAGATGAGGAGACACATGGACTGTGGTGACTGAAGGATGCCAAGTGTCTCACCTCATATCACTGTTAGTCTTAACCAAACAGCTGAACAGGTTGGATAACAGCTGTGGTGAGTGGACCACCCTTCAGGTACTTAAGTGTAATAAAACCTGACAAACTAATGTTGCCACTTGGTGTTATTGGATTCTTTACTTAAAGCCACATGGCTGCAAAGGCTCCTATTGCCTTGACTGTGACTACGCCACGCATTATGGATTTTCTGGTCTGTGGAGAATTGATCATAAGCACAATGGCAAAGAAAAGGAAACATTCTGTGTAGGTACTTTCCACTAATTGGTGTGACAGAGCTCATTAATGGGTGATGGCAATAATGGGGTGAACATACAATGTCAGGTAAAGGGTAGATATTGTAAATTGAGTTTCCAGTCTGCTTGTGGATTGTTGCACTTGGGATATTTATATAATATAACCCTCTAGCCTTGAGACATTCTCTTGGGGAAGCCGCTTAGCTTTTGTAAGAAGCAGCGAGACGTTGCTAAAAAAGAGCATGTGTTCTTCGTCAACTTTTGTTGCTTATATAAACATATTTTTCTATCTGACCTCTGAGCTGTTTCATTTCTGATGGTATGCTTCCTCATTCAACAGATTATCTCCCAAACCTAATATCCAGATGTTTCTAACATTGCTTTAATCATCTTGGTCTCTGAAGTCCAGATATTGCTTTTGTTTGTGATAGTGTTTCATTATTTTGCATGTTAGGCATGCTTGGGAATTATGGTCTCCCATTTGTGCTGGCTTAATAGCCGTATTGGTCTATTTAACTGTATTCTACTTGGAGAAACTGCACAACCAGCGTGGTCTACTTTAGCTAATTGCATCCATGTAGCATGCTTATAACCAAGTTAATCAGAGTTTATGCCGATGTGAGTGTGTAGGTGCCAGAGAGTGCAAGAACTAAAGTCCTTTGTTCCTTTTGGTCTTGTTGTGACAAGATATATGAGGAAAAACTGTGGATGAATTCTGATTCTCAAGGGCCAGCCCGCATTGCGTCTACTGCTGCAGAGTTCATCTCTCTTCATAACGTACAGATAAAGACACACATACCTACACACGTGCCTCAGAGGACAAAACTAGCTTTTCTTTCCTTTAGGACAACAAATACTCCACTGCTGGTGCATTGAGTGCAACTGTTTGCTGACCGACCATTACCATATGTTGTCCTTCCATATGGAAATCCTCATCTTATCAGGCATAGATAACAAGACACATTTTTACCCTAATGAAAACATTTTAGTGGGTTATGACTCTTTTATCTCAGGACATAGACATCCCTCGGAACCCCTCAATTTAATTTGGAGTTGTTGCCCGAGTAAACTTGGGTTGTTACCTCATTAGACTTGCCGAGCACACACTGGACAATCACTCAGTCACTACAAACCTGCTAGTAGAGATTCCTGGCACATCGTTAGGGTCTACAAGGTCTCGAAATCTCAAAATAGAGAGAAAAAGGGACATTGCAAGTGGAAGAAAATAACTTATAATAAGAGAGAGATGAATAGACCCTACATAATAAATCCTTGATTGCAAAGTAGTGCTCTGCTATTGTTTTACAAGTTCCCAATCCCGTTGTTTTATACGGTATGTGACGAGAATGAGTATTTTAGACAAATCAATGACAAATCGTTACATTTACCAATCTTTGCAAATTCATCAGGTGTAGGTGCAATCAACTCACCTTTTCATCTGTCTCTCTTTGTGAGGCCTGGGCTCTGGCATAATCCTTGATGTTGTGATTAGCTTAATTAGCCATAACTCACAAACACTTATTTATACAGGCTGACAGATGACACAGTCATTTAGCTGAATGAATGGCCTGTCTGCTGCCAGTAAGTGAGGGTGCATCCGCTGGCTGATGGCCTGCACAAGGCAGTTGAGTTGAAGCTTGTTATCTGTGGATCATCTAGGAAAGCAAAATGATCAAAACACTTAAAGTGAAAAGGCAAGTAAGGTGTGAAGGAAGGGAAGTAGGAAGTGATGAATGGGTGTTATGGACAAAACCGATTTTGGATGTACTGTAACCGTCATAAAAGTCCCAGTTCATGTTTTTGATGCATTCTTCCAAGAAATATTCCATCCAAGAGAAGATTAGGTGAAAGGTGAATTCCCGATAGCAGAGGCAGCAGATGCTGATGTGTACTGTACATGTGTGGTGCCGCTGGGGTATCCTTGTGGAGTCTTTGTGATGGAGTACAGTAGCTTACATTTTAGACTCTGTCTCTTTCATCAGCCCTTGAATGAAAAGCATTGCTCATTCTCCAAATACTGCAATGATTCATCTTTGCCATGAGCTAGAATGGGCTTTGTCTCAGTAATTAATTTAGCTCTCGGGACAGCAGTTGGAATGTGTCGTGTCTTCGAGGCCTAATTAAAAGAAAATTGTCAAACATATTCTAGGTCACACAGCTCAGAATCTCCAACCAGTCCTTTGCGGGCCATTTTGCTTACTGAAAGAGTGGGTTACAGAGTGAGAAACAATGCTTTTATTTGCTTTGTTGATTTCTTCAGGCACCTCCTGAAAATTGAGACACTTGATGTTTTGTTTACCATCGGCTGCTTGAGTCAATAACTCAATCTACTTAAAGCTTTGTGCTCTGCATGTCTTTGTCTCTGTCTGAGGATGGTTTATTTGAATTCCTAAGAATTGTTTAAGACTTCTTTTTTGTGGAAATAGCCACAGAATTAACTTTCTACCCTTGGGTGAATGAGAATATACTGTAACTGTGCATGAATACCTTGGGTTTTAAGATCACTTTCTTTAAAATAAATGTGGTTGTTAACATAGATATTGACACCGCGTTCATAATAAGATATACTATGTACTCATATTATTGAGTCAGTCTGTCAGACCAACTGGCAGACAGGAAGTGTCTATCTTATCTGTCCTCATAATGAGAATCAATGACTTTAGTTACTGGCACAGAAGGGCACAGAATGGCTCTAACAGTACACACACTTACACACACAGACATACAGGTTCTGAACAATTAAGCGCGAGCTGTCGGGCTTAGTGCCTGGGTCCATTGTAAGTGCTCTAAACCTGTTAGACTGTGACAGACCATTAAAAGGCTGCCAAGGCTTCCTTAATTTGCTTCAACAGTGCATACTGAGGCAGAGTGACTGAGTGCTGTGAGTGTGTCTCTGTGTATGAATGAATGTGCGTTTACTTACTTATGACACCCCTTGCTAACACCTCTTTCCCTCTCCCCTGTCTTGCGACCGCTTCCACAGCAACTTTTACACACACACACACACACACACACACACACACACACACACACACACACACACTATTTGACAGTATTAACACAAGTTGCTGCAATATATCTGGCTTCATTTTTTATTCTGGAATTACCGTATATAATGGCAAATTTCTGTATATTTAGGAAACGCATCAAATCATTAAAACGCCTGCCAAAACTAATAGATTTTCGGAGTCATTCTTTTCAGTTAAATACTAGGAGCATAAAGTAGACAACAGTAATTATCTTTGCATTACAAGGCATTGCCACAGTAAATTTGAAGCTTGTATCACCAGTGCTTCTCAGTTTATATATTGTAAATATATCCATGCCCTTATGCAGTATTGTAAAACATACCTTCACATTTGTCATCATCATAGATGTCCTCCATACTCTATTAAGAAATATAGTTTTTTATTTTTTATTTTTTGCTTCTCCGGGAACCATCGCCTTATCGTGGTGGAGAGGTTTGTGTGTCCTTATGAAATTGAGGGCTGTGTTGTCTGGAGCTGTGTGCTCCTGGTAAAGTCTCCCATGGAAAAGTGGTCTCAAGTGAGGGGCCAGACAAAGAATGGTTCAAAAACCCTATGAGTGAAGGAGTGACCCTGCCTGGAAGAAGCCCGGGGCCCCCGTCTGGAGCCAGGCCCAGACGGAGGGCCTGTAAGCCAGCGCCTGGTGGCTGGGTTTGCCACGAAGCCCAGCCAGGTACAGCCTGAAGAAGCTACATGGCACCCTTCTCTCCATCCCATGGGCCCACCACCTGTAGGAGGAATCGCTGGGGTTGGGTGCACTGCCACATGGGAGGCAGTGAAGGTCAGGAGCCTCGACGGACCAAAACCGGGCGGCAGAGGCTGGCTCAAGAGAAGGAGCCGGAACTTGTGCGGGAGGTGGAACGCTACCAGTTAGATCTGGTGGGGCTTATCTCTCCGCATAATCTCGGTTCTGGAATCGTATTCCTGGATAGGGGTTGGACTTTGTCCTACTCCAGAGTTGCCCAGGGTGTGAGACGCCAAGTGGGTGTGGGGATACTCACAAGCTCCCAGTTGAGCGCGGCTGCATTGGACTTTATCCCGGTGGACGAGAGGGTCGCCTCCGTACGCCTGCGGGTGATGGGGGGGAAAACTCTGACTGTTTGTGCATATGCAGTATTTGGCCTTCTTGGAGACCTTGAATGGAGTTCTATGGGGCTCCAGTAGGGGACTCCACAGTTCGAATGTTTTGGACACTCGGATGAAGAGAGGGGCGGAGCTGTCAGCTGATCACCATCTAGTGGTGAGTTGGGTCAGGGATGGGGGAGGACTCTGGACAGACCTGGTAAGCCCAAACGAGTAGTGCAGGTACATTGGGAACGTCTGGAGGATGCCCTTGTCCGACGGACTTTCAACTCACACTTCCGGCGGAGCCTCTGCAGCCTCTGCCGTGAAAGAGGAAAAGCAGCAGGTGTGGGAGAAGTTCGAAGAAGACATGGAGAAGGACTTTCGGTTGGCACCAAGGTGCTTCTGGTGCTTTAACGACTTGCAACCTGTTCGTTAGGTAGGACGAAAGCATTTCTATCACAGATTATGACAAATTAAATGAGTGAAGTTTATTAAGCAAGATCTGGTGGTTCACTGTGTCAAAAGCTTTACTAAAGTCAATAAAAATAGCTCCAGTGATGTGACCTTTGTTAAGAGAGCCACGTATTTGTTCAGTGAGGAATAGTAATGCCGACATGGTTGATCTCTTTGCACGAAAACTCTGTTGACAGTCACTGAGCCAGTTGTTAGTTTCAAGGTAAGAACTTAGCTGGTTATACCGTGTTTTTTTATTGCACTGTTGTGACGAAAAGAGAGCTGAGCCAGAAGGCAAAGCTCTCTACTGCTCAGCGTTCTTTCCTACCCTCACCTATGGTCATGAATACTGGGGTCATGACCAAAAGAACGAGATCCAGGGTACAAGCGGCCGAAATGGGTTTCCTCAGGAAGGTGGCTGGCGTCTGTAAACCCAGCATATTACACTATTCTAACAGGTGCATTGTTTTCCAGCTTTTGCAGTGTTTTATTCAAATAAATTACTAGTTTCCACAGAACTAGGTCCAGGTTGTAAAAATCATTTCAAATACTATTGCAGCTTACTGGATTCTAACCAAATGAACATAGGCATGATGACAAAGCACTTTGTTTACCCATGCAGCAATCCAGCTCATAGGGATACCTTGTGTGTTTGACACTTCTGAATAAATGCTCTTTGGGCGGATGTTTCACCTAGCAGGCATTTCCTGTCCAGACTAGAGCCTGACGTTCTCCACCATTAGGAATTAAAGGCCCTGGCCACAAGATCCTGAGAGCCAGACCACAGAATCTGTTGGAGCTTCCAAGCCTCCGCATGTTTCATTTCCTATTTCACAAGAGCGGGCGGTCTATGCAAATTCCTGGCTGCGGTATGCCACCAGCCTTTACTTAGCAGCGGTTCGTGGCTGATATTAGATGTTGGACACAATGGGAGATGTTAGAGGGTGGTTTAGGAAGGGTGTTGGCAGATCTTGCAGGGATTTAAAGAGGTGTCTTCTCTTGTTCAGATCATGTGGACTGTCATATTTACATGTCATTGCTGGCTTAGTGCTGTTTCTTGGCCGTAATGGTAAATTCGGAGCGTCTCATCTGTGAAATTGTTCTTCACAAAATCAGTTTGCACCTGTTACTTTCTGTTTAGGTGATTAGTCAATGACAGGGCAAAGCAGAGGAACATAAATCACACATCCTGAGCTGTAGATGTGACCTTAATTCATAATGATTCACTGATGCCCTGGTTTTCAGCTACACATACAAACACGCACACACTTGCACGCACAGACATCAGTGCCCAGATGGGTTTTCATATATGGCTGCCTGGAGCTGTAGTATTGGCTTTAAAAACACCCATAACATCTGTAAAGCATTATTGCTGATTATACTGGTCCTTCAATGCAATCATGCAATACAGCCATGAGTGATGGCTGAACATGAACCTTTGGGGGAAAAAGATGAGGCCTCTACTATTTTGATGAAGGCCTATGGCTACATACACACAGGAACACACTGTAACACATTAATTTGGCAAAATCCTATTTTATTATGTATATACTAGTGATGACCTTACATAACTCTAGCCCAAACACAACTTATTGTAACTTACATTTGTAGGTCCCTTTTTGTCTTTATTTGTATACAGTGTTTTCTCTATGTTGATTTTGTAGTGGCGGCCTGCAGTGGCAAAATTTCTGCCGACACAGTAGGCCTGAACGATTAATTGTGCGCGATCTCGATTTATCCTGTTCACGGTTTCATTTAAAAAAAAAAAATTTTAAATAAATTTTTACGAGCCGACTGCATCACAAACGCTACTACTTTCTTCTGTGAGTTTTAAACAGACTGTATGAAATAGGTTTTAGCCCTCATGTTGTCCTGGATCCTTGGCGACAAAATATTGGCGAAAAAAAGCATAAAAAATATTGGAAAAAGTGACAAAAACTATGAAAAAAACCCAGTCAACTAATCAACTAAATCAACCCAATCAACTAAAATGTCGAACCAATTACAAAAGGCAACAAAAGGGACAAAAACGATAAAAATGTTGAGAAAAACAACAACAAAAATGTAATACTTTTTTTAAAGCAACAAAACATTGAGATAGGGACAACAAAAGTTTTTTTTTCATGTTGAGGGAAAGACAATTCAAGGGTTAAAGTGCTCCCAAGCATTGCAATGCTCTCCCTTCTCTTCATTGAAGCCTCAATGTTTACAGGCTTGTGGTGATGCGCAATGTGCAATAGGTGCCAAAAAAAAATCTATCTTTGGTACTGCCAATTTGTTTTGTTTCGTTATGGTCAAAAAAATTGTGGCAGAGAATTGTGATATCAATTCTAAGCAAAAAAATTGTGATTCATATTTTTCCCCGAAACATGCAGGCCAATGCCACGGTATCAGAAATAGGGCAGACGCACAGCGTAGCCTTTTAATTTGTCCTGCCGACATAATGGACCACTCGTTGGCTGTCGCCCACATTGCGATTTAAAGTAGAACTATTCAGACGCTATTGGGCCCGTCCAGTTTAACTCCACATACTGTTGATGTAGTTTATTGTCAAAACGTTCGCTTTATTCCAAGTCGACTATTAAACGCACAGCCCAAAAAAACAAAAACGTCACCGTGGTGAGTCCGATCTAATCAGCTCATCGTCCTGATATCAAAAATCTGGAAACATTAAAACAGTAAGTGAGTCAGTGTAATATCATATAAATCGGAAATAATTTAATTTTTAATTTGTTTATTAATCCCCAGTGGGGAAATTACAAGTTACACTCTGTGTACACACTTTGTTAGTAATTACACACGGCCTGAAATACACAAGTCGGAGTGAGTGGGCTGCCAGATGAACCAGCGCCCTGAGCGGTTGGGGGGGGGTACGGTGCCTTGCTCAAGAGCACCTGGCAGTGCCCAGGAGTTGAAGTGGCATCTCTCCATCCACCAATCCACACTCCGTACTTTTTGGTCCCTTTTGGGACTTGAACCAGTGACCCTCCGGTTCCCAACCCAACTCCCTACTGAGCTACTGCCACCCAGTCTATAGATGTAGTAATTTGGGTTTTGGTTTCCCTATTAAGAATTTCTTGTAAAATTCATTTTGTAGACCTGTTTGTAGCCTTATAGTTCCTCGAAAAATACAGTTCAGTCAAAACTGAAAATATGCCTCATTTTGTGTGAATAGAAGTGAATAAATATATTTGTTTGTCTTGCAGCGATTCATTCTCCCACGCAGTCACTTGGAAAAGTACAATTCTTTTACATGTTGCAAGCCACATTAGTCCACTTAAGTGTCCAGAGTGCAAGCTTTTGTAGCCATTACATTTTTTTATTAAAAGAAAAGCTACCTGATGCTTATGTTCTTTGGAAGAAGCAGGGCATTTCCTGACTCAAAATTAGGTGATCGTGGTACAACTGTGACCTACTAAGCCTATTTAGTTGATTATCTATTAATTATATAGAAAAGTAAATTTTATCATGCAACAAGTTACAAGCAGATGCACAGATTGTAAAGTTCCTTGAGGCAATGGCATGTTTTATATAAATTAAGTTTTTTTGTTATTTAAAGGTAGTAAGTCAGTAATATAAAGTCAAGTTGTTACATTATAGTAAAATGTACCTTTTCAGAAATACCAGGCAATAGGATGACAGTGCAAAGCAACAGCCTTGTAAGAAATCCTACCTTTATCAAACTTATGTTATGTTCAGTTTCTTTTTTTTAGAGTATGCAACGTGTATGTTTGTTTATTATACTGAAATCTGTTTTATTACTTTGTCCAACTGTTTGTCTGCATTGGTAGAATGATCACAAGTTGTTAGCTGTTTTTCTTAGACAGGTTCAGGCTCTAAGCCTTGTACATGTACAACCGGAAAAGAGAATCAGTTAAGCAGTAAACTGGATTTGTTCTGTAATTTTGTCAGCAGTAAACAGGGAAACTAGCAGTTTGGTACACTGTGGTACACTGAATCTTTCCTAAATTATTGGTTTCTTTTTCCTGCATCATTTGCCCTGAATTCTATCAACTGTTATTACATCCAATACATCATACTCTACTACATCCACATCGTAGTTTCCCCCCAATGTTTCTCCCAATGCCAGCCCAGTGTCTTCCACTTTCCCCATTGTGCCTTCCAGTGCTTTCTGGAGCCTCTAATACTGCGTGTTTTTCTGACTGTGCCATTCCTCACCTGCCCTTGGTGTGCTCCCATAGGCTATAAAAATAGTGGACGTAGCATCCATGATGTCACTCATTGGTTTGTGGACTGCTTGGTTTGTGGAAGCCTTCATTTTGGTAATAGGCATCTTGTTTTTTTGCAACTGGATGTGAGGATTTTTGACGAGACGGTGGAACTGGGGAGGATGACACAGCTAAGCCAGTGTTTTATATAGTTGCAATGGTGTTGCACTAAGATGAACATTAAAGGGGGAAAATTGCAGATTTTCAACCCTTACGAAGCTTGTCATGCATCCAGCAAAGATTTACCAGCGGGTTAGTCTGGCATTGCCAGACCTTCCTCAACAGCGCTGCGAAGGAGGGTAAGGTAGTCCACACAGCATTCTGGGATGGAAGAAAAACGTGCTCTGTTTTCTTGGCATTTCTTTAAACCAATCACAACCATCATGGGCTGTGCTAAGAGCTGGATGAAGCAAAAGTGCCTCAGCAAATGGATGGAACTTGTTTTGGTGAAACGTGTACATTCAAAGGTTGTTTTAGTCGTGCAACAGGAAACTCAGATTGGAAAGATAGTCTAGCTAGCTGTCTGGATTTACCCTACAGAGATCTGATGAGCAGTTAACCATAGTCCTCATAAATAGACCATGCAAACACAAACAAAGAGGAAGTTAACGGGCATCAGGGCCGAAATGAGGGACAATGAGGCACCTGAACAATCCCGGGAAATGAACCGTCATCGATATAGACTACCGGCGGATAAATGTGGTCCTCTGGGTACTGTACAGAAATTCGCTTACCTTAAGTTACCATCTAATGCTAGTGGTAGCTAGCTAGCTTGGATTGCATAACAATTGAACAAAACATTTATTAGGCGACCAAATGTTCCAATTCTCTTTGATGTAAAAACACAGTGTTAGGTCAAAGTTTAAGATGAAAATATGGACAACACCCAAAAACAAGTTATATTTGTATTTGTCATGATTGACAGGTAAGAGGAAATTAGATAGAATGCGGGTTTAGGGCATTTCCACATTGGCTGAAACTTCGTCCATTGTTTTTACATTCGGGTGGCTGCTCCAGGAGCCGCTGTTGCTTTAGGTAAAAACATTACCTTTCAACAAGTCAGTGGTATAAGGATCTAGCTAAATGTGTTTCTGTTGTGTAATGAGTACTGCAGCATCACTAGTTTGTTGTTTTGGCTTTAAAACTTTACTCTTGTCTCTGAAGTAATACACCACTTTTTTGTCTATATGTATTAATTTAAAAAAAAGAAAAATGGCTGAATCCATGATTCTGTTACTGTGTCGGATTTTGCCGCTGAGCTCAGCTGCACGGGTATTTTTGATTTATTTAACAGCACTGTTTCTGAAAGTTCCACTGTGTGTTGTTTTGGCAGCAGAAACAGAGCGCTTGAACAAGTCTTGTTGGAGGAAAAAGCTTGATGGAGACACACAAAGCAAAGGCACATGTTATTGCATACTTTGTTGCTGATATTAAATAGTGCAGTTTAATAGGACAAGGACCACAAAGAATCTGGGCCACAGTATTGACACGTATGAAAATGTGTCCGCTGTTTCTTTGTCTGTTCTCAAAAGTGTTTGATATTTTTATATCCTTTGTATCACTCTACCTATAACTGTATGACACTCACTCAACTCTTTGAAAGTAAATACTTGTTTGAAAGGTGAATCCTTTGTATAACACTCCCCCTTCCTTTGTCCTCTCTCAGCAGTCAGCGTTTGTTTTGTGAAAGGTGGCAGGTTTGTTGAAGCCACTTTACTCCGTTAGTTCACTTTTATAACTTCGGTACTGGTAATTATACAGGCGCCGCCAAGGAGGCAATCTCAAAGTGCATCAACCTGAAAGTCTTACACACTGATATCTAAATGTTACCCAGTGGAGTTGCACCATAATGTGAATGTTCTTAATCATCTACTATCTGCTTTCTAGTACCTCAGTGCCATCTGGCAATATTACACCATACAAATCCCATGACAATGTTCCAACGAATGTACTGCATGTCAAAGATATGCTACCCATTTTAAGTTGCACTATAATGTCAAGCATGCCAAGCACGCTTAAAGTTACTTAGCTCATTAAGATGTATACAACATACATAACTGTGCCCATTAATTGTGCAAAAGGCTTTAATATTGCATTTGTTCCACCCTTTAAAGTTAAATAGACCATTAAGTCTTTTATTTCTATGCTCCCATGACCTAATTTCACATCTGACAATTTGGGGATCATTGTTTCATTAACGAAATATTAAGGCATAAAGACACATTTGTTTTAGTATGTAGTAATAGTTGAGAAGTGTCTCAGCCTATCAGAGTCAGCTGTGGCAGTTGCTCCGGCCTTCCTGCTCTTTGTCCATATTTGGCTTTTCTAGGGTCAACAGCTCCCAGGATAGTAAACTTATTTCCGAAACATCTCTTAAAAAACCAGTGGATGACATTACACAGCACTACTTAAACCTGCAACAACATTTTTCTTGGCCACTAAGGGGCAGTGGAAACAAGCTGTAAATGCAACAACGATATATTATCACCATTTAAGGTGTAATTGAGAATTTCTTAGCAAACAATAGCCTCTTGATACATCCAGCAGGTATGGAGCATCAATTACATTTATGGAGAGTCATTTTTCTGGCCACTTAATCAGTGTAAGTCCATCATTCAGGCTCCTCTTAGCTCTGTTTTTGTTCTCTAACTCCTTAGGGAAATATCTCTCTTTAGCTGCTAAATGCTCCACTGTGCTCACCAGCTAGTTGATGACTTTGTATTCCGTGCTATGAGAGCAGTGACAGTGAACCAACACAGTAACACTGCAGGTGAAAAACATAACAATGAGTTGAAAGATGATGTAAAGCTCCATAAAGCTGTAAGAAACGTAAGGGTCTTTTGATAGTTATCTGTGAGTTCATCACTGCAAGCAACCCCTTTTACATACAGTAAAAGTAGTCATGCAATCTGTTGGTTATTGATTATTTCCACTTTAAAACGTAGTTATCATTAGGAAAAAGTAGTTGAATAACAGCAGAAAGGTATTCCAGTTGGTGACATACCAGGTGGTTGCCTTTGTGGTCAGGGTCAGTGGCCTTCACCTTTTTACCGTTTGAACCAAAGAACTGTCAGACTGGTAATTACAAACAGATCAAATTCTCACCACTTGCTATTCTACGCCTCTGTATGTTTTTTTGTTATGTTAAAACAAATGCATGGGCAAACTGTCTATTCATTCAGTGTTATTTTGTCCTGAAGCCTGTCTCTTCAGCTCTCTCTGTTTTCTTTGTCTCCTGGGCTTAGTGCTTTGCATGCAGAGGATGAGACACCGGGGGAGGTTAAGAGAGGAGCTGGAATGGAGTTCTGCTCCATTTACCACCCTGAAATATTCCTCTTAGAACGACACACTCTGTTTTCTCTCTCTCCTTACTCTCTGCACTGTTTCTCACTCTGCCTGTCCCCTCCCTCTCACTTCTCATCTCTGTGTGACATGTGGTCATTTCACTTCATTCCAGGATGGCTTAGCAGTGCTTTAAAACATTGCTGCTGTCCTCCCATCCCATCCTGCTCAATTGCAGGCAGCATTGAGCTTCATAGGCCTATACGGATCTGTTCCTGCTAGCTATAACTCTTTCCCCAATCTCCTATCTCTATCTGCTGTGGGCAGAACCCTCAGCACCTTTCTCTATTACTTCAGACATGCTTGCCCATGAACCAGTTAACACAGAGAGACACACACACACACACACACACCTTCAAGTATACAAACATATCCTTCTGTATGTATGGTTTATGCTTAGAATGTATTTGCAGTAACTGTCAAACACTTGCAGATCTTCTTATTTTCCCATAAGGATTCTCAAAAAGACAGAAAAAAGTAGCACTGACAAGAATGAATGACTTTGCACTTAGATCTATTTAGGGCATTAACACAATGAATAAAGCAAAATGCCCAAGTGTGCTGTGATGAAGCTTTGATGGGCCTCTTAACATCCCTCTGCAATGTGAGTCATTTTTGCCTTTCTCTGTGGGGTCTGCTCCTTTTTTCATATTCTAAACAATGTGGATTTAGAATATTTTGGCTTTGCACGTCTACATGGAAAATATCTATTGTTTAAACTCACACTCTCTCTGCCTGTGCAGCACTTAATTCCTTATTATGCAGAGATTTTCTTGGCATCATCTCTTCCTCATTCGCTGCGTTGTAGCTATGTTGTGTCCCTGGCAGTGGGAGTCGAGCTGGTTCACAAAAGGACATTGCCGGCCTCTAGTTTGCAGTTTATATATATTAGGGTTAGCAATGAAGCCACACAGGAAGTGTGATCTCTAAGCTCCACTGAAGTGTTTTCACCTTTTGTGTCAGAATTACCTTGACCCTCCTGTGATCTCTTGAGTTTCCTCAGAGACGTTTTGCTTTACGTATTTTTTTTCACACAGAGAAAAAACAGACCTGGAACTGCCACAGCTGTAGACCACTTGACTTTGAATGAAGTTTCACGAACACTAAAGCACAAGCAAAATACAATTGCACACTCACATACACACATTTAAAGTCCACAATGGCTGTGGGCCTCTTTTCCCAGGACAAATTCATTTGTAACTGATTTTCTCAATCACGTTAATCAGAAAAACGAATCGGTCGATGCAAGACTTGCATATACAGTACATTACACATTTGGAATAGAGAGCAAGTACAGTAAGTGTACACAGTTTACTCTTTTAGGTCTATTGCATGTCTCATGCCGGGTATAGTAAGGTTTGCTGTGAGTCATTTCTTACTCGTATGCACGTCTGGTCTCATATTTCCTCCCCATTAAGCCTGCATTACTCTCCTCTGTGTTGTGATAGAAGCTAATGACTCACTGGAAATCTGCCTGGTGTTTATCAAAAGTCTCAGTGCAGAGCCAGTGGTCTGGAATCAGTCCGCCCTTTTTACATCATAATGTAGGAGTATTAGATAAACAGCCCAAACCAGGTGATGAGACCATCATATATAAAGAAATATAAATAAAGAGCTCTCTGCAATCCTATCTTGACTATATCACTCTGCTCTTTGCGCTGTGGAAAATGATACACTCAGAGGGCGAATGTGTTGAATTACTTCAGGCTGTCATCCATAAGTGCACACTGATAAGAATGTATTAAGGAATTGCATGTGTCGGAGATGTGGTGAACCTACACACATAATGCTAACATAACAACATACTGAGACGCACAAAGGTTCTGATGATTTTGGAAATAAAAGTGGAAAACAATTGTATTTCTTGTATGTATGTAACTCTGTTGTTCTTGGTGAATAAAAAGAGATTTAAAACAAAAAAGAAATGGGGGAGGTGGGGTGTTTAGAACGTTCAGTTTACTTCTTGTATTTACGTGCTATTCTTAGCTAAGCTTGACTATTTACAAATACAGAAATGAATCTTTATTTTCAGCTAATTTTTCTGATTGGACACTGCCACTATGATTTATATTCAATATGCTTATTTTTGCGTGTGTAATTTGTCTTTGTGCCGATATGAACATAATCTAATTGGCTTGCTGATTTCTTGTTAATCACGTAATCAAGTAGTTATCTCACAATGGGAATGAACTACAAGAAACTGTATGAAGACAAATTGAAACTCATGCAGCCCTCTTGAGCCATTTCAGAGGTCATCCACCCTCTTTTTCTTTCTGCGGTTTGGGCTTTTCTTCTTTTTAATTGTAGTAAAACTGTTTTAGACCTCATACACTTGGATATTTGAAGTTATTAAAGTATCCTTTTTTAACACTCGATTTGGCATTATGTGTCTTAGCATATCTTCACATTTAGCTAAATTAGATTTTGCTTTAATTCTGTTTATAGCAATACTACAGTTTCATATCAACTTCATTATCTGTACCAAGTGATCGTCTGTGGTAAAGCAAACACTGGCATTTGAGCAACATCTGTTTATCAGTCTGTTCCTAATTGGAGTAATCATTAACATTCAGTCATGTTTTCTCACTTTATTGTAAACTATAATCAGAGGATAGCTGCTGTGATCCATAACACAAGCACATTCTAAGATGCTCTGTCATAGTTGGACATCTTTCACTTCATTGTGAGCAAAATGCCCCGGAGAAGCTGGTTAGTCATGCTTCATCAGTAGGTTTGCATAAAACATGTAAGATGATCTTCTTGTGCTTGGGTATCTCCCAGTAGAACCACTGCCAAAGGCAACAGGCTTTTTACAGGACTACCAGGCCCTGCTGTTCCCCAGTTCCACTTCCCTTCTCTCCCCCTTACCTCTATTCTTCTACCCCTCCTCCTCTCCCCTGGCACTTTGCCAGCATTCCCTCAAATTCCACGCATCTGGTCATTTCTGGGAAACACCCATGACGGGATTGTCCAGCAAACCACAAGAAAACAAAGCCTCTTGGTTTCTGCAGCAGCTTGAAGATGTCCAGTCGTCTCCTTTGGGGAGGGGTTGGGCAGTAGGGCAAAGTCATCGTGGACTTTCTAGGAATTCCTTTTGCATCGGAACATTTTGTAGTTAACTCTTTTTGGGTTTAGAAGACATCTTATCACTCAGCTTGTTTATGTTTTTGCATTTAAACTATGTCTTCATCCCTCTTCTCTCATTTTTTCTCACTTTTTAATAGAGATTTAGGACATTCGCAGAATAACTGCTGTTGTCAGAGCAGTCAATGAACAAAAGGACAGCTCTTCAGGACACTAACATCGCAGAGGAGTAGCAGAAAGTGTATGACACACCTGGCTGCAAAGTATTTGCGAATACTTCTTAGTGTAGGTTTTTTAAATATTTAAAACGGCCTCGAGGCACAATTTGAGCTTTAGCCTGACAAATGAGCTTGTAAATTAGATCAGTTCTCCTTCACTGGGAAGAACACTGAATGCACTTTGAAATGGTCTGCCACTCAGTGTGTTGTCCTGGGTGGCAAACCCCATTGTATAATACTGCAGCAGTGGAAGTATTCAGATCCTTTACTTAAGTTAAAGTACTACTATCTCACTGTAAAAATAATTGGTTACAAGTAAAGTAATGCATTGAAAATGTTATTTAAGTAAAAGTATTCAAGTACTTAATGTAGAGAAATCCTTACCTTTTAGAAACTGTAAACAATCAAAACAGATATGCAGTCAGCTAAGTGTTTATTCAAATATTCATTTAAGACCGATATATTGTTGCATAGTTTAATTTACAATAATACATCCTATTTTATAAACTACATCTGTTTTGTGTGCAAAAATTTGTAAAGTAATATCAACTAAAACTGTCAGATTATTGAAGTGGAGTACAAAGTACAATATTTCCCTCTAAAATGTAATGGAGTTGAAGTAGAAAGTGGCATGAAAAGACTCAAATAAAGTACAAGTACATGTACCTCAAATTTAAGTACAGTACTTGAGCAAATGTACTTAGTTACATTTCACCACTGCAGTAGTCTACAAAGTAGATTGAAACAAAAACAAGTCTGTGTGGGAAACACTTTTCAAACCTGCTTCTCTGCATGTACTCCTTTAAATAAATCTGAATGTTTGGCAGTGGAATCTTTTTAGATTTCTGAGTATATGTTGCATCAGTATTAATAACAATAGAACTCTTTCTCTCTTACCATGAAATGTTTGGCTGCAAATCACCTGTCTGTGACATCCGTCCTGCTGATTCAGACCAGAACGGTTTCCACCAACACCACAGTCAAACACACACTTCCCAGTCTGCTTGACAAAAGTGTCGTCATATATTTACACACAGCGTGCGTTGTTGCTCTCCAGTTACATTGCTTGAAATTGCTTCTATAAACTAACCTTTGCCAACTCATGGGTAGAGGCTGAAAGTTCACGTCAGCCGGCACTCAAGGTAGTTTCTATTTGTCCTTAGGGCCACAGGTCAAGTTCTTTAGTTTCAAGAGTCAAGTCTCAAGTCCGGGCTTTTAATTCTTAATGGTTGGATTAATGAATATTAATGGTTTAGCTGACCACTGTCTGTGTAATGGTACTCTCCTGTTTCCATTCTGTGTTGACTAATTTGAATCAACTTTAGAAAAAGTTAGTCAGGTTGCTGTAAGAAATAGTAGCAAATTGTCCATATTTAATATATATATATATATATATATATGATTTATTTTATTACAGATATGGGATTGGATTAGCAGTCATTAACGTTTATATTAATTTTTTGGTTTATCTGCCAATTATGTTCTTTATTATTTAATTAATTGTTTGTCTGAAAAATGTCAGAAATGGCTGTTATAATTTCCCAAAACCATGTGAAAAAATATGTGTGATAATCAAACTTTTACCACAACACGGTGCAAACACACAGTTATTTATTGTACACCTTTGATGCATTCATGTCCGTTTTTTGCTACATTGTAGTCTTCACTTTCTATTGGTAGAGGCATCATCTGCAGCAGAAAACATGAATTTCTGTCCCATGTGGACAAAATTTGGTTGAAAATGGCTTTTAACTGACCTTTTACTCCGTTCTACTCCTTTAACCTAAGTATTTTTAAGTGAAAACGGAAAATGATGTGCCTTATACTGTAAATGAAAAATAGAGATGATTTACGTAGTTGCTCAGTGGACACACATGTTATGAAGACATATTAATCTTTTCTTTGTGCCTCCTTCAATTTCTGTCTCCCAATGTTTCTTATCTTATTTTCTCCTGGTGTCTCTTTCTATTGCTCTCTTCATTGGCCCTTTGTCCGTCTTACTGTCTTTGTTCTCTACTCTCTGCCTTTCCCCAGATGCTAAGAGTTTGTGTCTATCCAGAGGCTGTTAATCTGGTAATCCGCAATCAATATCAGACTCATCTCTTCCCTACCGATAAAAGTGACCTATTTGATACTTATATTTTCCTCTCTATATCTGTAAAAGGCTACGCTTTCCCTCCAAGCTTTGTTTTGGTTCCTGGTATTGATTAAGTCTGTCCACATGCACTGGGTTCTTTTAGACACATAGCTCTCATAAAATATGTGGCATTTGTACTACATTGTGTGTCTACATTGCGAAAACAAATTCTCATGCTTGAAAACAATAGATTGCAAAACTTTCAAAATGATCATTGATTAATTAATTCATCAAATAATCAAGTACAACAGATGGAACAAAGGTAATTATCAATATACTAAGAGGTAAAGAAAGTGTATTTTTTGAAGCTGAACTCACTCGTTCTGAGTTTTGCGCTAGAAGTTTGTAATTGGGTTCTTAATATTTGAGAAGGAGACTTATCAGCCTCACGGGTTTTTGTGTAATGCTCTCAAGTGTAACAGATGAAATACTAAACTAAACTAATCAAAGTCAGAGGTCTATTTTCAGCTGTGGAAATTGCCCAAACATTTTTTGTTTCCCGTCCAGTCATTTTGATGGTGAAGTGTTTTTCCTACAGGACTCATGTTAGATGATTTAAATGAAAACCAAGTTGATTTGGTAATTGAGTGAAAAATGAGGATCCTGAACTTGTGGCCTCAGAGTTACTGAGATACCCACAAGGACTTGAGGTTAGTTTCTATCCTAGTGTGCGTGTGTGTGTGCCTGACACCGTGTTTGTGTATGAGATGAAAGAAAGGAGTGGGAGTGTTTTTTCTTCGCTTGCATGATTTTGATTTTTATGTAATTATGAATTTAGCTGAGGTTTATTGCAATCAGGCAAACACAGGCTGGACATTTTTGTGATGTTTTTGGTCATGGTCACGGCCAATCCAAAGAGGATTCATTCAATGTCATCTTTTGATGTTACAAAGGAAGCAGCTTTCCTTTTACTTCCGCTGTCAATGCTTGGGAATTGTTGTTCACTGGCTTTACATGTAGAGTTTGTGATTATAGCTCTTAAAAGTGAAGGCCCGCTGCACTTTTTCTTGTTCACCCTAGTGAAAGACAAATTTACTAGTTTTATCCCAGAACTTAATGACTGTGTTCTGATCTAATTCATGCGTTTACAGGGTAAAAATATAGCTTTTGCATATCTAATACATATGCTTGATTAAAGTACTTGTGTACAAAAATAAAGTACAACAGGGTGATCGAAAAGTATAAGAACATGGTCCCCAGTCAAGTAGGCATTGGCCTTGAAATATATATCTACTAACAGGTTCTAAAAGTTTTAACATTGAAAGTAGTTTACTAGTATTGAGGTTAAATCATCCTAGTGTGTTAAGAGAAAGTGAGGACACAGTGTGTTCCAGGCGGTAGCTCTGCATGCAGCCAGTAGGGGGAATCGACAGCTTGCGCTGACGCCATCCCCCTCTCGTTTCCACTCCTCTTCCCTGCTTTCTCCCGTGTTGTGGAAACGCTGCAGCCCGCTTGTCTGTGTCTGGAGCCCACTCTCGCACAGAGCTGCTAAAGACCCTCCTACTGGCTGGGCTGGAGAAGGAGGAGGAAGTCTGCTCTGCTCGCGGCCTCGGACGAGCCCCCTTTACCGCCCTGTCAGTGTGGAGGAGAGAGAGAGAGAGAGAGAGACACTGAGTGATAGAGAAAGCGCACATGAGAGTAAGAGAGAGAGAGAGAGAAAGAGAGAGAGAAACTGTGACAGAGGGAAAGAGAACAAGGCAGGCTGCTTAGAGGTGTGAGAGAGCCAAGGACGAAATAAGGAACACATTTTACAAGTGCAGGAAGAGGGAGGATCGCAGACGAGGGAATCTACTGGGCACCTGGGACACAGTCACTGTGTTTTTTTCCCCCCACTCGTCTTTTATCTTGAACCCGGTGGATTGACTTAGCAACGGGTGGATTTTTTTAATACACGCTTGTGTCACATTATTTAGAAACTGGGGTAATTTCTCTGTGTTATCTGCCCTCCTGCTGGCTCGACCGCTACAGACTGAGATTGCTTCCCGTGTCTGTGCTCTTGTGTTGTGATTCCGCTCCGTGCACAAAGTGCATCTGTCGGCAACCGGTGCTGAGGATATCTACCCTCTGTCAAACAGGACAGCACGCAGCCACCGTCGGATCAGACTACAGAGGAGAGAGAAAGAGAGAGAGAGAGAGAGAGGGTGTGTGTATGTAAGAGAGGGACAGAGAGAGAGAGGGGTAGTGAGAGAGAGGGGCAGTGAGAGAGAGTTAGATTCACAGTGTGTCTGAGAGAGAGGCAGATTAAAGCCCACGCGAAAGACTGGACTGAAACAGCTCAAATAGAGAAGTGAACCTATACGTCCTCTCCCGTTTTCCTTGCCATCCCTTTCCTCCTCCTGTCCTCCTCTTCTTCCTTCTCCCATTTTCCAACATTCACAGGACTACCAGAGCTACTGCCACTTGCACCTCTTCACGTCTTCTCTTTCCTCTTCTTCCTCACCGTTATCGCTCGATACTATCCAATACTAGTCACTGACGGACTCAGTGCTTGTGGTTCTAGCTCTCGTGGAAATATTTCCATTGATCCAGCAGTGAGAGACTGAGTGAGCATCCGCCGATACTGAGGCTCTGGACCAGTTCATCAGGAGCTTCCCCATCAGAAGCAGACCTTCTCCCAGCTACTGTCCAGCACGCAGAGCCTGTCTTCTCCCTGGAGAACTGGCTAGCGACACAGTGGTGTGGACAGCAAAGACAGGAATCACACAGCCCCTCCGCTGCCTCTATTTCATTGCTAGCTACTTGCCAGCTTCCGCCCTTGTGTCACCATTCCCTGCCTCAGTGCTAAGGATTCCAGCTACATGGGCAAGCGATTGGAGCAGCAGCCAATGTACCCTCAGTACACCTACTACTACCCCCACTATCTCCAGACCAAGGTACGCTGCTCTTCTGCTGTTCTTGCATTCCTCAATCCTACTCATCTACTCCTACACTCCTGTCCTGCCTCCCACCCACCCACTCATCCTCATCACCCCTCCCTCCCTCCCTTCTTCCAACACCTCCTCTCTTCATCCCCCTGTCATCCCTGAGTGAAGATAGGATTTGATGGATAGCTGGCCTTGGCTGTGATGGTTTCAGATGGCAGATACATCGTTGGAGTTTGGATGTCTATGTCAGCATGTATGTGTGTGACTGTTTGTGTGTCTGATTAAAGGATTAGGGATCAAGGCTTGAGTTAGTCCAGCCTACCAGACCATTACTGGGAGCTGTCCAGTAACATCCATCCATCCATCCATCCATCCATCCATCATCCATCCATCCATCCATCATCCATCCATCCATCCATCATCCATCCATCACCTGCAAACTGATGAGATCTTGATGTGATACAGTGCAGTATATTGTAACATGTTAAATAACACGCATACTATATTTTTTGGCTTTTGTTATTCAAAATAACTAACAGACAGCTTTTAAAACTAATGAGAGAATTAGGATCCACATTTCATTTACTAATTAAGTATTGGCAAGCTGAATGTAGGCCATTGTTTAAAAGCTTTGATGCCACTTTTCTGATTGAGGCAAATAAAACATTTAATTATGAAGTTGCTGTTTCACTAACCAGCACAAATGTCTCATTGTAGCGCTTTAGAAAGAGGGGACAAATGGGTTATGAACCCTGCTTTTGTTACAGTGAGGGTCGGTATGATTCTGACGGAGAGCAGGCATGAGGAAGGCTGCCCATGTTTGCTCTAGCTGTAGTATGCATCAGTGCCTCTGGGATGGAAGACCAGGACTGGGCGCTGATGGCTGCCAGGACACTGGCTGGACAATTTACCCAGACATCATCAAGGGATCAAAATTGAAGCCCTTTGAGGATTACTATTTCCATTTGTTTTTCTATCACATGTGTAACACTAATTTCTGTCTTGCGCTGCTGTGATGCACCGAGATGGCTGAAAGTGTGCAATTAAACTTTGTGTAATAGTTAAATCTCATGTGCTTACTAATGTACTGGTGTATGTGATATTGTTTGTTTAAACAAAAAGAGAGTATTGAGAGCTGGCATTGATTGAATGGACAGATTTTTGAGCTGGTTTACTTCTGTAATCAGATATTATCCTGATCTCGATAAGGAAAGTTACAACAAAAGTTTTTTAATTAAAAGTTTTTCCTTTTATGAAAGGTTTTGAAAAAAATAATGTTTGGATCAGTTGCAAAGCTCAGCTGTTTTATCAAAACGCTCAAATACAACACAACACACAATGTCACGTTAAAATGCGGCAAATTTCCTCAATTTACAGTATAGCAAGAAAAAAAGGCAGAAAGAAAATTATTTAATGAAAAGAATGCATCAACAAATTTGATAATGCATAAAAAAGCAAAATAGCAGTTTGGTTTTCATCCTGGATTGTAAAACAGTTGGCTTCCAGCAGGGACGACCTGCCTGCAGCCCCACCTGGCAGTCCACTAGCTCTCACCCTGATTTATAGTTTAATACATTTGTGCTGCAGCCATATGGCTTCCCACCCCCTCCACTACTCCTTCCATCATCCCCCCTCCCTCCCCTCTTCTCATATCTCAGAGTTGCTCATCTCGGGGGCCTCTCAATCAGGGCATGCCCCTCCATTCCCCCCTCCCTCCCTTCCACTTTTCTTTTCCCCTCTTCCTCCCTCCTCTCGCTTTCTGCCTGCCTGCACTGTTGCAACAGAGCCCCCTGCCTCCTTCGCCGATGCTGCAGTTCACTCCCAAGGTCAGCGCAGATCCGATCTTGCCACCGTCAGCGATTGATCCTTGAGCGAGCCGCTAGGGTTCTGTGTCATGCAAACGCGACCCATAGAGCAGGTGTGGGTGGGAGGGAGAAGAGCATACATTTCCGTTTATAAATCAGCCATCAACATTCATATTCATTTTCATGGTTGGTTAACTTAGCCAGTGGCCTCATAGGTTGATGTGATAGATCCACAGACTGGGTCAGTAGGAGAAAGGGAGGCGCGCAGAGAGGCCAGAGAGTTGTGCAGTCTGTCTGAGAGGGCTGTGGAGCTCTATCTCTCATTAATGGTCATTGATAGCTCGATTACAGGGCCTTGGCTGGTAGGTTCAGTCCACACAGTCGACAAAATCACACAGCACTCACTTTGGCACACACATCCACGCACATTCCCTGCTAGTCCCCTTTTTAGCACACGTACACTCCTCTCCGATTTAGTCATCATTCTCAAATCACACAGGTCTTTCTATTTAGCTTCGTTGCTGCATTCTCAAGGTATGGCCTCATTCTCCTAAGAGATGTGGGTGGGGGGCATAAATAACTTCAGGGGAGGGGGTGTAACTCATACTAAAGTGTTGCCATTCTCCTTCTCTCGCCTCCATTTTATGACGCATATCTGAGATTCTATGCATAAAAAATATATAGAACATCTGTGCCCAGTTACAACTAAGGACTATATTGTAAAGATAGGAGCTAACATTGTCAGAGTGAACTGAGACGCCTTCTAAATTTGAGGTCCCTTCTTTCCCTCTCTTTGTCTGTATTCTATTCAAATTTAAGTGTTGTATGATGCTGTCCAGCACGAGCTAGTCAGCCCAGATTAGAATGTGAAAGTCAGAGAATGAGATAAAAAGATAACATTTGGCTTTCTATTGATTAGTGCAGTGGGGCGTAGCATGTGCTTCTCTTTAGCTGAATTATTGATTCCTGAAAGAGGATTTGTTTGTCTGTGTGTGCACATTTGCATGTCAGTGTGTGTGTATGTGTATGTGTGTGTGTGTGACTTTTATACAAGGTTATGGCTGTGTGTGTGTGTGTGTGTGGGGGGGCTTAATCTAATTAATCTGTGGAGTCATTTGCTAAAATTCAGCCTTTATTCAGCCTGTGTCTTTCCGTGTGAGTTTGATCTGTAGTCAACTTTAATGATAGGTAATAGATGTGCATCGTAGAGAGAAAATGAGAAAATTACAGTAAAATGCCTCGCTCTGGCCGGGCCCCTCCCCTGGCTAATGAGAACAACACAGAGAAATTATTGTTATTTCATGATAGTGTTCAGGAAAGAATATGAATTTCAGCTAAATGTGTGCACTAAGTGCCCGTTAGTCTTGGCGTGCATCGTATCTAATTTTCTTTCAATGACAAGAATGTTAGTCCTCCATTTCATTATTACGCATACAACTCTCAAAAGAACTCAAATTAATGATAATTTGGCTTGAAAACCTGCAGTCCAGTCTGCCTGTGTTTAGTCAGCTTTACTGGGGCTGCATGCACACAAGTTACCTGACACTGCTGTACACTTGTGCTCTTCCACCACTGATAGGCTAAGTCATTACATGCCTAATGTCAGCTATCTCACACACAGACAAGCAATAAACACACACACAAGGATGGATTGAAAAAGTATATGCACAAGCACACACACTTGTGCTATGGCCATGATTTGGGTGCAGGCAGGCGTCTGCGTCACAGTAAGACTAGTACATGCAGAACTGGAGAAGCCGAGAGGGGCAGATTGAGGTAGATTTAGCAGCGGCTAATGTCCCTGGCCTAAAGTAAACACCAGTCAATGGAGCCCTTTGAGAGGATCTGTGCCTGTGTCTGCCCCTGCCATAAGTACCATACGCTCAGTCTAATTCTTTAGAATTGGAGGAAGAGATGGAGGGAAGGGGTGTATGTGTGTGAGGGAAAGAGAAAGAAAGACAGAGAGCAGAGGTGTGGATGTTGTAGGGAGGGACCAGTTAAAAGCAAGGAAAAGGGTTTGGTTACATTACACGGGGTGATCCATTGTGCTCCAGAAATAACAACAGAGCCGTCTAAATCCTCCTCTAATGCCTCGATAGAGGAGAAAGGGAAGCACAGAAAAAACAAGGGAGGGACAGATATACATAGACATGGAGAGCAAGTCAAATCAAAGGCGGAGAAAAAGGACCACTTTACAAAGTCTTTCATCAAATCACTTATCAGTGGCATAAAACTTTGTTTGCATCTCCTCTGTCTTTGCTAAAGTGGATCTGCTTTGAAGAGTTTATCAAGGGCTTTTAGGGCTGAAAAAATACACTTCTTATATTACATTTACTAAAGCCCGTCCTGTTTTAAGCCCAGGGCGATGTGTTCTGATTAGTACTAAGACAGGGGTAGTATAACTCATTTCTCTCACTCAATTCTTTATACATGCCTCACGATTGACTGCCTGAAACAAAATACCCGCCTCGCTGTAAATCTTAACCCATCATGTGTTCTGCCTTAGCTAGCTCAAACTGGCAGGTGTTTTAGCTAGAGCTCTATCTTGCTTTCCCTTTTTTCATGTTTTTCCAATCCTTTGCCTCACATGGTCAAACCATAAAAGGAGACCTTTTGATCATTAATCAACTAATACCGCTGGTTTTTATCTGCCTGTGCCTACAGCTTTATCCAGCAGTGCAATCCCTCCATGTGTAACTGTCACTCAATGAGGAAGACAGCTCCATTTATTTTCTATATGCACAAACATGTATGCACACACACACACATACACATACACACACACCACACTACAGCAGGGGTTTTAACCCTTTTCATTTATCAACTGACAGCTCAGCCCTATCTGCACACCAAGACATTAAGGCTGTGTGTGCATTATTGCTTCCCGCAGCCTCCCATAAGCCACCACAGAGCAGGGTTCTGAGACCTGGCCCTTTGCATGCTGCAGTCAACACCTCATTACAGCTGCCTTACCAGAGTGCTCTCTCAACACTGATATTCATTTTCTCAGAAATGCAAAGGTGGGATTTACAAAGGAGAGGGGAAAAAGAAAATGGCAAGCTTTTTATTTTCTATACACTGCATCTCTAAAGATGGGAGAAGGAACCTGTTCTGTACAAGTTTGAAGCACGGGGGAGGGGGGGGGGTCATTTACAAACGCAAATGGTGTATAAAGTACCTGTGTGCAAATGTGTACTAAAGAAGTCAATCAATAGGTTTGTACTTGAAGGCTTGTACTTGAATATGAAGTTATAAGTTGAGGACAAAGTCTGTGTGTGAGACTGTGTACTTGGTATGTCGTGTGGTTAGAGTGAAGGTCCTTAAACCAGGCCACATTTTTCTTCTTTACATTTGCCTTGCATTGTATCGAAGTGTCCTAGAGCAACTTACAGAACTAACTACCTCCTCACTCATTGAAGGTTGCTGTGAAAAAAAAAATATCTGAGATAAATATCTTAAATATTTAAGGATGGGCTTAGTGGTGGAGCTCATGCCCCAGGAAATCATGTCTCTGAACTCTCCTTCCCAGGACCATCTGGGAATAACAGGCGACTTTAGCTTATGCTGCAGGACAGAGGAACTCATACCTGTTTGGTGAAATGGGGCGTATGGGGAGGAGGTTGGTGGAATGAGCAGAGCAAGTATCTCCACCAGCTTCCGAAGGTACTGCTGAGGGCGCACACACATAAACACAACCTTACTGGGATTATTGGTGCATCAAATAAATTGCGGATGTGAAGTTTTAACCACAGGTGGTCCTTAGTATTTGTGCATATTAGGCATGGCTTAAATTTACAAACATTTTTAAAGTGCATAATAATTATTTGACCCAGGATGCTCATCTTTGCGACAAACTTAAATGAAACACATTTTTAATGTGTTTTCTGTAATTTCTTCTACAGAGAGAGGCAAGTAGAGTCAACATACAGCGAGACTGAGAGAGACGGGGAAGATGCTGCTTTACATTTAGAGCCAGATGAAACAAAACAAATGATGTGCCCTTCTAACCAACCAACCAACGGGGCAGGACTGCACAAATACACCTGCTTTCCCCCCCTCTTTCTTTTTTTCATTTGTGTTTCTTTCCGTAACATAGTATCTGCCTGGAGCTGTCTCCTCTGGCCCGCTGTGTCACTCTTCTGTCGTCCTGGCAAAGGCATAGCCTGGCGTTTTCACGCTCTATTTTCTGTCTCCCTTTTTGCCTAACAGAACGGTGGGGTACAGTCTCTCAATGTGTTTAGTCATTTTTTCATCTTTGACTGTTCATGTGTCCCCCTCACTTTTTCTCAAACCACTCTTCCTTGCTCCTATTTTTGCCAAGCTTCCCTTCATCTTTAAATTCTCTTTGATGTTGTCCCTCATTGTAATTGCCCTTTCCCATCCTCCATTTGCTTTTTGCGTGGATCGTCCTCTATTTCCGGGAGCCCCTGCTGTCTGCTGGGCATGGTGTCCTGCCATCTGTGCAGGATGACATGAGTGGCTGGAGGGACACCTCCTGTGTAGACCCCTTTAATACATACAGCCCATATTAACATACATGGGAACATATGGTTATAGTAAAAGTCAAACACACCTAAAACCTTTTTACTATTCCAAGTGAATCTAATTGTTCTGTGAGTGAGTATGGTGAGTATAGAATTAAAAATGTAAGGGGCGTCTCTTAACTTATCCTGTAAGTTGTATGTATTTGACAAAATAATGTTTTCCATCTGAAGGAAAACATTTGAGTGAATATATAGTCAGGGATTTTCAACTGAAAAAGAGATAAAAGGATTACAAACCTTTTTCAAAGTTCTGTTGACTCTTGTTGCTGCTCAGTAGTCACTGAATAATATCTGCAAAGGGGAGTATAATGCTGAATCCTTTAGGTATGTGGTTCAATGCTTTAGCTTGACTTTGTCTTCATTCATGAATATAGCACTGATCTACACTGGGAAAACACTACCTGTATTATTAGAATAATTGAATATATTTTTGAAATGCAAATGTTTTCCATGGATATTGTAATTTCTTGATTGCAATGTTTGGTTTTGATGTTTCACAGCATGCTCAACTAATCTGTGAGCACCTGTCTATCCCCAAATTTAGAGGGATGCTATGTGAACCACATAGCTGAAATTCAGAGGGAGGCAGATAGTAATTTTTGTTGGGCCCCATTTGAGGGGAAGATAGAGAAGAGCATAAATGGCCGAAGAGGAGTTGGGCCAGGGTAAGAGACTGAGCTGGTGGTGAAGGATGTCAGGCTGCAGGTCACGTGCCAGAGAAGGGTGAGGGGAGGGGGGGAAGTAACTGTACCTCGTGAGAGATAGACAGGCAGAGAAGAGCTTTTGTTGTTCTCGAGTAACTGAAGCTTTTGGTGTCTGCTGCATCTGCTGCCCTACCTTTTGGCGTGCCGGTTCATGCGAAGAATGCTCAGGTTGCTGGTGTAGCGGCAGCAGAAGGGTAGGAGGAGGTGAAGGAGGCGGCAGCTCGGCTTGGTAGCGTTCACTGACTCAGACTTAGCCGGAGTAATTGCTCCTGCATTTTTAACGAATGGCTGCTGCGCACACTTTGAGGAGCAGCACACCAGTAGATCTCTGCATGGCTCCTACTGCAGCTGAATTGCCTTTTTACGTTTTTGACTGAGGGCATCTAAGGGGGGGCTAAGGCCTGCTTTATATGTTCATACCTAATCAGACGTAAATGTCTCTTTGTCGTCACAAGCAGTAGTTGTGAATTTAATGTGTTAACCAAATAAATCCCTTGTAGGTGTAAAGTGCTGGAGAGACAATTTTCCCATGATGGCCCTAATGACATTCTCCACTAACAGTGTCATTATCTTCTGGTTTCATCTTATTATTGGGTTTTAGTCCTTGTCTGTGGCAAACTGACAGCGGCGAAGAGCAAATAATCTAACTAGTCTACTATGTAGGCGATGAGACTATGTTTTGAAAGTCCTGCAAAAGGGAGTATCATTTTTCTGTATGCAGTGCACTATATTGTATAGTTTGATGAAAAGACAGAAAGATCAGCTGTCTCATTTTTTCACTGTGGTCTTTGATTTAGCTAATGATGTCATATTCCAACAAAGAAAATCCTTTGCTATTGTCGATCTCACTGAGTGAATGTGCATTTCATTTCCATTGTGGCTACACAAACCGATGACCTGGTGTCTTTCACCTAGATACCCAGACGTGGAAAGCGGAGGAGACACCGGCCACAGACATGCAAATGGTAGTGTAGCCTTACCACTATGATTAGTGTAGGAGGCCCTGGTCTCCCCTCTTCTAAACACATCTACTGGCTGTCTGCAATATTTACTCTACACAGCTGCATTAGTAGTGGCAGGCTCAGTGAAAATACTATGTCACGCATAGCTTGAAAAATGGCTCCGGAAAAAGCCAATTCTGCCATGAATGAGGATAAGCATGAGGGCTTGAATAGCTGCCAGTCCTGTCAGATTCCTCTTCTCACCCAGCCACAATGAGCTCCAATACAAATAAGGGTACGTGCACCAATTTAGCGCCGCAGATGAACCTTGGGAAGCCTTGTTGAGCAAGTGGCGGATTACCAAAGCCAAACAGGACTTTCTCCAGACTTTATTTGAGTTAAATGACTCAAGCCACCCTCTTAGATTTTGCCTGAATGGTTTATCTGGCAGACCCTTTCACTGCCCGAGCCGTTTCTGAGGCCACATTGTACATGCATTAGTCAGAGTATGAAAAAACACTGAGTGGGACAGGTAGGCGGCATGAATTAAATTGCAAGGACACTGATGCAGGGAGCAAGCCGAGCCAGCAAAGTCACAAACCAGGATAAATGAAAGCCCTCGGCGTGATAGAGTCCAATTGGAGGAGAGATTATTATTCTTCACCAGTAATTAGTAGCACATAAACAGCCATTGGCAACAGAATTAAAAAGTGTCATTATGATATGTGGTCTCCAGACAAGATGCCAGTTCTCTCCCTTTTCAATAGTTAATCATCTTGCCTCACAGACACCCCCTGTGCACAGACAGAGAGGATGAGGGTTAAGTCGGTAGCAGATGAACGCCTGAAAATGACAAACCTATTGGGGGGGTTTGATGCAGAACACTAGTTTCCCCATGTATAATCTGCACTGAGCAAATGCTATCTCCTCTGCCCCCCTTAAATTATTAAACTTACCCACATTAGGGAGAGGAAGACTAGGATGGGGAGTGTGTGTGAGAAAGGAAATGCTCGCAGGAATCAATACTTTCACATGCATTTAAGTAAGAAAGGTATTACTTTGTGCCTGCATTAAAATATGCAAAATATTACTGGTGCAAGTTTTGAATAAATGCAAATGTTAGCATACTACTTTTCCAGTCGATGAATACTGATGTTTTTATCCTCCTGTATTTTTTTGTCCTTGGGCTCTTGTGAAAATGTAAGAAAATAGTGGCTTTGAAAAACAGTTAGTTACCAATTCCCTGTCTGATTTCTTTCTCTCATTAGCTGTGTCGAGTACCCTGTGGAAGACTTGTATCCATTATTTATCTCAAGCCACAAAAAACAACAGCTGCATGCTTGTGTAACCGCCATATGTTTTGTTTCTCCGAAACATATTGGGAAGAATCATGCTGTATAGGAAGCTTTATATCAACCCATAGAGATCTGTATCAAGTCCCCACTTGAATTATTTCCTAAATGCTTTTTAGGATTTTTTCAGGCTATCAATGGAAAATACAGTAGAAACTTTCCTCAACAGTGAGGACTTAGACTACATCGGGCAATTAACCATGGAGGCACCTTGCCGAATAATTCCGGATGCTCCAACACCACTGGAACCGTCAGTGGAGGGAATAGGGTCACATTAGGATTCAGCCGATAAAGCAATAAACCCTTGTAGGAGCTGCAGTCGGCGCCATTCAGAGCAGATTCTGTGTCCTCAGCACTTTGGGCCTGCAATTAATCACTAAGCTGACATTACCCCGCCTTCCTGTGAACGTTGGATAAACACCGGCAATGGTGAACCAACGTTCCCCGCCACAGACCCGGTGTAATCGTTAAGACGGCTGTTGACGCTTGCTCTCTCTCTAAAATGTTTAGGAACTCTCTGGCCCAGTTAGGTAGACTTTCGGTAGAGCGCAGAATAATCTCCTGATCTATTTAGTTCTAGATAGCAGTTTAACAGCCCGCCGAAGCTACAGCAGGCGGCCCCTGCTCCATCATTCCCCACTCAAGGGTTATGGAGGCTGCTTGGCTCTCACGGCTGATGTGTGGCCACATTAACTAGCGCGTTGCATCTGTTTAACCCATGTGTGTCTGTTTGTGTGTTTGGCATTGCACTCTGTTTCTCTGCTGGTGTGCCAGTTGCATCGCTGGGAGAGTGTGCTGTATTGTTACCATAGCGATAGTTGCCATTAGTGTTTGCTTACCTAACCGATTGTGTGACAGTGGGTCAAACAAGGCTGACTAGACAAGGTGTGGTTCCTGTGGAGGTTATTTTGGAATAGATTTTATTGATACATTTTAAAAAACTGTATCAAACCTTTACCCCAAACTAGCTTAATGTTTATCCTTCTAAATTATCTGAAATGTTTTAACTGATATCATTAAAATTCAACAAGTAAGAGTTTATTTTTCTTCACAAATGTATAAAGCATGAAACTCCTCATGCACACTCGGGGCATACAAGAGACGTTTCACACACTGTTTGAAACCCCACAAACACAATGACCCACATTCTCATGTGCATACATAACAGCCTGAGAGGAAACATGAGAGAGCAGGACGTTTATCGTTGAGGAAGAGGGGGGGCTGTATGTGAGGAAGGGTGGGAGCCCTGCTGAGTTCACTGGAGGGGACTGACACAAAGCTCACCCTCCAGTAGTCTCTCTCGCGCCCTCTCTCTCTCTCTTTCCCTCTGAATAATTTATCTTTTATAATTTATCTACCTCTCTATCTCATACACACGCACGCACGCACTCACGCAAGCAAGCACCCACGCACACACGCACACACTCATGCACAATATGCAATTATTTCCTCTCCAACAAAAACACACACATACACACTTGCCTCGGGGGTTCGTCCTGGGGCTGTGGAGTGAGCAAGCTGGAATCTGCACAGAGGGAAACCTGATCGGCATTCCCTGTGCCAAACACATGAGGTCACCCTGACTAACTGGTCCTGCCTGCCAGCCTCCCTCCATCCCTCCACTGCCATCAGATTAAAACCTTGTATCTCTGAGAAATCAACTGCAGGATTTAAGGGATTTTCTTACTGAGGCTCATGCATCTCGGGGTCTACAAGAAATATTTGATGTGCCCTTAAGGATCATAAAGCTTTTACAAATGACCATACAGCTTTTAAAGAATACTCTGGTTTATTACAACTCAGATTTTATTTCCATATTTTCTTCCATCAGTAATTGTACTCTCCAAGTTCATTTTGAAATGTGGGAACATGGCAACATCCACTAAAAGACGTGAGACGTCATACAAGTTTTAAACAAGCCTTTTTGGCAGAGAAAGCAAATTATATAATTTTTACCAACACTGTCAGTTAACATCTATTGATACTTTGGTGAATACACTATTATCAAAAATGATAGAAATGATGACCAAAACTATAACATAGGACTAAATAATTAAGTGGAATTGTTACATTTTTGGCAAAAATCCAACGCATCATGATGTAAAGGGGTTGTCATGCAACAGCCTCATTTCTTCACTGGAGAAGGTTATTCCAGTTAAAACAAAAAGAAAACAAAAAGTCTAATAAATCACAAACAAATCAAGAGAGAACCTAAAACTCATTTTAAACTTTACCACGACAATGACAACTGCTTGTCCCAAATCGGCAATATAGTCAACCTGTAGTCTAGTCTGAAAACCAATACACTCTGCAATCTCTTAAAGTTGATGGCTATGAAAGGTTGGAATCTTAAAGTGGAAAATGTGTATCAAGTGTAAGCTCTAGAGACTTGTCTTTTATCCCAGCCAGCCCTTTGAAATACCCACCCAGACCCAAACCCAAACAATACTGTCAACTCAAAGCGCCGGTCTCAAAAGGACCCTAAACATGTGTTCTTTAGATCCCGGCTCCTGTTCTCTTTTCACACAAGCATGCAACATGGACACCCGCGTTCAATCAACGTTACGCACACACATTCTTTCTCTAAGACACAAACATATACACTCAAACCTCCCGCCCCCACAGGACTCGCACCAGTCACCCCTCGCTCCCACGCATCTCATGTTCGTCCCATATTATGTTAAAATGGACATGCATAATTGCACTGCCGTGGTTTGTTGTTTTTGTTGGCGGTTATCAACAGCCCTCTCGGAGTCTCCGACAGAGCTGATCATTGTTGCAGGCACCACAAATCTACACCACAGCACTCACAAATACGCGGTTTCTGTGAGGTCCCATTGTCAGGATGAAGTGTTCTGGTTTGTAGAGGGGAAAAAACAATATAATGTAAGGTGAGGAATTATATAATAACAGCAGGTCATATGTTTTTGAGATATCGTTAAAAATGAATAACTTTGAGGCTTAGGTGAATGCTAAGATGATATTTATTGTATCGTATACAGTTATTAGTACAAAATAACTCTTATTGTAAGTCTTTATAGTGTAACCACTTCCCCCTGACGCAGGCCCAGTGCTAAAATGGCGGTGAAATGAAGCATAGAGAGAAGTCTGGGCTTGTGAGACAGTTACACCTGTAGTTACGCCAGGATACATGCACTGTCATTCTAAGGCCTAAACTTAAACACAGTAAAGACTGCTGTAAGACATTTACGATGCCACTAGTGTTTAGCATTTACTTTTCTGTTACCCACTTGGCACAAAGCAGAGCCAGTCAATACCAGCTTCGCTTGCATGTGTCGGCTTTTATTTCCCTGCTTGTAAGCACGGAATTTCTGTAGACTGTAATGCTGTTTCAGATGTTTTGAACGCTCAACTACCCTGAATAACCTTCCTTCAGGAACTGACTTCCAAAAGTAATTTGAGGTTGGGATGAAGTTTTAAATAAACCTGTGGCTTGTGGCAGCTAGCTCACTCTATAGGCTTTGTTTATGCTAGCCTGGCACAGCCAGAGCCAAACAAGCTCTATTTGTGATCATGTTTCCAAACAGTATGCAGTCTGGAGGCTTTACATCAGGTCCAGTGCCCACATGTAGATGTTTGAGCTGGGTAAATATGTAGTTGAAACCACAGAATGTAAGGGAAAACAGCAGCTGTTAGTATATGGCAAGACTTTTACGTAATAGCATGTATATTCCTCTTTGCCATAGGCCTGTTTTAACAGTATAGATG
Organism: Etheostoma perlongum; assembly: GCA_026937815.1. Taxonomy (NCBI): domain Eukaryota; kingdom Metazoa; phylum Chordata; class Actinopteri; order Perciformes; family Percidae; genus Etheostoma; species Etheostoma perlongum. The sequence goes on along the minus strand of CM049384.1, from coordinate 10,156,326 downwards.
ATCCTTAACACACGTATACTTTGTACTTTGCAGACAATCGTCTTAAGCCTATAGTTTAGATGATATCCCACAGCTTTGGTTTCATCGTTGACATTTAATAAGACTACCTACATATCATTTATTTTAGTTTATTCTTAATTGTGGGTATTTTTTGGAAATACTCATTTTAAAGACTTCATTGCAACCCTATATTTTAATTTAATCTTTCTTTCACACACAATTTGACATTTGATTCTGTACAATTCCGTGTAGTTTCCTTTTTGGTCTCTCTTCGTCTGTGTGTTTTCCCGCTTCCTGTTTAGTAGCACAGGTTTGTGTTGTGGGTTAGAGAGGGCGAGTTAATGGAGAACGTCAAACCAGCTTGTAGCGCTGCCTTGGCGTTGACCTCTGTAGATTGTGGAGTGACCCCGTGGTGCTGCCCAGAGCTTGTAGTTGGATTCCAATCTCCTTGCTGGGATATGGTGCATGTTTTAACAGTCGGCTTTGAAAACTTTGCCCCCCTGCCTTCTCCGAAATGTCTATCATTCCCTTAAAAAAAAAAAAAAAAAACTGGTTTGTTTTCACCTGTGATGACCTGAGTTAGGAGCTTTGTTATTGTCTCACAGGCAGCAGTGGCACATCTGTTTAATCACATTAGACCCTTTGTGATCTCTGCTCTTAGACAGGGGAATTAGAACGCTTTGTTCTGTCTTTAGAAAAGAAAGAGACATCTTGAGTACTAAAGATAACTACTGGTTACATCAAATAACATTTGCTAGGGGTGGGGGAAAAAAGTCGGTGCAGCATAGTATCGCGATATTTTCAGTGGCAATACTGTATCGATACACAGACACCAAGTATCGATCTAATTATATATGTGTTGGTCAGTTTGTCTGCTTGATAATGCCATTTTGCAGCAATAATATTGAAGTGATATGAAAAAACAGAGAAGTGTATCTTTTTAGATAAAATAGATGTTGACAAAGTTTCTGTTTTGGATCATTTGAAATTGGGAAAAATTAGGAGTTGGAATAAAAGGTTTTAAATTGCAATATATTGCAGAATATTGCAATATGTTCAAAATCGCAATAATATCGTATCGTGGCAGTATTGTGATGATATTGTGTCAGGAGGCGTCTGGTGATTCCCACCCTTATTATTTGCCCTCATTGGCAGGCTGTATATTATTAAATCATTTTCAGGGATAATGAGGTGCCACAGCTAATCAATATGAATATTTGCTACACTGAATTACAACAGGACTATATCATATTTAAATGATCATTTTTAGATCCAGCATGCTTGAAGAGGGAGGATTTTATCTTCTCAAAAATGTCTGTCCTCATCTAGTGCTTTCAGATTACACTTACTCTTCTCCCAATTACCGGCCTGGAGGAAGAAATCGATGGCTACAGACAAGTGACATCATTAAGGCATTTTGAGGGGAACTGAAATCACACTGGCTCTGATAGCCTGGTTGTTTAATGAGTCATCCAAAGGAGTGCTTCTCCACACCTACTGTATTTGTTTTCTCTCCATTTGGGTCTTTTGACGTCCTCGTTGGTGGTAATTGTCTGGAACGCACTGGCTATGACATAGCTATCGTACCACACGCTGAGATGCATTAGTGCCAGGTAAATGTGGCGCAGGGGGAGACTGCACCCCTGTAATTCGATAAAAGTGAATGCAGGGAAGCAAAGGATAGGTAGGGATACAGAGCAGAAGGCTCACGGAGCAGCTTGAGAGTGGATCGTCAGCAGCCTTTCAAGGTGAAAAGCATTAGCTACATCCTCTGTCCTTTCCTCCATCGTGTGTTCACATATTGCCTTCCCTTTCACACTATTCAGCAGGTGCTTTAGTACCCGACAGTACCTCTTTTGCTTCAGCCGGAGGAACCATGCTTATGCCGAATGGGACTTGATCACGCACTTGAGCTACTCAAACCTTTTTTGAGTTTACAAAGAAAAAGTATTGCTTGTACAGTAGTACTGATGGAATGGTTGGAATGAGAGAAATGTTTGATTTAAAGGTTGACTACGAGGATGCAGAGCAGAGGGAGTGTTTTTTAGCAACAATACAATGAAATGAAAAGCAAGTCTGAGGAGCTATGTTTGGATCTAGGGGAGACATTGAAGATTACAATCAGGCATCATCAACCTGCTGAGAGTCTTCAGTCTAATTCTACCCAGAGCAGAGAGTTAACTCTGATGCTTATTCCACGATAGCTGGCAACTGGAGAATTCAAAATAATTAGAGTCAAATAGAGAAGTGATTCAAAAAAAAAAGTGGTGATGTTTTGATTGAGGCATACAAGATATGGACATCTGTATGTTTTTATTTAAACCTGGGAAATTGTCACACCTGTAAAGACATATTAGCATGTGCCATAATATCATAGACATGTCCGATTTAAAGAGAGATCATTTTTTTCTTGATATTAATACATATCACCATGTTGTGCATTTCTCAGCCATTCAGTGGAGTTGCTTGTCATGGATAACATAATCAGATGCTTTGTCTGGTTTTAGGCATTCAATTAAATAGATCCCTGGTAAATAAATAAAAATGTAATTGATGCATAAATCTTGTATTGCCAAACAGAAGTCTTGCGAGAGGATTTTGCAATATTTCCCACAGTTCCCTAACACCACCAGCTATTTTCAAGGAGTAGCTTCTTTGGTATACCATATTGTCAGCTGGCGATCAACAAATTCTTTGAGTTTTATTGGATATAATGTCATATTTCATAATTTCATGAAAGTGAACCACGATCTCGCAAGTCATTTTAAGGTTCCCTTTATGTAACCTTTTGTTTAGTCGTCTAGTTTCTCACTTCAGTGAGCTCTGTGATGTCAGCAGGTCAGCGATTCTAAACTTTCAGTGGTATGCTGCTGGGCACCACCTGTCTAACTTATTTTTTCCTGTTTAGTAGGAAAATGCAAACTGCACCACCTTGTACTAATAAATATATGTATACTACATTTACATAATATATACAATGCAAAACATATTCCCTAAAGTCTCACCCAGTGATTGCTGACTGCTGAACAGACGTCAATGTATAATGCAGTGGCATCCTCGTCACCGTGAATACACTTTTAAGGTGTCCTTTTTACCCCGGCTTCCAGTGACACTTCATCCTTCTCGAAGGAGCAGAAGGAGTGTGGCTCTGGTTTGAAGGGTGAATGCATCCTATCACACTTCACTCTCAAAGTATGTAAGAAGCAGCCTGATTTGACTGCTTGCACTGTTTGCTCTCGCATGCCTGAGCTGGTGTGCTTCAAGGTGCTTCTTGGATTTCAGGAGAGGCCTTTTAACTTGAAACCAAAGAGAGGCAAGTCAATGTTTTTCTCGGTGTGCCTGGGAGAAGAAAAAAAATTGCTAGCCGCTTTTGTTTTTGGTCCCAGCAGTGCTGAGAGTATTAAGCCTGTCCACCAATTAGGGCATGCCAATTCTTACAGCCCATGAATTATTAAGAGCAGCCCATCGACTAGGAGCAGTGACGGAGGGCAAGAGAGAGGGCCAAGCCACCTGAGCACCACAGCTGCATTTGTTAAAAGCGTAAGCTGTCTGTGTGCTGCACCAACGCTGTTACAATTTAAGTACAAATAGCCTCCACGACACTGAGCTTCAGCGTATGATTTTGATTATTTTACATCTACAAATCGGATAAATACAGCATTTATTCAACAACATGCATGCATGGAAAGAAAAAGAAAAAAAACCCAGAGAGACTGATAGGATAATGTATGGTATTAGATTGCATCTTGCAACACCGGCTACCCTCAAGGTCAACCAATTCATTCCTGCTCTAGAATTTATTGCCTGGTAGTAGCTGAGGCAATGAGGTGCTGTGAACCTTGAGCTCATGTCTATATAGAAGGTCTTCACAGCCATATACTTGGGAGGGGGGGATCCTGCTTGTTAATTCTCCATTCAGCTCTCTAGCCAGCGCCAGTGCCTGAAACATGACCCCATGATAACGCCAGCCAAGGCCCGCTAATGTGCCTGCTTTTTTGGGGGAACACCATGTTAATGTTCCCGGGTACCATCACCTCATCATAAATACTGTAAGTCTTTGAGACAGAGCCAATGGGCCAAAACCTGTGAGGAATGACAGGAAGACTGCAAAATTAGGTGCCTATCAAATGTGACTCCTGGCGATTGTCAGTACTTAGAGATGTATTAGACGCAGAAGGGGACCTGCTTTGTGTGGGAGCCCCTGCTTTACTGGATAACAGAACTATCATTATGCATGAATAAATGGATGCATTGCTTTTTTTCTTCTTTTCCCCATCTTTCTTTTCACCAGTGGGCTGTTTAATGTAGCAGAGTTGTCAAATAAGGCTGTTGCAGGGAGAAAGAAAGAGTGAGCCAAGAATGATTATTTTATGTGAATTACTTTTTTTTTCTCTCTCGCAGAATTGAAATCATTTAGAGCAGTTAAGAGAGGCGTGGGACTGTGGAGAGAAGGATATATGTGGATATTGAGGCACGGCGGAGCTTTTAAGTGTGTTGTGATTTAGTTTTAGTTTTGCTGCAGGGAACGAGGCGAGAAGAGAGAATGCTGGTCTCTCAGATGTCTTTAAATAGAGATCCTGACTGCCTAGTAGCCTGCTTGCTTGTACTGAAATGGCTGGTTCAGTCTCCATTTGGTAATATACATTAGCCATGGTCCTGTTTGTCAACAGAATAGTTAGAGTGCCCTTTCACTGGCATTCGTTTCAGTGTTGTCCTCTCTGTTGCTTCCTTGTTTCTATAAAAACACCATAGAAACAATAATTTGACGCTCGTACAAGAGTGCTGCTTTGTCCGTTGATCAGTGAACCTCTCATAGGGTTTGGTAGTTTAGATTTTATTTTTTGAAAATGCTTAGTTTTAGTTTAGTTTTTATTGGTTTAGTCTCTTTTGTAATATTGGTTATTTGTGTGTGTGTGTGTGTGTGTGTGTATATATATATATATATATATATATATATATACAGTGTATATATATATGGATTTAATGCAGTGGAGATGTGGACATTAGTGGACGTAGTATCTCAAACATAGCAAACCAGCTGCAGTCTCCAAAAAAGATAGAAAGTTAAATAGGACAGTATTGTCTGTCAGTAATCAAAGTTTTGGCTAAATGTATTGTCTAAATTTAGTTGTGGGAAGCACAAAATAGAAACACTTAGAAGCGCTGTCGAACGTCTAAAGATGTAGACCTCTCAGTGTCAGACACAGCTGCTGCAGAGATTTTATGAGCTGCCTACTGTCTCCTTGACTAGATTCATCATCATCATTTTTCTTTTTCTTTTTTTCTCCACCCCCCAAAAAAAATAAAAATAAATATAATATATAAAACTTAAAAAAAACACAATCGCACACAAGGTTAGGGTTATGTTTTCTCTAAACCAATGCACACGTCTGGAGACCGTTGTCCAGACTTGAACCGAAGGAGCCTGATGGAGCTGCAGTCTGCTGTTTAGTCATGTAAGTCATGAGTTGTTTACTTTTCCAAACCATGACTCAGCCTCATTATCTTCAGTCCTTCCTATACCTGCTATCCAGCTGCAGCCTTACCTAAATGCTTAACATTGAACTGTCTATTAATGGCCTTTCGTTTTGTCTTTTGTCTCAATTACCTTAACCTTTGCCTTCAGTTAACAAATATGTAACTATCTATCCTTTACTATAGTTTGACTTTGGTAAAACATTTAACAGATAAATGAACCTCGAGATAAATCTTTAAATATGCTCGGGCTGATGGGATTGTAGCAAGAAAAGTTGCGCCTCTTCTGGGACTTGAAAACAGCCTGTAACTAATTAATTATGTATTTCCAGCACATTCTTTTTTAAGCAAAAAAGAAGGAATGCCACCCTGGCCTGTCGACTGCTTTCTGTGTGGCAAGCCTCAACTCCTTGTCATCCGCTGGGTGTCTGAAATTATAAAAAAAAAGAAAAAACCAGCATGAGGATCATTGTCATGGTAATGGTCCATCCACGGTTGTGGGCAGAGCCCTTCATATTCAGCCCCACAAAGACTCTGCTGTCTTGCGTATTTAAGAGGTGGTCTGCTGTTGGCAGACGACTGAGCCAAGGAGCTTCCTGTTCATGTGGTAATCTGCGTGGCGGTACAATGGAGCAAGCTGTTCTCTCAGAGTCTGGCCCCGCACATTCAGCCAGAGAATGGAGGGCCACACACCACAACAATAACAGTCCACTGCTATCATCTCATGAAAAGTCTCCAGTGGAGGGTAAATAAATAGTTTAGAAACCCTTTAGTATCTTTAGTACGTACAATAGGCCATACCACCTCTGATTTTCATCTTTGATGTCCTCACAATTTGCCCTGCCTTGTGAAAGTATACTGTTGGGCATAAAGCATTGTAGAAACTCAATTGTATTTTACTTTGAAGGAGAGCTGTAAGGGTTTTTTGGTATTGAATAAAAAAGTGTACTGGGATCATTTTCTTCGTGCAAGATTTAAATTAGAAATGAAATAAAAGCCAATTGTCAGATTAATTAGCTGAGAGAGGCTTCCAGAGTATAAGCTCTATGTTTCAGTAACTGTTTTTTCAATTGCTTGCAAAGTGTGTGCCTTAGACACAAGGGGGGCATCATAAAGAGAAAAAATACTTTATTGCTACGCCGCGTTTTCAGAAAGTTGTTATGAGTGAAAGCATCTTAGTAAGGGATCTTTATGAAGGCCCTGGAGCAATTGAGGGAAGAACCATAATCTCTGGCTTTGATTCATAAAGTAGCTTGCAATAGGATTGCTGATTTGGGAAAATTGCACATCTTTTTGTTTTGTAAATTTATGGTCATTCAGCCCGCACTGGGATGGTAAATTAGACCTCTGAGAAGCTTTACGAGTAGATAGTACATTAGGAAAAACTGAGTGGTGAACAACACCATGTTTAGAGAAACAATAGTTTCTTTCTGGCTTCAATGGACACGTATTAGTGAGTAAAAATGTATGAATGAACTGTAAACCTTAACTTTTTTCACTGTCAGCCTACTATTAAGTGGAAAGAATGGATAACGTCAGTTACCTTTGAAGACAAAAAGGACTGGTAGTGTTGCTGTTGAGTTTGTTCTAATCTGCTTGAACCCAGATGGCCTGTGTTTATCTATGTTGGCTGTGATCCCTTACCGTGTCCAAATGTTGCAAGCAGTCACTGAGGCAAGCAGTCAGGCTAGGGGGAAACATTACACCGTTACATTCACCTGTTCCACAGCCATGGTGACTTGTCTCATGAATAAATCTCACTACTAAGGTCCGGACAACTTAGACACTGCACTTCTTCTCCTTTGGCAGACATCTGCGACCCCATACATCTTTCTCTATCTGTTACTTTTTGTTCTACTTCTCTCAGCTCCCCCCTCTCTCTCTCTCTCTCTCTCTCTCTCTCTCTCCCCAACTTGTGTCGTACACTTCTTGCTCTAGCTTTCTGCCCGAGTGCTCACTTTATTTATCACACGATTGTGACACTTTTGGATAAAGCTCCACACCCGCACTGATTGAACTCTGCTTGTGAGAGCTGGGAAGCACAGATCATTCCCTTTGGTTTCCAGTAAGTCATGGGATTGACAGCTCGGGATGGTCTGCCTAGAAGAGGCTGACTCTCCTCCTTTAAATCACTCGGGAGAGGCACTTTTGAAGGGTCCCTAACTCAGCCATCATGCCAATATTCCAAACCAACAGAAATATTAAAAGCACCTGTGTTGAAAATAGAATCTGAAATAGCCTGATGGATAGGAAAATCGGGAATAAAATGAATAAAAATTGTGTATGGGGTTGACATTTGAGCTTTGACTTTGATATGAAAACCTTACTGTTCCTGACAACTCTTTCTTGGTATGACACATCCAGGTGCACAGAGGCAGAATAGTGAGCAGTGATTCCAAAAGATGTTACAATGCAGCATTGTTCTCACATTGACCCAGAGTAAAACAATCCCCTGCATAGCCCTGCCGTCTGCTGCTGACGACAGCCCTGCAGTATGAGAGCTTAGGCCCGAGGAGGCAGGCAGATACAGGGGGTTTTGTGTTGAGTAATGCTAATATTCTTTCAAGGGAGTTAGTTGCTTAACACACTGTGCAGAATCTGGTACAGCATCTTCTTTGGCCTACTAAACTCTCCTCAACACTATGTTAAAACTCCCCAATGGCTGTTAGACAGAGAGGAGAAAAGGGGTGGAGAAAGGAGGAGAGAGACTCTGAAGAGGAAGACCAGAGGGAAGGGGGAGGGGGTAAGAAGGAGAAATGGAGGACTAGCAGCCAGATGAGGATTGGGATGGATTTAGGGATAGATGAGAGCTGACTGAAGGGATTGGAGAGGGTGAAGAGAGGATGGATGGAGCACTAGCAGGAGGATAGATTCAGTTATGGAGGGTTAGAGAGAGGAAAACAGGGGTGGGCAAATGGGCCACAGTTGGCTGGTTTAGAGGCAAAGACAGTTCAATGTTTGGGCAAAACAAGCTACTTAGGCTGTGATGAATCTTTTATCCCTTGTCAAACACAATGCTTGAAAATATGTTAGATTGTGATTCACTCTTTTGACAAAGTGCACTTTGTTTAGTAAAGATTATGAGTCGGTGCTTGAAGTACAAGTATAAAAGTATAAACCTGCTGCAAATAATGATGTGACAACTTAGGTCTTATTCAGGGCCACAACAAAATGACTCAATCATAGAATGCCTCCAGGTAGGAGTGCATAAGTCAGAAGTGAGCTGTGTGTGTGTGTGTGCCAAATCAGAGGTTGGAGTTTCTGAAGGATGCACCACAAAGGGTACCACAGATATTCTAGCTGTACAGAGAGGAAAACTATGATGCAGTCAGGATGTCAAAGTCAAAAAAGTTTATCATGAGGCAGTTGCCTTCAAATAAAGTGAAAATAGCAGTGGCAAAGTAGCACAGTTTACAGTAGGAGTCGTGATGTTGTACGTGATTTCAGGTTTTTGATGTAGCTTCTTATTTTAAGTGGAAAGTATAACATTTGGTGCTCCCGGATAGCTTAGGTGGTAGAGCGGGTGCCCATATATCAATAATTACTCCTCGGCACAGCAGGCCCATGTTCGACTCCAACCTGCGGCCCTTTGCTGCATGTCATTCCCCCCTTTCATGTCTTCAGCTGTCCTGTCAAAATAAATGCCTAAAATGTCCTCTTTAAAAAAAAAGTGTAACATTTGAAGTGCAAATATTTGGAAACGATTCATTTTCAAACATGCATATTATCCAAGATTGATTTTCATCTTGCCTAGTTTTCCCCATAAAAAAAAAAGAAGTTTGTTGCAAAACTTGTTGGTTAGATTGCCTGCTGCTGCACAACCTTTTACAACTCGCCTGGCAATTTATAGAATTGCTGGATAATGGACCATTTCAAAGCCATTTAGTTTTTCCACACGGTTTTTTTCTTCCAGCTGTCATATAGACGAAGAACGGGATACCTGAGTTACTCTGTGCCACATTCAAATTATTTCGGTAGACATTTAAGCAGTAATCAAAAAAGATAAAATCAACGCTGAATTATTCTGTATTAGAAATGCGGTCTGTCCATTGTTCAGCGTCACCCCCATCTTCCTCCTGCTACTGCTTGTACACCTGATTTTTATGGCTTTGGTAAGAAAGGAACACAGCCCGGTTGGTTAGGATCCCTGTGCGAAATCCCTGGATATGTTTTTCAGATGTATGTCATAAAATAACCCTATAAAGTACGACATACCGACTATTTTACATTCCCTAGCTGATTTGTTATAGCTGTGTCTTAAGCCTTCCTGCCACAACAGCGGCTGGTGTTTAGTGCCAGTATTTAGTTTGGCAATTGTCAGTGAGTATATTTCCTTCGGGGCCAAAAGTGACATTCCAGACCCAGTGCAACTACTTTGCATGTGAAAGACAAATTAATATTCAAAGAGAAGAGGAAGTGTTTTTTTCTCCTCTGCATATTTCAATACATAGCCGCATTTGTATGGATTGTATTTTTCGCTTTCTACGGTTGCGTTCACATTTGATATCATGGGGTAAAATGCTTTGACATTCTGTGTGTTCATGCCAGTTTGCGGAAGATTACCTGTTTGTTTTTGTACAGTTTGTGTGTGTTTATCCACCTGTATGTATGTTTCCTTGTGTATTCCACATGTATAGACAGTGATATGGTATGTCCCTTAACATTCTACAGGACTTTTACCGTTGTACAATTGAAAGTATATTGACAGGCATCATTGTAGTGTGGTATGGTAGGTCTACTTCACATCTTAATCTTCTGACAAAGGTGATCAAAACTGCATCTAAAATCATTGGGATTCCACTTGAACCGCTCCAACACATTTACTGGAAACGCAGTACTAAGAAGGCACTAGGTATTAATCAGGACTTTAGTCATCCTGCACACAATCTCGTCCATCAGGGAGACGTTTGCAGAGCATCCCAACGTGCACATCATGTTTAGAGAGTTTTTACCCCCAGGAAATAAGGTTACTGAATAATGTCACAGCTGGAAGGAGGGCTGTGGTCTGAACTTAGTCAGTATGTATACTGTCCTTGGATATTCTAGATGTTTTTAAATGCTTTTTATGTTATTAATAACTGTTACTATTGGCTGGTCCTGAAAGAGTGCAAACGGCATATTGTATTTCATTGCTGTGGTACTCTGTACTAAGTTGCATATGACAATAAACTTGAACTCGTATATGAGAATTTCTCCACAGGCATAGAAGACATTAACATACAGTATGTTTCCACAACAAGGTGCAGAATAATGATGATAATACGCAAAACCTTGACAGGTAAATAGTACAATTAAATCATGTGAATAGATTGAATCTTCACACACTATCAGCACAGATTTTAAATGTAATAGAGACATATGTGATGGAACTTTGTTTGGCATGAAATTCTTAATATGAAAAAATAGCTTGATATTAAACCCACTGGCTGCACCAGCCAATCGAAACGAGAGCCAAATCCCAAACACCTGAGACAATAAACATTGATAAAAAAACAACTTTAAAATGAGCCAAACAATATATGCCAAAATCAATAGAATACTCCAAAACATTGAGTACATACAGTAATTTAAAGCACATAGTTTCATATTTTCCTAAAAGGTAATTTATTCTGCTGTCCTTATCCTCTAAAAAATTCAGTTTTTTTCCTATTGCCATCTAATCTTTAATAGAAACAATATATTTTCTTATGCTTATTATTATTATTATTTTAATTCTATGGATTTTTACATATATTGTCTCATTTAAAAAATGTTTATATCAATTATAAATGTGGTAATTGTCTTGGGTGTTTGTAACCTGGCCTCCCTTTTAACTTATTGTTGCAGCCTGTGGCTCAAATCTAAAGATTTTTTATACTGAAGATTGTGAACTTGATGCCTGATGAAGGTCAGTGATTGAAACACTGCATCTCTAATAAACTCAGTGTTCCACCTTTTCTTTGCATACACGAAGCATTGCACGTATAGACACACACCTGCTTGCAGTCGTGTAAAAATACTCTGTGAGTCTGCTATTTGTAAAAGCAATACGATCATTACTCATTTATGCAAACCATGCATATTACTTTTAACGTATGGCTGTGGGCACACAGTCAAACGCACACTGAAGTCAGTGTCAGGCAGTAACTCATGCACTAGGCTGTTGGGGACCTTTGAGCTTCTTTGCCGGTCCTACACCAATTACAGCCTTATTTATGAATTTGAGCACAGGTGACCTTCTCGAAGAGGAGACGTAAATTTGTTTGTCTGGAGAATGGTGTAACAAATGGCATTTTGGGACGGCTCAAGCTTCCTCTCTATCAATCTGTCTTCTCTCTCTCTCTCTCTCTCTTCCCTTGGCATTCTCTTCACACTTCAATAATAACTCATCAACTGGTCAGCTATCTAGTCAGTCATTTAGAAAAGGCAGTCAGCAAGTTGGCAGTCAGCAAGTTGGTCATCTTGACTGCCAGACAAAGGCCAGTGGACCTAGAACTAAAATGTAGCACATGGTATATCCAAGACTAGACTTAAGATGTATTTCTAAGGCAGAGACTCACAGTTGTGTTCTTGTTATTCCATCTCTCTCCCGCTTTCTCTCTCCTTTATGCAGCCTATGAGGACATTTCAGGGCAGCATGCCAGCTCATGTGCGTGACTGGATTGGTAGACATTTGCCTGAGTGAGAGACAGGTCACGCTGAAAAAGAGCTAGGCTACAGCTTCCACAGTCCTTTGTTTGTGCTTACACTTCCTGTGAAAAACATAACTGACTCCTGAAGAATGTTCCCAATTAGAGATGGGGGGGGGGGGGGGTTACACAAAGATGAAGTTTTAAACTGAGGGTCCTCTGGGTCCAGACTGACGGCTTTCAGGGCAGCATAATATTCAAAAACATGAAATGCATTGAAATACTGGGGCAGGGCTTAGTCGAATGATCAAACAGAATACACATACAAAAAATATTTACATATCTTGGTTGTCATTTGTCTTCAAAATAACTAATACATTTTTTCATTAAAAGTTCAGAACACATTTGTGCTGAAATAATAAATCGGATAATTTGATTAAAACAGTTTTGATCAAGTTTGCTGACAGAACATTTGCTGGTTCAACCTTCTCAATTGTGCGGATCTGCTTCTTTTGATACCTATGAGTTTTTGTTGTTGTATTTTTTATTTATTTATTTTTAACTGTTAAAGCTATAATGTGTCCACATGATACAGCCTTCCAATGTCACGCGTGTGCCCGCAACCCTCGCCCACACAGTTGCTAGTAGCCAAGGAGGACACGGAGGATTAAAAAACATGATAGACTCTTCAGAAGAGGTAATTAACTCTACTCGAGCTTCCGCATGGGAAAGTCACCAGACGCCACAATCTTCTGAACATAGTCATGCTGAGGAATACAGAGAGAGTTGTGTGGAGCTGATAGTCTTAATTAGCTTTGTAGCAACTCTTTTGACAATGGCTTGAATGGAACAGACATTCAATAATATCAAAAAGTTCACATTGTGAATTGTACACTACTTTCCAAAATGAAGACTAAATGATTAATTGGATTAGTAAAAGAAATTGCATTTGCCACATCTGCCAGTTCAAAATTGAGGGTTTGGTTAAATTAGTGACAGTGATCTTTAACCGATATGCATCAGTGAGGGTGTAATCTCAGTTTCAGTTAGAGACCAAAGTTTAGAACATTCTCTTTCTCTCTTTTTCCACACTCTCTATCATCCTCTCTCAGTTGCTGCTCGGTCTTTAAAAGAGTGTCTCTGTCCTCCCACTTTCTTGCTTCATCCATCCTGCAGTCTCCACTCCCACACCGGCTAGCTTGCAAACAGACCCAGCTGGCCATAATGATGACAAATCAGCCCAAATATTTATGTCCATTGAGTTTCACTTTGGCGCTGACCACAACTCGCTCTGTGCTCTTTCTTTACAGATCCCTCTGAGGCGGTTACCTCACTCGCAGCCAAACCACTGTAATCACTTTCCACAAACACACTTCAGCCCCGGTTATGTCACCTAAACACCAGTTGACCTTTAATGTCCGTAGAGAACCAAGTTTAAGGTTGGCCGAGGAGTGGTATAAACATAGAAGCTTGCAGTGTGCTTGTGTCGATTTTTTGTTTGGGTCCGCCGACCAACCTGTTCTGTAAATGCGATGTGCGCTGTATCTTCTAGCGGGAAATGTGTTTGTCCCAGGTCCCACTCTCTTTACAGAAACTAAACAAGAATCTGAGGTGATGGAGGACCATACTGAGAGTAACATGTTTGAAATGGATTCTAAAAATATTTCAACAGAAGACCAGCGACAGTTGCATTTCTTGATTCGCAATCCAAAATCAAAGATCTTGAAGTATTTATTGCATGGCACTGTAATGCACTTTAAATCAAAGAAAAAGAAAGATTTGAAAAAATACATTGTTGCAACGTTTTCTCCTGATACCAATAACTGATACAGACTACCATCCCATCCCATTTAAATCTGTATCTCTGCTGCAACATGTATTTAAGTTTTATTTCAGATGGGGTAACATAAGGCCAGGGATAATTGCTGTGATTGCCTTAACTGAATGTAACGGATAGTGGAAACATTGGGGTTTCAATATTAATGAAGAAACTGCATTTTGTGTGGATCAATCTCATCATGGTCAATACTCAATCTTCTTCATGAAGTCAGTATGGATGTCCCTATCAGATACCTACCTTTCTAGTTTTTATTTGTTGTATGCTGCTGTAATCGTTGCTTTGTTGTATATATTTTAGGTTATGTTTGGAACTCTTAAAAAACAGATACCTTATACGATTTCACCCAACAGTGTGTGTCAGAGTAGTAACACTAGAGGTGATGTTTGGGATATTTAAGGTGGTTTCAAACTTTTAATAAACAATAAGGGGGAACCCAACAATCAAGTGTTGTTGGACTCAGTTTCTCCAATTTAAGGAATTCATCTTCTGATACAGCACACATTCTGACATCCTATTTGGAGGATCTTCATTATCTTCGTGGTCTAAAGGGTAGTAAACTGTTCACCGGTCCTACAGCTTGTTTAAGAGGCGTCATTGTCAATTCATTCATAAAGCATAGAGGCATTATATGATTTATCTTTTTACCCACACCTTCTCCTTACAATGCTTCTCTCCTGATAAAAGACTTACTTTAAAAAAAAACAACTCTTTTCTAGGTCATACGCTTGCATTTTTCTTTACACATTTATTTTTAGTCTTCTAAACTGTGGTGATTCGTGACTAATTATTGATCCCACAGTACTTCTCTGGATGAAAGTACCAATTAAATTCTTACAAAGAAGTGTAAATAAATGAAGCCGCTAAAAAAGCACTATAATTCCAATTCCCTCTGTGTGTTGTATTTCAATGCCAGATTTATAAAAGGTAATAATAGTTTTATTCTCGTATCATGTTATATCACTTTCTAAAATAAATGCACCATTCCCAATTTATTCTTATAGTTAAATGATGCATTTTAGACCCAATACTATTCACCCATTATGTCACCCCCTTGCAGCTGAAACAGAAGACGGTGTTTTTAAACAGTGATGCTTCATAAAGCACGCTTTGTTTACATCCATAGCTCTTGTCCTCTCTGTCAGATAATATGTATGCATCCTCTCTCTCCCCCCTGGGAAAGATATGGCCTCTATTTTAACTCTGGGGCTCTGTATCCAGACACATGGGTCTTGACACGGAAGACAACATCCCGCTCTTATCTGCCCCAAAGTGAAACTGAGAGGGGGAAAAAAGAGGTGGAATAAGAAAAAAGAAAGCAAGTTGAAGGATAAGGCAGTAAGCAATAACAAAGACGAGGAGAGAAACAGGAAGAGTGAAAGAGCCCCATCCTCTGCTTTGAGAGATACTGGAGAAGGACCAATCAGCATGTTTAAAATTAGCCCCCTGCGTCATTGTCCACAGCAGTGTTGGCTTACCACTGTCCCAGATCCCAGGGCTTTTGTGTATTTTTGTTGTTGTTGGAGGAAGCCTAGTGGAAGGAATCAGACAGTCATAATGACGCCTGCACTTTAATCTGTCCTTTTCTTATTTGCACTTTTCTCCTATATTTCCTTCTTTTCTTTTTCCTCCTTCCTAGTCTCTGTTTTGGCTGTTCTCTCAGGCCTTCTCCATACCTGTAACTGCATCTCTCTAGCCTTTTTCTTTCTCTCATCCCCCTTCTGTCCTGTACTCTCTCCATGCCCCGTGTAAAAAGGGCTCCCAGTCGTCCCTATCAGGATACATTTGCCTGTAGAATCATCAGTGTTCCATTCCCACATGAGTTGGGGATGTTTGCTAGTCATTCGTCTGGCTATGGGTTTACCTCGACAGGCATAGACAAAGAGAAAAAGAGCAAGGCTTGAAAACAGGAGGCAAAACGACTACAGCCAACAGCTCTTTTTCCTTTCAGTGCCTCTACTAGCGGCATACATGTTTAAGGCTAAAGGTTTTAAAGCAGGTATCCAGGATGGATGTGGGATTTGTGTTCCTCTTGTGCTTAGAGGCAGATGTGAACAGGCCAGCCACAGAGCTAGCTGTTAGTTCTGGCAGTTTGGAAGGGATGCCTCTGGGACCATGCTTGTCTTTAAGAGTCTGTGCAGAGAATTTGCCAGCATGAATTAATGGAGGATGGCTTTTTCTTCAATTTAAGGAGACTGCTTGTCATTTTCTGTGGCAGGTTTTCTTGTGTGTTCCTGTCTTGAGTGACTCATTGAGCACACAAACACAGGAACACACAGAAGAGAAAAAAAGAACATGCACTGGCACACATGTGCACCTTCCTGCATATTGACAACTGAGCTCAAGTAGTGCTGTTTTGGCTGTGAGGGTTTGGGCTGGGTTAGGATGGTTTACTGATATTGACAGTGTGGCCTTGTCTGGCCTCTTGCCAGTGTTGAGCTAGCTCTTGCTGGCTGCTCTGGCCTCCTATAAATCAGGGCCAATTACCACAGTGGTGCACAGCCACCTCTCCTCCAGTCGCAGCCATGCCCTGCAGAGTGCAGGGAGGCAGGGAGAAAGGCAGGGAAGCCACAGCCCTGTTTTCATTCCAATTTGTGCTACAGCTGCCCTCCCCTCTGTTTGGCAAACATTGTGTGTACTCACATATATGTTTCCAGACACTTCATCTAAAGATATAGTCAACTTGGAAAGCCAACCAACCGACTTCCCAAGTGATATCTGCAGAGATGCCATCCCATAAACATATATAGAATTGAATTTCTTTTTTATAGTCCTTTAATCGTAAATATCTTGCTCTTAGTTTAATCCTGTCAGTTTTTATTAAGATTAACTAAAGAGGTAAGTATTTCTTCAAGGGTTGAAGAACCTCTTGTACGTCTAAAGTCCTAAGGGTTAAGGGTGAGAAAGTCAAGTCAGAGACCGTTTCCCCTCAGATGCCTGAGGAAATTCCGCGTAACCCCTTAAATATTGAACAATTTCTACTCCTGCGTCACAGAAAGCGTCCTGTTTGGAAACACCACTGCGTGGTACGGAAACAGGACCACAAGGCCCTGCAGAGAGTGGTCTGTTTGGCTGAACGTACAATAGGCAGTGCCCTACTCTGCCTAACGAATATTTACACCAGATGCTGGAAGAAAAGGGCTAGGAAAATCATATAGAACCATTCGGGAAACAGCCCTTTCTCCCTGTTGAGGTCGGGTAGAAGGTACACCAGGCCAGCACTAAGAGGCTTCTACCCTCGGGCCACTAGCCCCCCCACCCTCCCCCAAAATACACTTACTGTTTGCTGTTTTTGTTACATAAATTATGGGAACTGACAGGATTACATTTCATGGTAATGCAGTATAAATATGGTTGCAGTAGCACATGTAGACAAACACAATGCATCAGTGTACCAATGAATTAGTGAATTAACAGAAACTTAGATGTAAATAGCAATACGCATAGTAGGTTTAGGTCTACATATTACTCTCACAGACCGAGAGGGCTAGCTATCATCTGTAAAAAGAAATGTGGTGTGTGAATATACTGTACAGCGCTGTGTGCCCTCAGCCTATGTAACGTACATTAGATTTATCGTCCTCACTTAATTCACTCATGAACATTCGCTGGCATGTCACGGAGGCTGTGAACCCCCCCTGCGCGGCTGGCTCGGTAAATTGGGCCTGTGTAAACCATTCTGCCCGTCTAAAATACAGAGCGGCAAATTGAAATCCCCCGTAAGCCTCTGTAGCAGCATGTCACAGCTGGGTAGGGAGGAGGGATAGTAAAGGTTTTTCTCATTTACCACCTGGAGGTTTTTGAAGTGTCATAACCAGCTATTCTTCCACACTCTCCTCTATTGCTCTTTTTAACTCTCTCTCTCTTGCATTTTTTTTCTCTTCCATTCTCTCCCATCTCTTGCTGAAATACCCTTTGTCAAGAGCTGTATTCAATCATCCTCATTCTGACACATACGGCCTGTATTTATTATATATTTGAGAAGCCGATTCTTACAGGCTGACAGGCTGAGGGTAAACGATAGTCACAGAACCATCCGGATAGACAAACAAGCTCAGTTATTAACCTCCAGTGGGTCGACTGGGGGTAAGCCAAGAGAGAATTTGATTTAAAATAAAAAAAGAGGGAAACCGCTTTGGTGGGAATGCGTGTGAGTGCTTATGGGTTGAAGGAACAGCCAATGCGTGCTTGCTAATTTCCCTCCCAGGCTTGTACAAATTCACAAGCTGCCTCCAACGCATGTACATACATACATACATTACACATGGAGACACACAAGCATTTAAGAGCCTGCTCTTTTGGCTGTTCTTCTCCTTTTTTGCTTATCAAATGTTTGCATTTTTCAAGTGTACAAGAGTAGAAACTCCCTTCATACATGTTGCCATGAATAAGAAAGAAAGAAAAAAAAAAACATTAAATCCATAAGTCCAACATTAAACCCACTCATCCTATCCCACTAAACACCCAACAGTCGTCATTTCTCGGAGATCTTTGGCACCCATTCCATTCTTTGTCCTGGGGGACTCTTCCGGCCTTTTTTCTTTCCCCTTTGATAACCGCGGGGTTATCGAAGGTCTTCTCGTCAGAACACTGTAAGTAATGGGCTGGTTCTGACCCTTCATGCCTCATTGTGTAAGATTTCAGCTTCTGACCTTAAAAAATGAAAGCAAATCAATAGGGCGGGACACATGAATTCCAAAGCCCAGGATGCAAGCCAAGCCTAGAGCCCAGGGACAAGGAGGAGGAGGAAGAAGAGGAGGAGGGCTGTGTGTATTACTGAAGGGCTAAAACAAAGAATGAAAGCCTGAGAAAGAGAAAGAGGCTTTCAATTAACCTTCAGCACTGACAGCAACTCTGTGCAGTCTTCTGATTTTGCTGGTGAAATTGTGTGTCACACTGTATGTTAAGTACTTTGTGTGTAATTTAAGCAACAGTGGACTTGGGGGAAAAAAACAGAGGCAAGGGGGACGAAAAGGTGAAAGCCTCAAAGTCGAGCCTTGAACTGCAGCTGTGCACATTCCAGTGACTTTGAGTGGGAGAAAATAACTCCCATGGAGCACTCAAGAGATTAAGATTCTTCTATACTACTGCCACTGCATGAAAAAAAGTAAGTGACTGGAGACCAGTTCTGCTGTTTTTTTTTATTCTAGCCTGTGCAACCAAGGCTACCAAAGCAGTGTGAGGCACAATCTGCTGGGAGTGGAGTTTGTGTGTGTCTGTGTTTGGCGATCAAAGACCTTAAGTCACAAAAAAGGCAACTTTAGACTTGAACTACAGTGGGATTTAACTTACATGAGTAAAGATTTGACAACAAGAGGACAGTAAACGAGGGACAAAGAGATGCAGCAAAAGCTGGCTAGATTTGAACCGCATTGTGTTTGACGGTTGACATTTTAACTCCGAAGCCGCAGTGCGGCGCATAACTCTCAACTTAACAGAACAATAAAATAAATAATAAAATGGACCTGCCCTACAGTCTGATACTTGACTCGAGTCTTCGGATTACTTGAAAGTTCGGTTGAAGTTGCCCCATAGGATTTATAACTCTGCTGGTGCGCTGTACGTGGCTGTTTTGGCTTTCATGTAAAAAAGGTTTTCTGTGTGTGTGTGTGTGTGTGTGTGTGCGCGCAAACATAGACGTGTGTACAGTATGTGTGCGTCCAGCACAGCAAGTGGCTGCCCATCAGTTCCACTTAGCTCAGCGTGGTAATTGGTCGTCCATTGATGGACGTGGCTACCTCTTCACGCTCCAGGGACCCCAGCTCTTTGTCTGAGGGGTGGGAGGCAACACGCTGGCATGGCACACACGCTTAAAATAGCGCATCAAATCAGCCATGCTTCGGCAGCCGCTTCTAACGAGTGGGGCGGATTGGTGTGTGTGTTTAACTGAGTGTGTATGTATGTGTGTGTGTGGGTTTAACTGAGTGTGTGTGTGTGTGTGTGTGTGTGTGTTTCTACCGCATGGCATGGGGCCTTTGGGCTCTCACTGGGGAGGATAAGGGGTTAAGATGGTTAACTTGAGCTGGTGGTGGTATTTAGTCATGCCCCCCCCTTTTCCCAGACCATTTTTTCCTTTCCCTGTTTCATCCAACACTCACTTACTTTATTGCAGTGTGCATCATCTCGTTCTGTCTTCCTTCCTTGCTCACTCCCTTCTAGTGTTTCTGTCTTTTTCTGCTCATGCCCACAGGGCCCTGCTTCTCTCTTTCTGTCACTATGTGCAGTGTCCCTGCAATAGAGATATAAATGGGCTGTGAGCATGGGGCCCTGACTCCTGCACCATAAATCTATACAAATAGCACAACAGCCACATGTGGAGAGCAGGGGAGGGGAGAGAGAAAGAAAAAGAAAATGGAGGGAATCACATATTTAAAACATTTTATATATATATATATATATATATATATATATATATATATATATATATATATATATATATATAAATATAATTTTGAAAGATGTTCATATTGAGATTTGTTTTTAAATAGGCTGGAGATTAGACTGGCTCACTGCGTAAATAGTTTTACAGTGTGATGGAATTGGTCTTGAGCATATTCATAGTGAGCCGGTTGCAGTCATTTATCATTATTATATTCATTAAAACTGTGTGTAAGCGGCTGGAAGCCTTATGACCCCTGTAATGTTTAGCCCCATAGTGGAAAAAGGAGGAATGGACTCGGGAGTTCTTCACCTGGTGCTTGATTTATTTCCTCAGCCGTCACAAGGAAATGCAGTATTGCCAGTATGACTTGTTGAAAAACAATAGAAAAATAAACAAAACATGAAAACTAAATACTAACTATTGAAATTATCATCCCCAACTAATAACAAACAAAATAATAAAAAAAACCTAAATCCGGCCCTGACTATTTGGGCCTAGCAACTGCACTCTTCCCGGCCAAAGTCGTTCTCCTCCAGAGGAGCCTCGGCCTCTTCCCCTTATAGCAGAAGCCCCTCCTACAAGACAAACCACAGTTAATTGAAAATCAATCAAACCCCATGGTGTTAATTCAACATTCCCCAACCTGTATGGCTTCATGAATACACACTATATCAACAATAACATCAAAAATGAAATGTTACATGCTGACTAAGCTTCTCCAACTGAACTCTATACACTCTGTACACCCCTCTGCACTGGCTGACACTTGGGCCATTCCAGATCTTCCCCTCTATAAATTACTCCAGACTCTATCACTTCCTGTTTGCCAATTTGACCCAGATCCCTGCTTGCAATAAGAACAGGTGAATGAAACTAAAATAAATAACTTGAAATGAATTATGTATGTGTTGCTTTTATCCAACCATGATTCCTAGTACTTAAATAAAATGACAACCCATGTATTCATTGATGCAAGCCCACATGCCAATGATAATGTTCCCACTAACAGTCCCTCTTACTGCACATACTAAGGCTAGCTTAGCATAATACCACATGTTACCCCTGGTTTAAAGGAAGGCATGGGCCAGCCCCATGACATTTCCCCCACCCTCTGGAGACGCGCCCCCTGCGGCGTCCTAGAAAGGTAATCCGCTGTGCAGTTCTCTCCCTTTCCTGTAGAGAACATCAAAATCATATGGCTGCATGGCGAGAAACCACCGAGTTATCCTGGAATTGGTGTCCCTCATATTCTGGAGCCATGTCAACGCCCGGTGGTCTGTTTCCAGAACAAACTTCCGTCCCAGCAGGTAATAGCGAAGAGAGTCCAACGCCCACTTAATGGCAAGGCATTCTTTCTCCACAACTGAGTACCTTTCTTCATGTCTGTTGAGTTTCCTGCTGATGTACAACACGGGCTGAAGATCACCCGGTCTCCTTGTAACAAAGCGGCCCCAACCCCAAGGTCAGATGCATCTGTCTGAAGAATGAACGGTTGTTGGAAATCAGGACTTTTCAATACCGGTTCCGCACACAGAGCATGCTTTAGAACCTGGAATGCCTCCTCACACTCCCCCTGTCCATTGCACCTTGTTGGGCTTGTTCTTCCTCGTCAGGTTGGTAAGAGGAACAGAGAGGGTAGAGAATCCAGGGACAAAACGCCTATACCAACCCACCAAGCCCAGAAACGACTTGACATGCGACTTGGTTTGAGGTCTGTCAGCGGACAAGATAGCATCCACTTTGCCAACTTGAGGTCTAATCACGCCCTTGCCCAGCACATAACCCAGATACAGTGTTTCTTGCTTGGCAAGAGCACATTTGTCCGGGCGGATGGTCAGGCCTGCATCACCAATCCTTCCCAACACATCCTTCAGATGACACAGGTGTTCCTCCCAGCTGGAACTATAGACCACCACATCATCCAGGTAGGCCGCAGCATAGGAGCCTGTGCCCTCCAGCAACCTGTCCATCAGCTTCTGAAATGTTGCAGGGGCCCCATGAAGGCCAAAGGGAAGTACCGTAAACTGGAAGTGGCCAAAAGGGGTTTTGAATGCTGTCACCTCCTTACTTTCTTTGGTGAGTGGGATTTGCCAGTACCCCTTACATAGGTCCAGTGTACTGATGAAGTTAGCACTGCCCAGTCTCTCAATAAGATCATCAACCCTGGGCATGGGGTACAGGTCCAACCTACTAACCCCATTGACTTTTCTGAAGTCCAAACAGAATCTCAGCGTTGAATCTTTCTTTGGCACCAGAATTATTGGACTGCTCCATTCACTGACAGAAGGCTCTATCACCCCCATCTCCCTCATCATATCCAGCTCTCTCTTTAACACTGGCAAAAGACGCTCCGAACTCTGTACGCCCGGTTGGCGAAGAGGGGTTGGATCCTTTAAAGCGATGTGATGGCATACCACCCCCGTCCTTCCAGGTGTGTGTAGAAAAAGGTTGAGAGGCAAGATGTCCAAGAGCTCGTTTCTCCTCCCATCTGACAGGTGGCAGAGATCCAGTTGATTCCCCTCCTCTTCAGCTGGTAGATATTGTTCCACCAAATCCTCCTCTTCTTCCACAGCTCGAACAAAGAGAGAATGGGGTGCAGGTACCTCTGGAACCGACCGCGGGACCCATTTCTTCAGCATATTAATGTGAAATGTTTGAAGCTGTTGTTTCCGCTGCGGCATGACGATCTGGTAAGTCACCTCACCCATCTTCTGCTTTACCTCATAAGGGCCTTGCCATTTCGCCAGCAATTTATTTTCTGATGTTGGCAAAAGTAACAATACCTGATCACCAACAGCAAAACTCCTTTTCCTGGCCGACCGATCATACCACTGCTTCTGTTTAGCCTGGGATGTCAGGAGATTGTCACGAGCCATGGATGTGGTTTTCATAAGTTGTTCCCGCATCTTCAAGACAAAGGAAACAATGTTCATAGATTCTGGTGGACCTGACTCCTCCCACATTTCACGTAGAACATCCAGAGGACCCCTGACCTGATGACCATAGATGAGCTCAAAGGGGGGAAAATCCTGTCGAACTCTGGGGCACTTCACGGTATGCAAAAAGCAAAAATGGTAGCCACTTGTCCCAGTCCTTTCCTGTATCTGACACAAACTTTTTAAGCATACCAATCAAGGTTTTATTGAATCGCTCAACCAGTCCATCAGTCTGAGGGTGGTAAGGGGTGGTTCTCACTCTCTTAATACCTAACAGCTGATAGACTTGAGAAAGTATACGGCTCATGAAATTTGTACCTTGATCAGTAAGGACTTCTCTGGGAATTCCTACTTGGCTGAAAAACTTAAGAAACGCTGTAGCTACCTGTTTAGCTGTTACTTCTCTTAAGGGGTAGGCTTCAGGATATCTAGTAGCGTAATCACAAATGACTAAAATAAACTTGTTGCCCGTCTGACTTCTTTCTACTGGACCAACAATATCTACACCTACTCTCTCAAAGGGAGTGGAAATGACAGGGAGTGGAATGAGGGGTGCGGGAGCTGTATGTTTTCCAGCGGTGAGCTGACACTCTGGGCACGTTTTACAGTAGTTTTGAACCTGGGTATACATCCCTGGCCAGTAAAACCTCTTACTAATTCGCATGAAAGTCTTCATGAAACCCAAATGACCAGCCCACGGCACAGTATGACCTACCCTGAGCACCTCAGCCCCTCGATACCTCAGGGAGAACCAGCTGTTTCCCATACTCTGACTGCCTGTACAACATACCATGTTCAACCACAAAACGCTCAGCAAATGAACCATGACTAGTCTCTGCATTTGTAAAGCACCCCGCTAGTGTGGGATCATTTTTCTGGTGAACTGCAAGGTCACAGGGAAAGGAAACATCATTCTCAGCGAGCCCTGGAGCCTCAACATCCTGCTCAGGCTGTTCAGCTGACTGTCTTAACCCTGCCCACACCTGCTCTCTGCGTGCCTCCAACCTGTCCTCCTGTGTGATTCCTGACACTGGTTCTATCTGCTCCTCATGAAATGGCATAAGCCCCGAAACGTGTCAACTGGGTCTGGAGTGTGCTCAGAGTGCACGTGGCTGTCTGTATCTATTATTTGCTTCCCTGCAGTATCTGCCTCCAAAACTGAACCCCCTACACCCACTGACGTAGGCTTGATCCACGCCGGCAGTTGCACGGGAGAGACAGGTCTAACTGACTGTAGCACTCTTGAATGCGACCCAACCCCAGGATCCCCTAACCCTGGTAAAGGTGCGAGTTCCTTTGCCTTAGACCTAGTGACAACCCCACACAACTTCCCCCTACACTCTTGAATCAAATCAAAAAGAATGGGAAAATCTGTTCCTAATAACACCGGATATGGCAACTCAGAAGTTACCCCTACTTTAATGAGGTAAGGTTGGTTGTGCACCTCCAAATACACCTCTGCTGTGGGCACCTCAGAACTGTGGCCATGAACACAAACTACTGGTTCTGTCTCCTCTATATTCCACAGCTCTCGTTGCACAAACTTGGCCTGGACAAGAGACTGGGTACAACCTGTGTCTAACAATGCAGTTAGGGACCTACCATTCACCCGGACTTCAACAGTTAGCGAATTAGATGACTCTGAAGGGAGTGCAACCTTAGGTCTTGGTACATAACACAGGTTTGTAGTTTTGGGCTTTTTTAACCGGACAAAAGGGGCGTGTATGGCCTGCCTCACCACAGCTGTAACACACTACCTCTGCTTTGCGACCCGACCAAACCCTGTGGTCTGTCTGATCTAAATGTGTAGGTTTCCAATAGCTGGCCTGACTCTGTGTATGGCTACTTGAACCACCCCCTTCCAAAAACCCCTCAGACTTACCCCTTTGGAGTCTGCGTTGTCCTGCGTAAAGGTACGATCCCGGTCCCCTGTGAGCAGACACATAGGCATCCACCAGTTTAGCAGCCATTGCTGCAGAAGTCGGATCACGCTCCTTGGCCCAGGCTTTCACTTCTGGATAAAGCACCTTCAAGTACTGCTCTAGAACCATTGTCTCCATCATGTCCTCTTTACTGCAGGAGTCATACTGGACCCACTTGCAAAAAGAGTCTTTGAGCCGAGTATACAGTTCTTGGGGGGACTCATCAGCCGGTGTGTCATAAGAGCGGAAACGTTGACGGTAAGTTTCTCTGTTGATTTCATACTTTTTCAGCACTGCAGCTTTCAATAAATCATAATTTGTTGTATCTGCTGGATTCATTGCCACAAAGGCCCCTCTGGCCTTACCAGTCAATAGTGGGATCAGACGCACAGCCCACTCTTGCCGTGGCCAGTTATAGACCTCAGCCAACCTCTCAAACGTAGTGATGAAATGTTCAATGTCATCCCCATCTTCAAGTCGTTGCAGCTTCGGCTCTCCTTTTAGTGCCCCAGCTAATTGTGGGGGTTGATGGCGACCCCTGGCAGCCTCAAGGTCCAACTGAAGTTGTGTGACTTGGTGAGTCAACACACCGTATTTCTGTTCCTGTTTTGCAGCTTCCTTTTCTTGTCTTTTATCTCTCTCCATTTGCAGGTGCATGAAATTCTCAAACATATTGGCC
Source organism: Etheostoma perlongum (assembly GCA_026937815.1). Taxonomy (NCBI): domain Eukaryota; kingdom Metazoa; phylum Chordata; class Actinopteri; order Perciformes; family Percidae; genus Etheostoma; species Etheostoma perlongum. Next base: position 10,130,487 of record CM049384.1, on the reverse strand, counting down.
AAGGAGACAAGACCAGATTCAACAGATGTACCAGGTTTTTCTCCTGACTGGGAGCCATCTTCAATCCCTCCAATGGCCCCTTCTTCCACGTCAACTTCAATCTGCTGCTGTTGGAGCTTTTTAGGAGGCATTTTCCAGCTTGTTTTAACTTCTGACACCACATGTAATGTTTAGCCCCATAGTGGAAAAAGGAGGAATGGACTCGGAGTTCTTCACCTGGTGCTTGATTTATTTCCTCAGCCGTCACAAGGAAATGCAGTATTGCCAGTATGACTTGTTGAAAACAATAGAAAAATAAACAAAACATGAAAACTAAATACTAACTATTGAAATTATCATCCCCAACTAATAACAAACAAAAAATAAAAAAACCTAAATCCGGCCCTGACTATTTGGGCCTAGCAACTGCACTCTTCCCGGCCAAAGTCGTTCTCCTCCAGAGGAGCCTCGGCCTCTTCCCCTTATAGCAGAAGCCCCTCCTACAAGACAAACCACAGTTAATTGAAAATCAATCAAACCCCATGGTGTTAATTCAACATTCCCCAACCTGTATGGCTTCATGAATACACACTATATCAACAATAACATCAAAAATGAAATGTTACATGCTGACTAAGCTTCTCCAACTGAACTCTATACACTCTGTACACCCCTCTGCACTGGCTGACACTTGGGCCATTCCAGATCTTCCCCTCTATAAATTACTCCAGACTCTATCACTTCCTGTTTGCCAATTTGACCCAGATCCCTGCTTGCAATAAGAACAGGTGAATGAAACTAAAATAAATAACTTGAAATGAATTATGTATGTGTTGCTTTTATCCAACCATGATTCCTAGTACTTAAATAAAATGACAACCCATGTATTCATTGATGCAAGCCCACATGCCAATGATAATGTTCCCACTAACAGTCCCCTCTTACTGCACATACTAAGGCTAGCTTAGCATAATACCACATGTTACCCCTGGTTTAAAGGAAGGCATGGGCCAGCCCCATGACAACCCCTAATTTGAAAGAGTCTCCTGGGTGAAATATTTACTTAAAATAAAAATGAAGAAATGTTTGTGTTCTGGTCTCTAGTCCCATTTTTAGAAACAACACCCACACACTGACAAAGAACTTCAAATGGAATCAATTGCAATATACTGTAGAAAGGTGGAGAACTTGAATTCAAAGTTTACAGATACAGAATGTCTCATCTGTAGAGATTTTTGTCATTGTGTGGGCCTTTTTTCTTCACATGAGAATGTTTTCCTCGCAATGTATTCTTATTATTTGAGGCTGAGGTTAGATGTTTGTTTTCTTGAAATTTTACTCATTAATATCTGCTGTCGGGTTGAATGTTTTCATCCCTTTTTGCGACCCTGATATCATCTCCTCTCAGCCTTACAGCCGCCCTACGTTGTCTGCTCTCATAATTGCAATGACATTGAACTAGTAGTGCCTGCTGTTACTTCAAAAGATATATTTTTTCCTACTCCTTCTCACACCACACCTCTCATTGTTTTTAACTTTTTCACTTATCATACCATATTTTTTTTTAGCTCTTGGTGTAAAATATTTCCTCTTTTCACTTCTCTTTTCCACAGCAGCCCTATGCTCCACCCCCTCATCCCATGGCTCCTCCCAGCCCTAGCACCAACAGCTGCAGCCAGGGAGGGGCGGAGCAGCTGAGTAAGACCAACCTGTATATCCGAGGCCTGCCACCTGGGACCACCGACCAGGACCTCATCAAACTCTGCCAACCGTGAGTACCACTGTCACACTTGTCAATTCCACTATGGGGTGTAATTGGCCATGATTTGTGTCTCATGGCTGTGTGTATGTATGTATACTGTATGTATATATATATATATATATATATATATATATATATATATATATGTGTGTGTGTGTGTGTGTGTGTGTGTGTGTGTGTGTGTGTGTGTGTGCGTATTTAGTAGTATAGAGTGTATATGCCTACTAGCCCTGCAGGATTAATCGTTATACAATCACGATCTTCATTCACTCTGTTCACGATTTAATATTTAATTTTTTAATGACTTTGATTCTCATTTTATTTTACGAGCCAACTGCGTCACAAACGCTACTACTTCTGTGAGTTTTAAACATAGACAGTATAAAATAGGTTTTAAATTGCTCCCAAGCGCTGCGATGCTCTCCCTTCTCTTCAGTGAAGATGTTTACAGGCTTGTGGACATGTGCTGTAGGTGCCAAAAAAAAACTGTTTGGTACTGCCAATTTGTTTTGTTTTGTCATGGTCCATGTGTGCAATAAACATTACATTTCATGAGAAAAAATCATAGAGAATCGTGATATAAATTCTAAGCTAAAATAATTGTGATTCATATTTTTCCCTGAATCATGCAGGCCTAATGCCTACCTATCCATACCATGTTAACGTTAACTTTTTCAGAAACAAATTAATTTGTCATTTCTTCTCTGTTGGGAAGTTAATATTATATATAATTATTATAGTTGAGAAGTCAAATCCATTCTGAATATAAGGTAGTGCTAATTTAAACTGCCATTTCTAAAAGCATTGCATGCAAACAATATCTCAAGTTTAAAATGATGAAGATGTTTCACATAGAGGGAAACTTTGATGTGCTTGTCCTGCAGTCCAAATATCTTGAAAGGGGAGATTACCCTGACAGGATCACATTTCAGTAACTAACAGAGTGAAAAGCTGCCAGACTGGAGAAAAAAGAAGCATTTTGTGTTTAGGATGTTGTACTTAGACAAGATGAAAAACCAATTTGTGTTTAGAGTGTTTTACAGTAGGCTCATGGGCAGCCAAGTCAAATGTCAATCAATACTGGTCCACCTAGCCACCACTCATAAGCTCTGTTTCCATCCACATGTTTTTATCCGAATTAAGTGATATTGAATGAAAAATGCCTTATGGAAACAGTCAAATTTGATGGAATTTCATGAATATCAACTCAAAGTAAATACATTCGGTCTCATCAGATTTTATCTTGATCGATATACGGCTTATGCAATAAACGTTATTTGCCGAATAAATAATGAATTGCTTTTAGGTCATTTTATGGTTGCAACCCGCTACAAAATGAAGAAGAAGTTTTAGTGAATTTCCGCCCAGTATTTCCTCTCTGTTTTCACGCATTACGGGTGTCAACAAAGACAGATGTAAGTGGACGGACGAGGAGATGAGAGACTTTTTGAATTTAATTTATCAGGAACTCGCGAAGGAAATGGCCAACAAAGGTTAGGAGAAGCCGTGGGACGTCCTCCGGATTTAATGGAAGGCGCTCAAACAGCGAGACATGTCTCAAAAAGGAGTTGTCTCACAGCCGTGTCAGAGAGAAAATAAATGGCAAGTTGCATCTGCATCATCATAGCAATGTGTTAATAGCGTCGTTGTTTTCTTATTATAGCTTGATATGTTGCTGTCAGCTGGCACATAAGCACTACAACTTGTGCAATATTGATCCTTGTAAAATAGTTAAGGTAACCAACATGATCAAAATAAAAAAGTAAAGTAAAAAAAAAAAGGTTGAAGACGTGAAAACATTGAAAAATGAAGACGTTAAAAAAAAAGGTCCATGTACAATGCCTTGCACACGCCATTAAACTGCTACAAACTGAGTGTTTTTAGGGACACACACACAAATGTACTCATAAAGCTCTGCCAAATGTTCTTGATAGAGAAACACACACACACACACACACACACACACACCTGCCTGCCTGCACACAGCTCAATAAGGCCTAATAAAGCTTAGATTGGACCACCTCCCCCAGGAATTACAGACCAAGACCTCATCAGGCTGTAGCACACAGTCACAGGGCCTCTTTTTCTGTCTGTGTCTTTGTCTCTCATGCACGCATGCACTCACGCACACACGCACACACACACACAGACACACACACACACACACACACACACAAGCAGCTTTGTTCGGCTCCATTAGGCCCTTTCACTTCTAAAATGGTAAAACAGGGGGTCAAGATCATTAATGGAGACAAGGCCAGTAGATTGTGAAATACAGGCCATGAGCGAGTCTGTCTGGTTGCATAACCTTTTCTTGGCCATATTTCCAGAAATGTCCTGGTCAAACCCAGCCAATTATTCAATAATACTTTGGAGACGGGAACATGCTGTCCAGTATATTTGGTAATGCTCCCGGTAGCCATGTCATAAGTCATGCATTTATTCTTGATACTGACCCATCAAAATTCCATTAGCCTGAGAGGCAACCCGATAAGATTTAGAAAAGCACTCAGCATTTTGACATTGCTTATCTCTCGTTTAGCTCTTGCATTCACCCAGTTATACAGAGTTGGACAGTTTCAATTTCATTTCTAATTTCATATGATCTTGAATATTTTGAGCATAACTATTTGGAAGGGCAAACCATGTTGGAGCTTATGTAAAATACCCCGGTAGCGTGCATGTTTTTGACTCTAAATTTGCATTTTAGTACATAGCTTTTCTCCTGTGTGTTATGGAAAGCCAGTGGCAGTCTGTTATTGCTTGGATCTGCCTTGCTGTCCTCTAGTGGCTGTTCAACTATTTCAATGGCTCCCCTCTCCTCTCTCTCTCTTCTTATATCTCCCGTCCTTCCCTCTGTGTGTATCGCCTGCCTAAGAGCCCCCAAGGTTGCCCGAGGTGTGCTGTGCCAGTGAAAATCCAATGCCACTGAAACTTTAATTAGCCAGGCAGTGTTTCAGTGGCAGGCGAGTGACAGCATGCTAGAAAAGGTCATGCAACTGTTCTGCAGTCTGCAGCACCATGGGTCCCCCTCAGGTTTTTCCCCAGATGCCCAGTCCTCCTCCAGCACCCAGCGCCTCCCCTCCTGGCCCTCGGCCCCTTCAGCTCTTCCTGATGGGGCAGAGGGCCTGGGTTTATTGAGTCACACACACTGAAAAGCAGCTCTTGCCGCCCTGGTTTGTCACTATCTCAAAAGCAAACATGCTGCCGCCAAACTGACAAATTCTTGACAACAAGCCATATCGTAGCTGCTGATTGGAAGCTGTTGCACAGCGCCTGAGAGAAGCCAACAAAAATAAGTGCTGTACTGTGGTTGTAACCCCGTCCTTGTGAACTGTAATGTTTCATTGTCAAAATCCTGTCTCATTTTCATTAACCCTCATTAAGGCCTCCCAAACTTCAGTTTTCACTTAAAATACAGAAGTTTAATTTCCTAGATTTAAACAAAGACCATTCTGTTTGCTAACTGTCTCATTTTGGTCAATGTTAATTCTATCTAGTTATTTCATCAATAATAAGTATTTTACTGATAACTGACTTAAAGATACAAATATACCATTGAAAAACTACTGTAAAACTACTAAAATAAATGCTGTTAAAAATGTTCTTCCTGACAGCTATACACACACACACACACACACACACACACATACACCAGCAACCAAGCCATATATTGCAGACACCCAAACACGTAGTTAACAACAACTGAATATGCAAGTATTTCAGTTACCAAGGCCAAGATTTCTTTGTGACCACAGGGAAGTTGAAGGAGGTGTCCTTCAACTTCCCTGTGGTCACTGGGAGAAAAAATAAAGATTGAAGAACACACAAGTTCTCACAGCGGTTGGAGTTACATGCCGAGAGCTGTTGAACGAGTAATTAAATGGATTTGGGTGGATGCTTAATCTCTGTTTTATTCGGCTGGCTGGATGTTGGGTTCTCCGCAGACGTCAGCCTGATGTATGGGTGTGGAAGACAGGCCAAAAGAGTGGAGTGGGGATTTGTTGGCTAAACACCCAGAAATTATGAGGCCTTCCCACTTGCCTGGCTGGCTGTATGAGCGGATGGCTGGATGGATGGATGGATAGAACAGACATTATTGGGAGAAAGATTCATTGGCCTAACCAGCCAGGTTGAGGCACTGGGCCAACCCTAAGCCCAACACCAACTCCATCTAGCCCAAAGATCAGTGCAGCCAGCACATCCAACCGAGCCAACACAGCCCCCAATCACTTTAGGGCAAAGCAGACTTTATAACCCAGTTCACCAGCCAGCTATTAGGCAGAAGCACCCACATTTTTTCTTATTTGCAATCCACCACCCAGGAGAGGCACAGAGAGGATGGAAGCAGGTTGTTGGATGATAGGTTTAAAGGAAGAACGAGAGAGTTTTTTTTTTTTCATTCATGAGGGCCCACACCTGGAATAACAGAGACAAAGCAATTCACATTTTCTCTGCCAGCAGGCTGAATCCATGATTCAAACTGCCAAGAAAGCAAAGAACCCTAGAGGTCCCCAAACCCCCAACTTGCTCCTCCTCTTCCTCCTCTTCAACTATTCCTCCTTCTCATCTGCTTTCTCCCTCCTTCTGGTTCTCCTCACCCAATTTCAGTCATGGCCAAGCCACAGCTGCGCCCCTCAGTCACACTGGCTTTAGCTTCCATGCCACGGTCTGATCAAACGAACAGAGTGAGCCAAATCAAAAGTTAATCACCACCAATTGTCCAAATAACCTTTCCCGTGTGTGCTGAGGGAATGGTGGAGGGGGAACAGGAGAGGAGAGGAGGGAGAGAGCCATAAGGTATGCTAAGTTGAGGAGGTGAAGGGACGAGCAGGGAGGGGTGATCCTGGGACCACCTGTTTTTATAGAGCAGAGGTCCAGGCACTCAGCAGCGCCACATTATCCCTAATGACTCTCTGAGGTCTAGTGTTGACATTAGCTGCCTAGCTTCAGAGCCAGCCTGTCCCATGGCTCTGTTTCAAACAGAAGAAGAATATTTATGAGCAAAAACGCTCCAGTCCAGCATCAAAGTCCCACATTTTCCATCACCCCTTCCACCAGTACATCTGCACTAAACAAATGCATTAGCAAGACTGATCAGCCCATTTTAGCATATCCAAACATGTTTCCCATCTTGTATATATTTAAATATTTGTTCTTATATGTTATTCCTATTATTATTCCATGTATACTGTATGTATGTATATTTCTTTCTAGTATCTCATTTATATTTATATTCTGTGTTGAGTGACTAATGTACGTGTGCTGCTGTAACGACGTAATTTCCCATTTTTTGGGATCAATAAATATCTATCTATCTATCTATGTTGGGATTTCCGTATATATATAAACGGTATATATATATATATATATATATATATATATATATATATATATGTGTGTGTGTGTGTGTAGGCTAAAAATATCAAAGATAAAATAACATGTAGGGCTCTATCTTGCACTCGGCACAGCACAAAGTGTCTTCGCTAGTTTAAGACCAACACAGTTGTCGATTTCCCATCCAGCACCCACGTCGTTTAAATAGCAAATGCACATGCGCCCGTCTTTGCGCCCATGGGCATGCTGGTTTTGTAGGGAGGTGTGTTCATATAAATTATTGGCGTATTGCTATCTTGAGGCAGCGGGAAGTGATCATGCCATTGACCAATTAAAACCTGGTCTAAAGTCAATAGCGCAGCATTTCATTGTTATTTTAACAGCGAATTAGTAAAATGCGGCGAGGCTTATGCAACAAGCATAGTGTGCGCTCTGCACACTTTGCTTGTTACACACACAGGGAAGTGCAGCAGCACACAAACATGCAAAAGATTACAAATAAAAATATGGTGGTGCAAATCCGCCATCATAATATCAATGCGCCAAGGTACAAATGCGCCTGGCTTTTTGGTTCCGCTGTCAAACTAGCAAGTGGATTTGGTCACGCACTAAAACACACCTGCCATGCGCTTCATAGAAATAGAGCCCGTAATGTGTATCAAACTAACCACTAACTTCCATTGAGGTTGACTGTTTTAACGTTACAAATAGTAGTGTTTTGTTTTTGACAAGTTTTGCACAGTACGTATTTTGGTCAGAGTTCCCAAAAGAGCAACTTAACACCCCCTGAAATCTTTTATTGCTGACCCCCACAGTGTGCACTTAGGGGGTGTCCGTACACGGTGACATCACTGCTTACTTTGGTTACAGCTAAAACAGAGCACACCTCTGACTACACCCAGGTGAAACAGAAACTTTCAGTCAGAGCACCATCAAAGACTGTTTTTCAGCATGGTGTTTAGTTGCTCTTTAATAAGCCCATTTTAAAGAATATGGTCGAGTTCTCACCCAAACTACATACTGCTTTCTTCTCTCTGAATCCTGGATTTTTCTTTAGCCTAATCTGTCTCTCAACCTATTGTTCTGTAATCTTTAATCTGCGCCCTCACAACACAGCCTACTCTCGTCCACCATGTTGTCAAGTTGTGAATCGCTCCGGGCATAAAGATAGGGGCGCTTCCCCTCGAAAAAGTAGCGAGACATCCACAGGAATGCCCAAACTAAACTACTCCTACAGCTACAGCTTCACGCTGAATAGAAGCATCTGATGTTCCTGGAACCAGAACTCTCCATGCCCACTTGTGTATGAGTGCACGCCTTTCTGGCTCTCTCACTGCCCCCTTACTGTTTTATTCCTACTTTTTCTTTCTCAGTGTTATCCTCTGTTACGCTCTCTGTTCTCTCTCCATGTTTCCTTTCTCCCTCCACTTTCTCATCTGCTCCCTCACATCTCTTCATTATGTTAATCTCTCCACTTTTCTGCTTCAGCAGAAGTGACATCGTCAGTTTACTGGCTGGGCCAAACGGACTTAAATGCAATGTTGTTTTTCCTCCCCAAACATCGATTTCAGAGCAAAGAGTCAGATTTAGCCTTAGGCTTTTTTTATTTATTTTATTTTAAATAATTTATCCCCCCATTACTGTATACATGACATGCAGACAGTTTGCCTATTTAGAGGCTTGAAAGGACTTCTCTTCCAAGTTTGAATTGAAGCTGACTCTGTTAACTGTTAACAGTTAATGACTCAACAATAATTTTCTCGAAAAGCATTTTTTGTTTGTTATTTTGCTTATCTAGAATGCCTTTCACAAATTCAAACGAAATGTCTTTTAAAAGCAGTCAAGTTCCCCGGATACTTGAATGTATTTTCCCTCAGTTTTCCTCCAGTAGCCTACCTAATACCAAAAACTGTAGCAACCAATCCAGTTGTTGCTGTTACATGCTGTTCTGTGCCTCCCTCCCCCCAGCGCTTTGCATTTGATCTAACTCTAGCTGTACATCCGGGATTCCAGGCCTATTTGACATGAGGGACAAAACCTGAGATCTCTGAACTTTCTGACTTTAACTCACTTTCCCTCCCTCCCTTCCTTCTCCGGATTTCATTCTACTGGCTTTCCCTTTCATTTTAAGCAGTATCTAGAAAGCAGAAGCAGCACCTGCATAGATGAGATGTGTTCATTTGTGCGTGTCAGACAGCAGTGCATGGCATGAGGGTTTGACAGCTTGGACACATCCAAACAAACAGGGGCTATTCTGCAAGGCTGGTTCTGAAGAGTGTGTCTGTGTGTGTGTGTGTGTGTGTGTGTGTGTGTGTGTGTGTGTGTGTGTGTGTGTGTGTGTGTGTGTGTGTGCGCGTGTTGTCACTTAATGTTTCTCTTGTCTTTTCTTCATGTACACTCTTAGTTATCACACACACACTACCAGTCTGTAGTGTGTGTGTGTGTGTGTGTGTCTCTGTGGTGAACATCTTTGCTGCTTCAACTGTCCTGTCCTCTTAACTTCTCTAACTGTATATCCTATTACAAAAAAATCCAATATCCTTTTGCCTGAGCTTACAGAAGAAAATACTACTACCAAGTATAAGAGTTACAATATTAAACAACAAACAAAAACAGAAGACAAATAAATCAAATACATAAATAGAGAAACAACCAGATTAAAAAAAACAACATAAAAGATAGAGTTTATTTCTGTGCCACACCGATTCTGGGTTGACAAAGACATCCTCAGTCTGCTCGTTGGGTGACGGGGTCAAGCTAACCCACATCTTCTCCAGGACAGAGGAGTGACAGAACCCCTGAAGGTGACAATGAGATAGAGATGTTAATGATAATAGAATAGCTTGAAGTTTTGGTAAATGTGTGAGAGTCAGATGATGGAGATTGACACCACTCTCATATTTGTCTGTCAAATATAAAGCTATAACCAGGAGTGAAAATGACAAGCTGCAGTAATAGGGAGGGAGTTTTTCTTGGCTAACCCTGGATTTCTTCCAACTGCTGAATGGCTGTGGGTGGCTCCACTGCGTTACGGCTCCGTGCTCCGCCGGCCATCAACACCCACCGGGTCCAGGACCCACGAGATCTCGCAAATTCATGTAGAATAGAACCACAAAAACAACAACAGTTTGTTTCCATCCAGAGGAATAGAGAGGAAACAACTCTGTGATGTGCTTCAAGGTGTAGTGCACGGAGTCGGAACGCAGCAGTCAGTGGAAATACACACATTGACTTTAATGGAAACCTAATGACTTCGCCGCTGTTCCAGAGCGGAGCCGCAGCCGTTCCACAACCGGTGGAAATTGGGGGTAAGAGCAGTGACTTCCTGGAGTCTTGCTGTCGTCACTGTGATATTACCAGGCAACCTCTCAGTCAAGAAAAAGTGTATTACATAACCCCCCTTGCAACATGTCACTTCAGATATTGAACTTCAAATTCGTCCTTTTTTGTTAGCTCTCCATGCTAATCCATATCTAATCCAACCCAGTCTAAAGTTGTTTGTCTCTGAACGTGGTCGTCTTTCAGGCCTGCAGATCAGTGAAATTGCCTTTATGCAAAAAACAAATATGTCGTGGGCACATCAGTAGATATGCTGGCATTTTATCACAATGCTGCATTTGAAAACAGTTGGACTGCCTTTGAGAGCACTCAAAGTTATTTTTTTGTGTGTAGCACTGCTGGCTTTATACCAGAGTTTCAGCATTGGCATGCACTCATGTTATTTTGACCTGTGTTCCCTCCACCTGTGTCTCCAGTGTGTGGGGTTGCTTATTTGTGGAATTTTGGATACTTACGGCTTTTTTTTTGTCCTTCTCTCAAACTCAAAACAAAAACAAAACAAAAACAGTTTCACCAAATTCATCTTAAAGTGTATTTTTTTGTATTGATTTAATAACAAAAAAGAACAGGCAGTTTGAGTATTCATGGGAAGGTTACACAGCAAGACTTACATTTAAATCAATTCAAAGAAATTCAAATAGACCAGATATAGCAGAGGAATTCTTATCCACAGTGACACTCACTAAACTGTGGGAACATTGTACCTGATGGAGGCTGTCTGAATTTAAAAGCTTTCTTTGATTGAAAATTCCTTAATGCATACATTGTTTTAAATTTAACTCTCCAACTCTGAACACATGCTAAAACTTTTAAATCCCCTTCTTTTCCTTTATAAATTGCCTGTCTGGAACTCTGTGGCCGTGTTACTGCTTGCAGCTATAATCTATTCCTATTATGTAGGTAGATGCCAGAGTTTGAATGGTTCTAATCAACTTGTCATCCATTTCACACCTCCCAGGTAAAATGAATGTTCATGGAAAGAAATCACATCAGCAGGGAAATAAGGAAACATTTAAATCAGAATAGATGATGACAACTTATGACCACAGAGAAAGACCACGGCCAAGTTCAACAGGCGGGTACAATAACACACTGGCCGAAGTACTGCACTTACTCAAATCTGTAGGAAATTAATGGACTTTAGGCTGCATGTTGATCAGTTGTTTTAGTTTACCAGATAATATATGATGCCCAAATATACAAGATGTTTTGCGGTGAGATGTGTTTTTGTCCCATTAATGTAGCATTTGTTGAAGTAGAGGAAATATGAATAGAGAGAGGGACCACTTAAGACTGGGTTACTTTTCCAATCGAAATGCTTCCCACACATTTAGAGACGTTTGACGAAAGGTTTAAAAGTAAACATTTGGGGTTCCCGGATAGCACGGTTGGTAGAGTGGGCGCCCATATATAGAGGTTTACTCCTCCGACCTGCGTCCCTTTGCTGCATGTCATTCCCCCCCTCTCTCTCTACCCTTTCATATTTTCTGCTGTCCTGTCAAATAAAGGCCTAAAAATGCCCCGAAAATCTATCTTTAACAAAAAAAAAACATTTGGCAGTTTACCACAAACCCACCAACAAAACACTTGGGAATCCCAGCACCAAAAACAACATAATGAAATGTTGCCAAATAAAAGATAGAGGGCTAAAGCCAAAAAAGCCAATATTTATACTGTTAATGCCTTTATAATTAAGACACCATTATCCTTTAACAAAAGTATGGAATACTTTGCCATTCATCAAAGGTTATAAATTGTTTTAAAAAAAACATCTGAAATCTCTCTGCCATTAAAAGTACTTCTGGTAGTTTGATTAGCCAAGCCGGACAGCCTATAACTTTGATCCAACAAACTCAAGTTTTGTGCTCAAGACAGGGGTTGACTTTGGACTCACGTTGCTGGCTGACCTCTGATTGAGCCACAGAGCTATGCGAGCTGTTAGCGTTAGCTGCTTTAAGACAAGGGACAACTTTCAAGGGCAGCTTCCACGCGCTGCTTTCATATAGCAAGGTGATTCCTACTGATTCTCACATGCACTTACTCAATGCAATGACAGAAAGTATGCATGTTGGTAGATGTATGTTCATACTGTTTTATGCAATGACTGGGTTGAGTCAGTTAAATAACAATAGCACTTGCATTATATTTTTATAAGCTCAGTAAATAATGCACTGACTAGGATTGGGTACCTTTTGCATCTGAACCAACCGATACGATACCGGTACCGATACCTGAATCGGTTCCCGGTTCAACGGTACCTTTTTTTTTTCATCATGTAAAGCACTTTGAATTGCCTTGTTGCTGAAAGGTGCTATAGAAATTAAGTTGCCTTGCCTTACATTCTCAGCCTGTCAGTCAATCCCCAGGGCATTTTATCCACTGCTGTGCCTGATTGTCTCACAGGACGTGTAACATCAACAGCACCGCGACTGGCCATTAATATCATATCATAGTGAATGGTGTCTGCATGAAGTTTTGAAAAAACTGCAACCACACTTAAAACCACTTCAACATAACTGCAGAGCCTACATAGTTTGCTCCGTCCGCACCTCTGCGTGTGTGTGCTCCACTCTCTGTCAACATGCAGAGAGGACAGATAAGCTTGTGCTTACGCGCTCTCAGGTACCAAAATTTACTTTAAATTCTGTTGTACCTGTGACAATGATAATAAAAACCTATTATATTCTATTACACACACACACACACAGACAGACACACACACGTATACATAGTACAAATGCAAACTTAAAATGCCCACAACATACTCTTCTTTTTCTTACTCAATTGTGTTAACAACCTGAGTGTTTGTATGCACTGTGTCTGAGATTTCGCATTTTTATTTGTCATCCTCCTCTCTCTATATTTTGCACTTTCTTACATCCCGTTTCTTCTTTTTATCTTTGATATCAAAGTAGTCATGTTTCTTTTTTCCTCTGCTCTGTCCTCTCTGTGCGTCTGCCACAGTGACACCTGTCTCCTGCATTAGCATCAAAGTCTTAACAAACACATCCTATAAAATTGTAGGTTATCTTTTAGTGATGCCAGAATAGGTGGGATTCTCACTATATGTGCAAATGCTGTTACTGACAATTGGAGTAAACAAAATACTTCTACCTACTACTGGCTGGAAAACAGTGGTGACTTGGCCATTCTTATTCCAAATCCAAAAACAAGTAAACACAAGCTATATTATGTTATGTCAGCTGGACTCAAGCATTTTCTTCACACACTTGATGTCTACAATATTTTACTGGAGATTGGCTCATCCTACAAATATCTGTTTCATCAGCTGAAATTGGTGTAAAGGTTGACACTTCCTGAACTAATTGGTAGAAATCATATATTTAAATGCTGCTTCAACAAACAATGCACTTATTCAGCCTATGAAAACTCTCTAGATAATATTTGCTTAACAGAGCAAATGGTACATCTGGATGGTGGGTGTCTGCACCTGCTTCTACATGAGTAGAACTCTTAATGCAGCACCTTTTCTTATTTAGCTACAGTATCTACATTCTGGTAATTATTTTGTGCAAAGGAATACGAGAGGTGATAAATTGAAGTTATTGTTCTCCATAGTGTGCCTACCCCTGCACAGGTGCACCAGAGGTGCTGAAAGGGCTTGAAGCAGATTTTCTGCCTTTATACAGTTAGTTTATCCTTATTCTTTCGGTTCTTCCTGAAAGAGTGGTAACTCAAATGGTATATACAGCATGCTATGTTCACTCATTCTTCTGCAGGCACAGATGGACAGTCAAATGCAGATATGGCACATACAGTATGTGCACAGACACACTCACACGTACTACACACGTACGTATATACAAAGACCTTCAAAGAGCACATATGGGAGAATGTGGTCTTACATCCTAGTTCAGGTTTCATCTACCTACTGGTCAAGGCATTGCTGTGTTGTCTAATGACACACACACACACACAGACACACACACACACAACACCACAGTGATGTGTTGTGGTTATTGCCAGTACTCTCTCTCTCTCTCTCTCTCTCTCTCTGCCCACATACAGCAAAGAGCCTCCTCACTTTCCCAGCTCTGATGATGGAAAGGAAATGCGCACGGATCGTTTCATCCAGCAATAGAGCGAGAAGAGATAGAAATGCAGCGCTGGGATGTCACTCGTGTGCATGCAGCTGCCCTCTTAACAACGTAGCTGAGCTTTCAGCTCAGCTTCAATTTTATCGCATCACAGTGCCCAGACAGCTGTCACACGAATGACATGTTTTATATCCACCACAATTTGTAGTTTTTCATTAGCCTAAAATAGCTAATGAAGCCTCTATCTTTTATAGGCAGTTGCATTTCTGGCGTCTTCTTTTCTTTTGTGTTGATACGATGTTGCATCTGAATGATTGCCATGGGATTCCTATTAGGAGGGAGGAGGATGAGAGGGACAAAGGAGTGAAATGAAGGATACAGAGCAGTAAAGAGAAATGGAGAAGATGGTAAAGAGACATTTAGAAAGAAAGAGAGAGGGAGAGAGAGCAAGCAAGAGAGAAAAGATTTGTGAGGAGGAGGGAGGGCTGAGGGCCAGCGGAGTCAGAGATAAGAGGCTGCGAGAGTGATTGAAATAGGATTAGTGGAGACAGGCTCTGCATCCCCGGCCACAGCATCACAGTGTTAAACCTGTGCTTCACAGGGACTGCCTCTGTCACATCAAAGCCTCTCCAGGCCTGCCTGACAGAGAGGCGAAGGAGCCACCAGCAGGGTCGTCCACACACACACACACACACACACACACACACACACGCCACATATATATGAACAAGCTGATTACGTTCCCCATCCGTCTCCAATGTGCCTCCATTATGGGCAGGAAGCTGGCTCCTTCCACCTTGCCTTTTCATCTCGCTGCAGTGTCTTTGTGGTGTGCATTTGGACTGCCGAAAAGGATGCATTGATGAGCCATCTTTAACATTTAATGAGGCAAGCGGTGATGAGTTGGCATTGGAAACCTACTGTCTCCTGCTTCCCCAGAGTCCAAACAAAGTTTTAATGAGAACTTTCCCCCAATTTGTGCCAAAAAGCACTGAGCTTTTTAACTGCTTCCCAGACTGAAAGCATACAACATTTTTCGCTTAAAGGGATACTTCGCCGATATTCACCCAACTTTCTATCATAATAATGTTGGTAGTACCGTATGTGTAAATGAACTATGTTTAAATTTCCTTCTTCTTGTAAGTTCCCAGATCTCCATACTCACAGGCCAGCAGGAACATGTCCAGTTGACGTCTTTGATGGGGGAGCATTCATTGATCTCATTGATGCATAGTGCATTCTGGTAGTTGATATGTGATATGTTGGTATCCGATATTCCCTTTCACTCTATCTTTTGAGTGAAAGGGAATATCACCGCTTCTCTTCTTGTCATACAGCACCAATTTAAAAAAATGTTACGCCATTCTACTAGACAGCCCCTCTTTCCAGCGGTAAAATACTTCTTTAAGTACCAAAGCAGGCGGTGTGCAAATAAACTGATACGCCTACAGGAACACACTAGCTACCATAGTGGCTTGCATGCAGAGCTGTACAGCAAATCAATATAATATCGTCAGAGAGTGACTTCCATTAACAACAAAATATGCCAAACTGTAAAGAGTCACATATACGTGCAATTGTAAGTGCAAGTTTTTTTTTTTTTGTTTTTAAGCTAATGTGCTGTCGGAAGAGATGTGTTTTTAGTCTGCGGCGGAAGATTTCCATAGAATTCCAGCTGTCCTGATGTCAACTGGGAGCTTGTTCAGTTAAAAGAAGTGGTTGACATATTCACGTTACTATTTATTTTTAAAGTGTTTCCTATTGCTGTGTATTGGTAGTTGATTTACTTTAAAATATCACATTTTTTGAGTTTGTCATTTTGCCCAGTGCTAATTTGCCAGTTCTTGCTCACAAGTTCCCTAGTTTCTTTCTCAACAAACACTAAAATACGGCAGTTTCTAACCCAGCTCTGCATGTTCTCTAATCAAATGACCACTCACTGTTCCATGTTCATCTTCTGTACTTAAGTTTGAGAGTGTCTCAATGTGATCAAACATTGCATGCTAGTCCTGTTCTGTTGCAGTAGATTATGGATCCCTATAGCTAAAATGGCCTGTTTATCTGCTGAAGAGAGACAATCTACTGATTGGTGAGCGCTGTCTCTGTGTGTGTATATTTGTGTGTGTGTGTGTGTGTACTTTCGTGGTATCTGTATTTGTGTGTGTGAGCTGGTAGTTTTCCTCTCGGAGCTCATCAGTTCATATCCACCACCCACCCCTCCGCAGCATGCAGTAAATAGAGTCTCCACCACTCGTTGAGAAATGGCACAATTATCCCCTGCTGGTGAAATATGGGCCGGGATGCACCACTGCTTCTTCCCTACAGAGAGAGAGAGAGAGAGAGAGAGAGAGAGTGCGTGTGTCTGGGCGTGCGTGGGGGTGTGTGCGTGTGCATCACAAATGTCTTTCCTCTGCTCATTCATTGTGTTGTGCGTTCAACACACAGGGAATTGTTCTCACATATGTATTTATACACCAACATGTATGCATCACATACACAAGTGTAAATGTACAAACAATGTCTTAGTTGCACACACGCTCACACATACATAAATACATTATATGCACACATGCAGATTGGCACACACATACTGTACTTACAGTTCTTCTTGCACTGCCTGCACACAATGCAGAATGTTGCCATTTTAGCTGAGACAAGCAGATATAATAACTTACTGTCACTCAGATAGTAAGGTCAATCTTTCAAATCCCAAAAAATCATAGCAACCCACTGTGGTGCATGCAGAGCTGTGGAATAAACAAATTTAATACCTTTCAGTTTTGCAGGGAACCACCAAACTGATACCAGATAGACTATATCCTAAATGTCATGCTTGCTTTTGTTTTATTTATAAAAATGTGAGTAGATATTAACAATTGGCTCAGTCTTTCAGTGCTAATTTATAGCCAATACATATTGGGTTATTAGAAGAATAAAACCAGATAATTATGGAATAGCATAAATTATTTTTAATTTTAATATATTATTATTATTATTATTATTATTATTATTATTATTATTATTATTATTATATTATTATTACAGCTTTTTGTCCATGGTGTAGTTTTGAAATGTAATATATTATACTGTATACTAATAAAACAACTTTAAAGATCGTTCACTGTGCTTGTATGCTTTTAGACCTTTTGAAAATGTTCAGTGACTCACTCAAATGTCAAAGGGTTGCACATTCATTTGAAGTCAGCCTTAAACATAATGTTATTAACCTCAAGTGATTTCTCTTTCCATTGACTTTTGATATTTGTGTGACTTTGCAAATGCTAGTTGGAACTACAAGGCAGCAAATATGGAAAATCTACTCTTTGGCCGGCTCACAAGCCCAAACAAGTGTGCGCTGCGTGCCTGCTGTTTTGTTTCCGGTCTAGCTAGATCCAGTGTGGTGTTGTAGTTTTTCTATCGTTACTAGTTGTTGCAACAGCACGTTAAAAAAACTACTGAGTTTTGTATGGTGGCTCAGTGGTAGAGCAGGCACACATGTACTGAGAGGTTTATGTCTTGATGCAGAGGTCTAGGGTTCAAATCTGACCTGTGACAATGTACTGCATGTCTTCCCCCTCTCTCTCCCCTTTCTCACCTAACTGTTCAAAAATTAAAGGTGGAAAAAATGCCCAAATAAGAATCTTTAAAATGGCAATCTTAAAGGTCTGTAGGCAGAAAACACTAAATTTGATTTCTCTGTCTTTACAGGTATGGAAAAATAGTGTCAACCAAGGCCATTCTGGATAAGAACACCAACCAGTGCAAAGGTAAGTCATTACTTCATCTGTCTTGTACACCCACCTTGTTTTAGTGCACCAGCCATCACTCTAAAGACTATGTCTTGTCACGGTGAACAGCAATCCGAGCCGTAAATTTAGACATCAGCCAAGGAAGCCGTGCGCTGTAAATCAGTGATTTAGCGAGCAGCTGGCTTAGCACTGCAGGAAAGCTTCGGGTAAACAACCTGCTCTTAGATGTCACTGCCCTGCTTCAGAGAAAAAGCAGGCAAGCAGCCACTGTCTCAGCCCCTCCCCGTATCCTCTTCAAATACAGTTTTGTAATATGGAAGACAATCTTTTGGTGGGTTTCTGTGAAAAGTCCATTAGGGCCTGCCTGGCAAAAGGTGCACACATGCAGCGATAACATTATTGGCTTATCTTAATGTTGTTTCTGGAGCACACATACCGCACACATTTACATGTGCACATACTCGATCAATTAGAGGACTGACAAGGTAGTTAGGATTAGATTTTCTATCATTGCCACATTCACGTTCGTTAGGTATTGGCTCTTTCCTTACGTCAGCCAACTGCATTACATGGCTGTAAATACATTTCACACGATTTAGTTTCTTTTGTGCAATCTTGATAATGAAGACCAGCTTCATCTTTAGTGAAGAAAGAGTAAAAGAGGGAGGGAGAGAACGGAGCGATATAGATAAGAAAAAGAAAGAAAAAAAGATTAGTGTGCTACTTGCCCTAAGGTGTCTGCCAGCACTGTTTAAGAGCTATTGAAGTTCCATCAATACTTTTAATTGCTTTTTGTGGTTTCCCGGGCTCTGAAGTGTGGCCTTTCAAGGTGAAGCTGCCTTCTTAACCCTGCTCCTCACCTGAGTTTATCCTGCCAGGCAAGCTCTGGGTCAAAATGTTGAGGAAAATAACCTCTGCCTTTAAGAGGGGAGAAAAAAAGGGTTGATTATCTTGACAGGTCCTTTTTTTGTGAGTCATATGGGCTATTAAAGACAAGACTGGCAGGTTACAAGACACAGCAAAATTGGATTAAAGAGGAGAAACAGAGTCAAGGGAGGTAAAGCTGGGAAAAGGGAAAAGAACTACAGGTGAGGTAAACCTCTGGAATATACACTGGGCTCAATCACAAGTTATACCTCTGTGTCCAGCTGACCTGAGTTATGCACAGCAGAAGAAAAAAAATCAGCTCAGCTTAGCACTGTGTTGTGTGGGAGACAATGTTTCCCATAAGTCACCCTTCTGGAATGCAGTGCTGCTCGGATGCCAAAAACCAAAAGTAAGCAGACGTATTTTATGAGTGGAAAGGAGTCCCACTCTGCACCCAGTGAGAGAGAAGAAGATAGACGGAGGGAAGATGTCTACAAAGAGGAAATAAGAGTGTGAGGAGAAGGACTGAGTAACCTTGAAGAGGAAATTACAGTTTGGCGTTTGATAGACAAGTTGAGAGAAAAAGACACAGCACATAAATATATTTTCAGCTGCTACAACTCCACATTATGTAACTTCCCCTATGTACCTCGCTATCTCCTTAGAGGTGAGCAGTTATCAAAGCATAAACAAGCCAAGCAGGTGTATTGAAGTCTGATGAGCCGGCATGCATCTGCGCTCCCGGTAACCAAGTGAAATCGACACATCGCCCTGATCTAGTCACGCATTGTTTCCAGTCATCTGACCCCCAGACCCTGACACTTGTTTAAATGTCAGAGCGCCGGGCTTATCACTGCTGTGCCACCATCACTCAGCGAGCATCCCTCTCCTCCAGTCCCTTGTCTTGCTCCACCTCCTCTCCTCCCCCCTGTGTTATTTGTGTTTAGTTCAGCTCAGTGAGCGCACTGCCAAAAACAACGTGAGAAAAATGGGATAGAGAAGAGGTCAGGACCAGTCATCTCTACGAGAGTGAGAGAGAGAGATAGACAATCAGGCTGTTGAAAACAAAGAGGGGAGGCATATCTCATACTTGTTGACTAACGTCTCTACTCAGCCTTTTTATTTTTCCTCCCCTTCAGCTTTTGATTTAAAAACGGATATAGTTGACTTTATATGCTGTATATCCTAAAATAAGTTCACAAATGTATTATCATTTTTTATAATATGGTGTAATTATACTGTATTGGTACAATATATCCTTTATCATGATTACGGGCAGGGTATGGAAGGGTAAAAATGTAATTAGAGCACAGAAACGACAGAGAGAGAGTAAGCAATATGTAGTATTGTAGTATGTAGTGCAGTATGTGTACAAACTAATTTTGCTGTTCATATATGTATTGCACGCTATAGTTTAGCCTCCATTCTGCTGTGTTCATATTGACATGAGCACTGCATTAAAAAATGCAGCCCCTTCATTCATTTCAAAATGTCCTAACCCTAACCTGATACAGCAAATGGGTGTGGAAAAACAATGCAGGGTTGCCCAGCAAAACAAATTGAAACTGGTTGATCTTTTCCCCTAATGCAATATGATGTCATCGGACACGTTGACCAATCAGATATGCATAAGCACACATTATTGATAGATTACATTTTAATATCGATGGTGTATGACCAAGCGATGGTCTTTGCAATAATTTTCCAGATTTGTCAAACCCTGTGTCACATTATTAAATATCAATGTTTTGTCATCTTATAAGCTTTCAAGGCTTATGTTAGCAAAATGGCAATCCATGATTTGTTGCATTGTAATCCGATGAAATACATAATCTTATAAAAATTCATTAAACATTGAAATTGCAAGACATTGAAATTGCAAGATTTATCTGGAGTATTTGTAATTAAATACAATGAAAATTACTGCATGGAGCACAGGTTGGTAGATTTCCTCGATTGTTGATGTTTTTAGACATCTAGATCCCATGCAGAGTAAGCGTTGTTCAATTACTATATTTAAACATCTACCATTTTCAGCATTGAGGTTTTACAACCCAAATTATTATACAGCTAATGTAGGGATGCCTATTTGTATGTTCATGTACCCTGACCCTCTCTACTTACAGTATATACTAGATGTAGAATTTCACTATTCTTTAATACTTAAATGTTAAATGTTCATGACTGTGGATAAAAACTCCTATAAAAAACAATGAAATTGAGTATGAGAGAGATGATGGGAAGATGGATCCCTGATGATACACTTTCTGTACTTACAGGTCAGGTGTTAGGGAAATGTATTTTGATGTGCATGCAAGCATAAACCAACACAGCTACGGCTACTATGTGCAAACATGAACACACATTGTTGCCCCATCACCATACATCTATTCATACATTCACTCTCAGCGGACGAGTGTGTGCAAGTGCTTTAAAGCCCTGTTTGAAGTACCACATCACAAAAACTACACACCAAGACAATGTAATACCCCTCTCCCACGCACTCAAACACAAAGGGCACACTCACACACACAAAGACTAATCATACCCTCGTACGCTCTCCCCATCCATCTGCCTTAGGTGTGTTAGGCTCTTGCAGCAGCAGTGGCCATGCAACAGATCTATCCATCCTCTGCGTTACATCACAGCATGTGTGCTGCCTGCCTGTCTGCCTTTTCTGGCTGATCTCCCCCACCAGCGCACCATGCAGCCCTTTCAATGAGCCCTCTAGCTTCCCAGCGCTGGCTCACTCTCTACCTTACTCTATGACACACAGATACAGGCTTCCAGACACACACACATACCCAGTCATACACTCACACATTCCTACCACACACACAAACACACACATATGCTTTTGCAAGGGTATATGATAGTTGCAGACAAATAGTGCATGCCAATAACTACACACACATATTCTTTCGATCTGGCCCATTTCAGAGAGAAATGGTAAGAAAAAGTTGTAAAGGGGCTTTAGGGCTGTCAAGCGCTTTGGGTAAGAGGAGGCATTCATCTCTTCATCTTTCTCTCATGCTCCTCCTTATTCTTACGTTTCTCCTTCCCTTTTTGTCTCTGATTTTCTCTCTCAATCTAAAACTGTCTGTCTATATATCCATCTTTGCACTTTTACATTTACTGTAGAAATCCAGCAGAGATTTGGGGTTTGCATCACAGGCGGAGTTGGCGATTGAGAATGGCAGATGGAGAAAGAAAAGGAATACATTGCGGGAACCAAAAAACGCTCATTTGCCATCCATGCCCACAAGGGCCTCTTAAAAGGCAACGGCAGCATTTGAAATAAAGCAGGACAGACCAAATGGAGACATTTTATTTTTCCTGCCAGAGCCCGGAGGCAGAGGAAATGACCTCAGCCCTTTAAAGGACCTCCGTTTCCTCCTCCGTTGCTGGGAGATAAGGCTGCATCGGGATTCACCGGCCACACTGGCGCTGTGCCGTGACGGACTACCGCACTGACTGGTGGGAGATAGATGAGATGAGAAGATAGTCTCTTGTGGCTGTGTGTTCAGCAGTTTGTTGTTGTTCATTTCTTTGCCCTGTAACTTGCCATCCATTTTGTGTGAGGATATTAAAAAACTCACAAGGGCATTACATAAACTCGCATCTTAAAAGAATTATTGTCGCCTTTACTCTATAATGTGGGTGACTTGATGTAAAACAGGCTAACTTCGTATTTTGTCCCAACAAATTAAAATCATGTGTAAAATATTCAACCATTTGATTATAAAGATTAAAGCAACATATATGTTTGATTGAATACCCATCTGAAAATTAATAATAATGAATCTGCAGCAGAATGTTCTTGCATACTGTTCCAAAAATGTGGACACGCTGAACTCTTTTAAATATTGAATCCATTTTGCCTATTCAGGCTTCAGACGCAGCCTCTGTATGGTGCAATTTAAAAGCCTGTCAGGAGGTTGACCGTTACAATCTGAAGCATCCAATGCCCTTACCACAGGATCGGCCTAATGGAAAAATATAGGCAATGTTACATTCTATAAAAACAGATTTATTGCTGCATCAGTGCCTGTGTGGAGTACTGCATGACTCCAAGCATAAGGGCTATTGATGAATGAGGTGACACTCTCCAAAAAGGTCTGTTTTTCATTGTCATGTGCATGTGTATTTGTGTATTTGGGTTGGGCTGGGAAAGAAAGGGGGGGGGAGTGGGCAGAAAAGGCAGAGAGTGCTTTTTGCATCCGTTATTGGTTTCTCATTAGAGGGCTGAGATATAAACATTTGTCTATGTTGTACACGGTGCCGGCGCAATTAAGGATTCTCTTTGCCGCCCCCTCTGCCCTTTGAAAGTGAATTATGTGCAGATGAGAATCTCGACTGAAATGTGGCCAACGACGGACCTTTTCCAAATGCCTCAGTTCCCTAAAAGCCATTCCAGAAAGAGGCGAGGTCGGCTAGAGGAGTGAGGGAGAGAACGTGTTTGCCGTTTCCTACTTGCATTGCGTATTAATGACTCTAATTAGCAATAGCTGAGGGATAATCACATTGATTTGGACAGATTCAGCATGCAGAACCTCACTGAATAACACCCGCAGCCTTTGTTAGCCGTATTCCCCCTTCTCGCTTCCCCTGCCCCCCCCGCCCCCCCAATCTCCATTCAAGTTACAAGCTGACTCCTTACCAAGTAGACATCTGATTGGCCAAGTTTGTCGTAAATAGAAGCAGCCAGGCCATCAGCGCTGCATTCCTTGAGCTCTGACCTTTTGTACCCCATCCACTTCCTGTGCTGTTTTTGCATGCCGTTTGTGTGTGTGTGTGTGTGTGTGTGTGTTTTAATGATTGTGTGTGTGCGCCGGAGGTCTTGATAAGGGGAGACCCAGAGGCCACAGAGTTTCATCAAAATGGACCAAGGTTTCCCAACTGCATTTTTGCACACAGATTTCTTGCTAATTTGAGGGATTTGTTCATTTCTTGAGAGTTATTGTTGACTCTCTGTCTTCTGGATCCAAAGACAGAAAGATCTGTAATATACTTCAACAAAGTAAAAACAGACTCTTGGGAATATCTGTTGCAGATGTTTGACACCACAGTGGCTTTCTTCTCTAGTCATTGGTTAAATCAATTTTAAACACATCCCACACTCCCTTGTCTTGTTGACTAATGCCTCAGAGGGCACCAGTGGAAGGTGAGGGGGCGTACCTCTAGTCATCTCTTATTGTGGACCTAACCCATGGAACAACAGTGAGAGATACAGCGTTCCACTGACTTGCCAAGGCACTAGCCCCTTCCGTATCCCCTGACTAATGATCATATCCTCGATTAGTTAAGGAATGCATAAATCATAATGGCAATGAAGAGGAAGGCTAGCTAGGGGCGGCCAGGCCGTTCCTCAAGAATGAGCTAACAGATGCAGGAGAAAAAGAAATGCGCTGTTCAGAGGATTGGGACACTTCTTTTTTAGGATTTTAATGTTCGTCTCTGCCTGGAGATTTTTTTCTATCTTCCGAAGGCGCTCAGTTTTCATCGATCTGGCTTTGTTCAAATATTTAGCCTGTCCCCTTGTTTCGCTTGTGGCCCCTTCGGGCTGAGTACCTGACATGATTACATTGCTTATTGCAATCTACCGCTCAAATGGGGATAACACGTTGGTGCACAAGATGGCACCAAGCATGAATACTGAAGTTAGTTATCTCCAGGTATAGTTGGAAAGATAGGAGTGGTGGTATTTTAGGAGCTTGTGGGTGAAGTGGAAGAGAAGTGTGAAAGGACTACACCTGCTCTTTTTGTTAAAATGTGCTCATATTGCTTGTGGCATTGTCACATTGAGTACCCTAATGAGCAGCTATTCAATGTTGTTTGACATTCTAACCTATGTGTGTGTGTGAGTGTGTTCTTTGAACCATGTGGGGGTTCTGTACAGCCACTCTGTGTTTTGGCCACGGGTCTCATTTTAACAACCTCTTAACAAGCAGTTAACAACCTTCTTGTCTCAAACCGTTCATAAGTACTCTTCACATGTTGTACCAAACACATCAGGTTTTACTGTTAAGCTAGCAAGCTAATTGAGCTCCCAGGGAAATGAGCAGCTATGCCATGTACAGATCTGAATGAAGATATCTGCAAATCTGATATCTGTACATTATGTATATATATGTATGTATATAATATTATTGTTACTATTGTTTTTTTTAATATCTCTTCAGCTCTGTAAAGATAATCTTGTATCCCCAGAGAACTCAGATGTAATGCTTTTAGCTAGGTCTTCTAAAACCACACTTCATTAGTCTTGATAAAATGTTTTAGCAGTAAGACACACACACACACACGCTGAATTTATAGCTGGAAATGTAGTAGAAGCCATATGGTGGTGTGCTATAGCTAATGAGTGTGAATACATGTGAATTAATTAAGGAACAAAGGAAAGAGGGTAGAAAAGGAAGAAAAATGATGAGTCAAATGAACAAGAAAGGAATGCTGAGATGTAGAGGAGATAATTATTGTGAATCCATACTGTTTGTTAAAATACTTTAATATCCATATTACATATTTGTGGAAATGTCCATCTAACATAGAGTTCACATGTAACCCCTGCTTATTGTTAACAGAATAGCGTTACACTGACACTGTCTACAGTGTGATTTAGCAGACAATGTAAAGAATAAAGAGGAGAACATGTGTTGCTAGCATCAGGGTTGCAAGAATGTTAAATAGTTTCATCCCTTACGTGCATCCAATCTTTTTGCAACTATATGCGTCAATTCCGAAATCTGTAACATTTGCACAGATGTTGGATGAGGGATTTGTTATTTCGACCTCCTGTTCAGTTTGTCTTTGGCACAATGAGCTGCCAGTGGCACCCTTTGGCCCTAAGCCCTGGCTCTTTGCCCTCTGCATATCCTGACTGCAGCTCTCTGAAGAGGACACTTCTACACTTGTGGGAGAAGATGACAAGAAATACAGTATAGCTAATAGGCTGGCTGCTTCAGCCCGAGACAATTGCCTTAGCTATCAATCCATGTTGCAGGGTTGATAAGTTAATTGCCTGTACCACTATCTCCTCGCCTGCGTCTAGCATAGAAGAACCCTCTTTGAGAGTTATTTTGCAACAAATTGGTATTGTCTTCAAGCTCCAGGCAGCCAGGATGGTGACACTGGACAAGTAAATGAGGGATCTTTATTTTATTTTTATTTTGACTCGTTCCAAGAGTTGCAGTCTGTGGGTGCATGACAACATTTCATGTGTTTGTGCTTCCATGTTTTTTGCTAATTTGACCTGATGTGTCTTTAGGTTCATGTGTGTAGAAACACGATGTGGAGCTGTTGCATCTTTGTTAGCAGATGGAAACAGGGTTTTTTTATAGGATGTCAGATGTATATGAGGCTGTAATATCATTGGGCAATTGTCGCCTTTTGACTTGTCACTTCTCTGTGGTGTTAACGCTGTGACAGCAGTGATGTGGTCAGAAGGCTCTTGGCCTAAGATTTCAATATGCAACATTGTATAAGCAAAATGCATTGCAGATGTTTCTCTGTGAGATTCCTTGACTGAAAGATAGATTTAGGATCATCCGCTGTTTACTTATGTAACCTCCCATGCACAAACACAAACAGGAAAGTTGGAGGTCACACACAAGCATTTGTACACACCCATTCAACAAACACACAGACACAGACACACATTCACACACCACCGCATGGTTTAGTAGAGGGTATAGCCACAAAAATGTATCATCAGACAGCCGCTGGTGGTGCAGGATAAATGGAGGACAGAGGAATGCAATGCCAGTGAGGATGCTCAACTCTGGGTTTGGAGTGTGACCAAGGCGGTCTTGACTTGGCCGCAGTTAGTCATGGATGCCATATTTCTATTTAAAACCCTCCCTCAGTGTTTTTACAGCTCACCGCAGCCTCCCACAACCAACACCCACCCACCCTCCCTGCAGGGCAGAAGGGCTGGTCAAACCCCCAAATTTACCAAAGACATCTATAAATGTACAAGCAATAAAATATTTCAACAGATCCTTTTTATTCATATATATTGGTTATTTTCTGAATTGTTTTTTGTTTTTGTAAACTTTTTATCTGAATTACATCAACAATTATTTATATCACATAATCACATAATCAGACTAATACAGTTCTGAAAATAGAGAACATTACTCATCACAATTTCCCTATAGGTGATTGCTTCAGATTGGTTGTTTGTGTACTCAATTTACAGTGATACAAAAAAAGAAAAACAGCCCTAAACTTTTATTAGTGCTTAAACAATTAATTCACTGAAAAAATCATCAACCACTTTCATTAATGAACTAATTTTGTTTTATTGTGGGAGAAAAAATCAGTGTGTTGGTTCAAGTTCCATGTTAAACTGAATATCTTACCTTTCCTACCTAAGAGGGGTTGTGTTATGTTAAACTGACTCCTTCCGCATTCTGGAGCCAGGCCTGCTAGCATTGGTCTCTCCTGCCATCCGCTTTCACTGCATATCTTTGGTTTTTGGACTGTTGGTTGACAAAAAAGAATATTTAATTCATCTTGTGCTCTTGAAACTTTTTACTGTTTTCGGACACTTTATAGACTAAATGATGAAAAAATGATCAATAAATCAGCTGTAGCTGTAAACCTCACATTTGAGAAGCAGGAACCAGTGTATATTTGGCTTTTTTCCTTGATAAATGACACACAGTTACTCAAAATATTCATCTATGAATTTACTATTAATCGACAAATGTATAAATTGACACATTATTTCAGCACTACGTACTACTGTACATGCAGTATTCACACGCAGATATACAAATACCAAAAAGGAATAGTCCCATGCAGGTGTTTGTACACGTGCAGTTGGAAAGCAGAGCGAGGTCAGATTGAGGCACATATTGTAGTATGGATGTGTACTACGGCTGTACTATGAATCATAAGAATCATATTACAGGCATTGTTAATGCTTATTTGACCATGGTGTGGCACATCTATCTCCTCCATTAACCATAATTACTTTTACACATACAAAGTGCGAATTATTAACATATGTGTAACCACAATGATGTATCACCCATGTGCAACAGCAGCTTCTAAACTCCTCTTGATAACTCACAAGGACGTAAACAATTACACTGTTTACCCCTTACACCATTGTAATGCTCCGTGACTTGTCGTTGATTCATTATTCATACTTAGGACATTATTATTCCATTGTATGCTGTGCAAAATGGGATCATTAGCACTGAATATTAGAATGTGAAAAATGGAAATATTGGGGAAAATGGTGGTGGATATAGTGGGTAGGAAACCCCAAACAATCCCGACTATTAGCAGATAAAAAATGGTAATTTCCCCAGAAGTAATTAGGATTAGCATAATTTGATGGCGCATGAATGATGCATGGATGATTGATACGTCGATACACATACTGTAATGAGTCCCTTATCTCCACTCTCCACTGAAGACATTTGTGTGGAGCGGAGCCCAAGGTGGCCTCTACTGTAGTTCTACACCTCCACAGGAGGACTATGTTAGGGAGCGCCCTGCCTAACACACACATTCATACAAGCACAGACACTGGAGCTACAGTAGAGTAAAAGTAGTGGTAGCATAGCACCATCCTGTAGTAACTGATTGAAGATGGTCCTTTTATCTTGACAGGCTCCCTGTTAGAGTCAGACCAGGAAATATGATATGGCAGCTCATGTTCTCTTTATTCATCTCAGAGAGACAGTCTGTGTGTGTGTGTGTGTGTGTGTGTGTGTGTGTGTGTGTGTGTGTGGGTGTGTGGTGTGTGTGTGTGTGTGTGTGTGTGTGTGTGTGCGTGCGTACATTAGTGTGCAGCTGCACAGCATTATCGGCTGAGCTGCTTTTAAGCGACAGCTATTGATTGGCTGTGTGTTGTTGCAGAGGCTTCAAAGCAACACCTTGCCCTCTGCATCCCACTTGAGATTGTAACACTAGAGTACCCGCATTGAATACAGTACGAGAACAACATGTGCTTGTGTTCAAAGATACATTTGTTTGTGTATGTGTGTGTGGGTTAGTGTGTTGTTTTAATGTGTGAGATGTGACATCTTAAATTGAGTGTAACATTTCCTGACCCTACTACTACTTCACAACCTAATAGATGTTTTCTTCTGCTCAGTGACTAACCAATAGATACACCTGCAAAGAAACACACCCATAGGCACAGTACCTTATAATTCTGCACGCACTTTCTAAAGTATACTAACCTAGTCTTAAAGGGCCAGTTCACTCCCACCTCTGATGGTTTTTGGCCATGCTGATAGTTTTACTTTTATTTGGCCAGGTGATGATATATATGTGTCTACATGTATACAATAAGACAAATATAAGTGTCTTTCTTAGAAACAATGTCTGAATTACCCTTGATAATCATCCTGATACACCAGTTAACTAACTGTACTTATACTGTCTTAGAACTTAAAGTCAAAACTGAAAATTATAATTCCTTTTTGTTTGTAATCTTTGTAACCTGGACTTGTATAACAAAGGCACACAGCTACTAAAGCCTAGCCGGTAACATTAATGCTTTTCCCTGCATGTTGCATTCAATGTGAGAGTGAGACCTAAACTGGCCTGGATGAGGATACTTTCCTACCTAAGAGGGGTTGTGTTATGTTATGTGTTGTGTTAACTGACTCACCCAGCTGCTGATTCAATTCGCCTTCCGCATTCTGGAGCCAGGCTGGCATTGGTCTCTCCTGCCATCCACTTTCACTGTTCTGTGTCCTCTCCTTCGTCGGTGTCCTTGCCGGGCCTGGCCTGTTCTTCCTTGTTGTTGTAGTTCAGGTTGTGGTGTATTTACCAAAGTTGTGTTGTGGGAAACAAGAATAGTCTTTCAGAGACTTTGTCTTCAAAAGTGTTTGTCTGTGTAGAAAGAGTGGGGTTTGCAACTGTCAGCGTGCCCGCTTTTGTAAGTGTCTCCTGCCGGAAGAAATTCCCAACTGAATCTCATCTCCCACACACCTGCAATGCCTGGGTTGAATCAGATCAGCCAACACGCCCCCTATGTGACATGTCAGTCTGGCCCTGTCCATCAGGCTGACCTCACATACTATCAGCTGGAACAGACTAAAATGTAACATTATATACAGTTCTATACACACTGGGTATTTGTTATAACATGTAGATTCATTTGGTCCAAATTGTAATTACAGAAAAGAATAAATTAAAGTGTTATTTATCATTTTGCTATGACAGTCATAAGGTTAGCAAGCTAGGCTAAGTGTCCAAGTGTCCAATATTCAAATGCAATGCAAACTTAACAGTACAATGGATGCCAAATATTGAATATTAAGTCTTAAGTTAACGGTACATAACATAAACCGGGAAAAAAAATCAACCCAATCCCACATCTAAATATGTCTTAATAATCTAAATATTTCTAAAAAGTAATGTATAAACCCGTACCTTGTTCTAATACTCAAACTGATTGTCACACATATTGAAGTAGAGCAGCTCACATATGTCTGCCTGATAAAAGCACAAGTAGACTGTCTTTATGTCTCTCAATTATTTTATTTTCCAGCAAAACAAGTAACAGTTTTCCCATGTGGCTATAGATGAAACATTCCACATTACAGAATCATTACTGTATGCATATATCTGCTATAATAACTACACAGAGGAAGAGCAAACTTGATCTATTACTGGAGGCAGCTAGCTGAGTGTCAATTCAGCTGACCCCCAATAATCCCGCCCCCCTCCTCAGTCTGTCTTTCTTTTGTACCCTATGCATCCTTTTTTCTCATTCTCTTTCTCACTGCCTTCCCCTCACCTCTTTCTCTATTCAGCGCTGTCTGAATATAGGTCAGCATTCTCTAAAATCCTCATCCTGCTGAATGTTTGATAAGTGCACTCTAGGTGGTAGTGGAGTGAATATTAAATTTGTAATTGGGCGTCCCAGGTATCCAGCATTGGAATATTCTGATTATTAAAGAGAACCAGCCATCACCCAGAAGGCCTCAGTAACAATCTGTGTGGTTCTCTTAAATTGCTTTAATATGTTTTTCGATCTAATGAGCAATATCTGTTTTCACTGTGTCTAAAGGGTTAGTTCACCCAAATTACGTTTGGAGGGATCCATATCTGAGTTGTCTGCCTCCATTGCAGTGCAAATGAAATGAATGGAGTTTAGTTTGTGGTGCTCACAGCATTGAAAAATTGCATTTATAATATTCAACAGCAACATGTCTGTTCAAAAACACTAGGCCTGTTACTCTGGATATTCCATCTTACTTTGAGCAGAGAAACACTGACGTGTGACAAATTAAAAGGGAAAACTGTGAATATATAAAATAGATTCTATATGAGGTGTCTTTGAAAAGCGTATAGCAATGGTGTTAATTACATGCTATCACCTTCACAGTCACCAGATCTTAACTACAAATCTGTGGTAGAATCTGGAGCAATGTGTTACTGGGAAAGTGAGACATCAGCAATGCTGACCTCCATTCGGACCTAACTGTCCTCTGCAGCTGAGAGGATAGTGGCCAGACAAAACGTTCCTCTGCTGACTGACAGAAACTTACTGGACAAAAAAAATTGAATTCCAGAAGCCTCGATGAATTTCTGGAAATAAAACAGCATTGTTTTTACCTATCAATTTATTTTATTCCGCAAATGCCTATGGTGAAACAAGGCTCATAGCAAAACAGGTGACCTTGATCAAATGTTACAGACAGCAGGGAAGTTGGAGATTACACTCCACGAAGAGCGCCAGGGAAATGAGTGTCAAAAACACTTTCCATATGGATTGCCCTTTACACAGCACTCTACATCACCATCATCAAAAACCCAGAAAGAGGAAATGTATTTTGGAAGAACAAGTGTTCATCCATCTGGTAGAGTTCCAGCGATTGTGCAGTCTGTGTCAGGGCACATTGAAGCTATTATAGTAGTTTGTGGTGACCCAAAATCTTACAAAGACACTTTAGTAGTAGTTAAGTAGTTAGTTAGGTAGTTTGTGACCCATCTGTACTGAAGTCCCATGTAGGACTGGGCAATATGGAGAAAATCAAATATCACAATATTTTTGACCAAATACCTCAATATCAATAAAGCAACAATATTGTAATGTTGACTATTGGTGTTTTCACAAAATATTTACACAATGAGATTTTTGATAAATAATCATCAGTAATGTGGATACACAGACTAAGTGGGTAAAAGGCAAATAATATAACAGTCTGGTAAGTTCAGAAAATGACATAATTTTACTGTTATGCACCCTTTAAAACCAGGAAGAAAACACTTATGCCATATTAAGATATTACAATATCCAAAATCTATCAATACATTATCTAGTCTCATATCACAATGTCAATATAATATCAAAATATTGCACAGCTCTAGCCCCATGAAAAGTGTTCACAGCATGGTCTGTGGATTATCCATAGTAACAGGAAGTCTCTGAAAGGCATTGCATTGCTTTCAGTTTCACTACAGCCAAAATTCAATTCACCTCCATTATATTTTGGAGAAGGCAGAAAACTGTCTGCATGCCTAGATACCACTGTAGGCAAGACGGACAGTACGTTTTTTTATCTGGTTGACCCTGCATATTAAAATACATTTCAACAAGCTGCTCGTATTTGAGAGTCAAGTTTTGCTTTCTTTAAGTACTGATTAAATTATAGGCTTACTAATGTAACAAAATGCTGGGCTGGACTGTCTTTGTGGTCTCTTTTAAGAAATGATACATATTTAAAGAAAGGGTACAGTTTGTCTGACTGTCGCCTGTATTTGAATCCTTTCGCTCTGGCTCATATTTCCACAATTAAAGACCCACCCCTCCCAGCCCCACTCTAACAGCTGGCCATTAATCAGTCCTCACACTCGATTTCTCTTCCGCCACAGGTTATGATTTTCACATTACTCCACACTCCTTCACAGCCATCCGACAGGAAAATGACCCCAACCCCCACCACCTCACCACCACCACACAGACACACACCTCAAACGTCTGAGAAAGTGAGATGTTTGCAGAGAAAAACACATGGTGTTACGTGTTTGTGTGCATGCGTGTGCTCATACGCGCGTTAGTTTATAATTGTTTGTAACACCATGGGGTAACCACAGCAGCGAGTCTCTTCCCACCTCACACCCATTATCCTTTTCTAATTACACTTTTCATCTGAAACAGTGGATCAAAGGGCACCATTGACTGCTTTTAATCCGCCACCAAAATTTTAATTAACACTGACGTGACCTCCGTCTCCGATACATCCCGGAGAACGTCGGGATCACAACAACTCATAAATCACAGACGCAGATTTTATTCTGGTGATGAATTTCCAGATGGGGGCTGGTGGCTGTTAATGTCGGTAAGAATATGAGGAATAGACATTGAGAGAGAGAGAGTGTTTAAGAGACCGAGAGGAACAAAGACTTATGTTTGAGAAATATATAAGTGAGTGTTTATGTGTGTGTTAAAGAGATGGAGTTGAAGAAAGACAGAGAGAAATGGCAGCAACTCTGCTATGCTGTCAACTTTTGAGAGATTTGTTACCGTGGAGAGGATTATGAAGGCTGTGAAATGGGGTTGTGTTAATATGCTGGGTGTTGAGGAACGCAATGTGGGCCAGCCAACTTCAGTCTCTAAAAAAATCAAAAGGCTGAACAAGTGAGAATGTGTACACGTTTGTATTATTTCTTTAATTATGGACTTTCAATTACAGACTTTTCATATTTATATGAATTGTCATTAGACTACAAATAGGAATATCTTTTCAACAAAATGTCAACATTCCTGTGCCTGTGTTTTTGATTTGCACACTACTCAGTTGTTTTGTGTTTTTAGTTGTGTGTCTGTGTGTGTTTTTGCATAGTGTGTGTCAGTGTATGTGTGGAGGTGGAGGTGGGCATGATGCCGGGGTTTGTTATTACTAAATCGCTCATCCATGCTACTAATTAAGATGCATAGCATCCCCCTATGAACGTCAGTGTCGCTAATTATCAAACAATGTAGTGCTCACCAGATATGAGAACTGGCAGCCTCTGTAGTCATGTTACCAACCTATTACTGCTACAATTACCAAGTGCCTGTCATTCTCCTTGTTAGTCATCTGCCTTCATTTTTTCTTTACTAATGCCTGTCTTTTTTCCTCTTTCTCTTTCTCCCTTCTCTCTCTCTCCAGGCTATGGCTTTGTGGATTTTGACAGCCCAGCTGCAGCACAGAAGGCCGTGTCGTCTCTCAAAGCCACTGGGGTGCAGGCCCAAATGGCCAAGGTAAGGGGTGTTTAAAAACAAGTTAGCATCGCCACTTCCTCTTGCATTATCATTTGCACTTTGTCATGTGTTCAGCTCCTTCTGTGGATTTAATGCTGTTCACTTAAAACACTTAATTAACATTGATGGATCCGAAAGATCCCCAAAACTGGGTTTGTCCATGAACACAGTTTCACAGAAAGTCATTTTCCACAGAGGTTTGCTGTTTAATAACAAACTTGTTCACTGTAATATAAGAAGACTCTTTAATGTGAGCTTGTAACTGTGTTTGTATGGCTATATGACAAGTTCGGAGGCAACTGTGGTCTGTTTTATTTTACTGACACTCTGTGACGGGGCAAACCTGTAGTCACATACAATCTAGTATCAAGACTTTGCTTGTACATGTGGTCCTTTGTTTTAAGTGGCTACATGGACTTAGTTAAGTGTGAAACTGTGGTGTGCGTGGCATTATTACACAGCAGACCAACTTGGTTGCCAGCATGTTAGCTGGCCCTGCTGTAACTGAAGTTTGACCAGCCACTTGTCCTATGTTGTGCAGTATCATTAGCCTACTAAAGTGGAAGCAGATGAGACAAGCTGTTTAGTTGTACAAAGAGGGCCCCAGTGAGTTGCACAATGGAGCCAGGTTGAAAGACATAGGCACACATGGAGAGGAATGGCTTAGAGTGAAAAGACATTTAACCTTAGAATTTTGTATATTAAGATTGCGACTGAATGTTGGCTGTCTGTCAGTTGTAGCAGATTGTAAACTGGCTGTCTAGCTTATACCCCAATAGAACTGTGGTGCCAGAACAAGAACATCAGTGATATTGTTGTATAATGTAAGTTGATTCTCAGTCCAGGCAAGCAGCTGTCCTTTTCTCATTTTTCTTTTCTATATTTTTCATTTCCTTGCTGGCTGCAGAGAGAGAATCATCATAGACTACAACACAGCAGGGCCCTTTCTCCAGACATCTAAGATAGACGAGTCTGCAAAGCTAAACCAGGCTATTTTTGTACCAGCCCAAGATTTGCTGGTGTCAGAATATCTAAATAGGTGAACAAAATGTCACTGGCATTAAAGCAATCAATATGATGATGACTATGAGGGTGATTTTCTCAGACGAGATGGTCCGCATTTGATCTGATCCAGAAATCCCCCCCCCCTTGAAGCCAAAAAAGCCCTGATGAGATGAAGAATGGTGATGGCGCCAGTGAAGATGACAGAAATGATGATAACGGTGAAGGTGGCAATTATTTTGATCAAATGGGATGAGATCTGACAGGAGGAGATGATATCCCATGCGGTGCTCAGGTGTGCCATTTCTCGAATGCGCCATTTGGCCGTTTCTTCCCCCCAACGGTGTCCTTCTTCCAATATTTATAAGAGGGCAGGCTCTCAGAATACAGATAAGAAGCCATGCTCTTTGCCCATCTCATTTTAAGACCACACTTTGCATTGTTCCCCTTCTCTCAGTCAATATTTTCATGAGAGAGGTCTTGTGTCCCCAAACAAAAGAGCTGACCTTTTTAAGAACGTTTGTGTGAATAGGTGTACGTGTGGGCACATTCACAAAATCATTTTTCCATTAGCATTTATGTATAATAGTTTGTTTTTTGAATGTTTCCTTGTTCTGTTCACACAAATGGAAAGGCCAGCATTCTGTGCCGCAGCTCTGTTCTTTTATCACACTTGTGAGAGACATTAAGGAGTAGTTTGCTTTTATAGACTCGCTCTACATCTCTCTAACGTCTCTTTACCAGGTATCACTCTCATCACTCTATCGGCTCCTCCTCTTCCACCGTGCCCCCCCTTCCTTCTCTCTAACCTTTTACTTAATGTCATTTTTTCTTGCCATCTTTTTTACGTGCACACATTCATAAACACATTTGTATTCATATCTGCCATGTGTTTCCCTGACAAACATCCAATGAGTGAAATTTATTCCCATCAATAATTAACAGCAGGCCGTCTCTGTATCTGCCTACCTGCCAAGGTGTCGCTGACATCCTCCTCTCTGTCATGGCGGCGCAGCATTTCCCTGGCGGGGCCGGATGAAAAACCCAAATGCGCATTGAGGAAGGTGTAAATCACAAAGATGATTGCTAACACCACAGAAGACTTCGACAACAAGATCATTCAGCCTCATTCTCTCAATCCCTCTGCTCCTTTTGTAACATATATATCTCCTCGATAAAGTAATAAATGAATAGCAAGTCAGAGCCACAGGCTTTGAGCACATTAAATAAAACCATCACAGTAATCAAGTTACGCATTTCCCCCTGCCTTGATGCCATTAAAATGCCTTTATTAAGGTGCCTTACTTACTGCCTAACACAGCTGCAAAGAAGGCAAGAAGAGAGAAATAGGGAAACTTGATTTTCTCTTCTTCCTCCAATGTAACACCTTGCTGTCTCTCTCCTCTTACTCCCCTTGGAATTTGAAATACCAAGGCAGCAGAGATGAAACATTGCCTTCCTTTTGTCTTGCCCTCCCCCGGGGATGGTGACAGCGAGAGGGAAGAGAGGAGCCATAATTAAGATACCTAAAGGACACTTCCCCCCTGCGCATCCCTTCCTGTCACTCACCTCTACATAAGTCACAGATAAGAGCCCTTAGCATAGGTCTGTGTGTGTCTGTGTGTGTGTGTGTCTGGACATAAAAATAAGTCATTGAACATTTTGTTTTTAGAGGTATTTACGATGCTGTACTTTGAAATTTGGAGAGAGCCAGGCTAGCTAGTTCTACCTATTTCTAGTCTTTATGCTAAGCTAAGTTAATCACCTCTCAGATCTAGCCTGATACTATAGTGTGTGTGTGTGTGTGTGTGTGTGTGTGTGTGTGTGTGTGTGTGTGTGTGTGTGTGTGTGTGTAGGCACATATTTGCCTCCTCACACCGTGGACTCTATTCTCTATGTCACTTTGTTCAGGTAGCTTTCCGAACTGTGAAAACTGACACGTTGAGCAGACAGAATAATAACAGGTAAACGCCGCGTCTAGCTTCACAGATGCAAACCTGTCAACCAGCCGCTCGCCTCACTCTCCACAGGCTGCCATTTTCCCCTTGAGCCAATCAGACTGAATTATGGGAAGGGCGCCCTCGATTGTGGTGTCTGTGTCGGAGAGGTAATTCCGCCTGACAGCTGCTTGCTTTCAGACAACAGCCAGTCTTTATGGAAATCATCCCTCCCTATTCTCGCTGCAGTCGGCTTCTGCTGATAACAGCCCGGATGAAAACAAAGCTGTCCTTTTCTACTTTTTATGTTCACTCTCTACTTTTTCTTCTCAGTGTGGACCGCTTAGAATTAGCAAAACAACTCTAACATCCTATAGAGTCTCATAATGTACACCCTGCTGTGATGTTATAGACATTAGGGCCAATATAAACTTGGAGCTGACATTTGCTTTCATTGGATCTGACCAGGAAGTCCATGATGTTTGTGACACTGCATGTGGATTGTGTTATTTTAATATGTTTTATCATCTAAAGTTATTATTAACCCTTACTTGTTTCTATTTTTTAATCCTGACATGAGAAATATGTCTTTCATTTATTCTTTCCTCTTCTTTGACTGTATGTTTTTGCTATTCTTTCAGGAAGAGAAGAACATTTTCAAATTAACAAATTTCACACTACCATTACTTT
The DNA here is from genome assembly GCA_026937815.1 of Etheostoma perlongum. NCBI lineage: Eukaryota > Metazoa > Chordata > Actinopteri > Perciformes > Percidae > Etheostoma > Etheostoma perlongum. Next base: position 10,092,544 of record CM049384.1, on the reverse strand, counting down.
GAAATGTTATCCAGTAGCCAATATTTTAGGTTCCCAGAAGGCAGACAGAAAGGCGCTGCTTGCCCTTCACTTCACATTACAGTGTGAAAATTATGCTAAAAGCATCATTAAAGTGCCTCCATGATGTGAATCCCAAATGTTTATGATAACACAGTGCTCGCATCGACCCATCAACCAGTAGTCACCAGCTTCAGATGGTTTAACGGTGTGAAACGAACCGGAGTGTTCAGTCCTCTTGCACTCTCTCCCCCTCTCATTTATTCTCACTCCCTTTCACTTGCCCCGTCTCTTCTGCTGTCTTTTTCTTCCTCTCTCCTGGGGAAGATGTCCTGTCAATATTACATTTATATTCATGTGAAAAGCACGGATCCCCCTCTGGGTGGTCTGCAGTCCGTCAGCAGACTTCTTATTATCCTTTAAAGGTGACTCCTCTGACGTCTTAGCTCCGTTGACACCCAGGAGCCCACGGTTTGGCTCAACACAGGGTGACCTCTGGGTGAAAATCAAAGGGATGGCTGACAGTGCCGTTGCAGTTGGTTGCTGACAACAGCTAGCCTAGCGAACACAAGCATCGGTTCAATCTGGGGGGAGAATCTAGCGGGAAATAATTTGTGTTGTGAATACAGCGGGATAATTGGACAGACTTTGGGGGTACAAGTGCTCACTCAGCAGCATCACTCACCTCTCGGTTTGATGTTCACCACCTTGAATGCGATGCCAGTTCCCCTCTGACATCCGCTGCAGTGCTGTTTGTGAAGCATATGGTGATCAGCACTTTCCCCCTGAAGCTGCCACTGACAAGGTCATCCTTATGATTATCGTCACTCACAGCAGCTCATTTCCTTCCATATTTTTTTGATGACCATTCTCCACATTAGAATACAGCGTGTAAGTATCCAAATGATGCTAGTCAGCACATAAGCATATTGTGTATATACTTACTTTCCTCCATTCACTCCTTCACTCATAGTTTTATCCTTTAACAAGCACGTGTAGCTTTATATGCTCTGCCATGGTGACAGTATAGCTTTGAGGGACTGAGTAGCACAAAGCTGTGAATCATGATTGTACTACACATAGTTGCATGCTTCTTTTCTTTCTCCTTCTCATCTTTCAATAAATCAGCAGATAAGTTTTAAATTTGAGTTTACTGACTTTTTGTTCCGTGATAAATGGGTCTCAGTGTTCTTTCACCAGGCAGAAGGCACATTGATTTGAATAAAGGAATAAATTGATACCCGTGGAAATATCTGCAGTGCAGTGAGATAATCCCACTCATAAAAAAGATACAATCACTTGCCAACGTGTCGCTTTTTTCAGTGCAGTTAGCTGCGACGGGGCTGAGCACACAGTCCCCTCCCTGCTCCTCCTGCAGAAGGGATAGTTTTGAAGGGCAAAGCCAGTGAGAGTGAGACGGACCATCTGACGAGCACCGGCTCCCAAGCACCTCCGTTGGCTTCCACTGTCTCTGCCGTCTAATTACGCTTCAATCATCCGCGGAAGCGCTGCATGCGGTAAATTATTTCACCGAGCAGTGCGGAGACGTGCCGAGCTGTGAGCAAGAGAGAGAGAGTAGAAATCAGCGCAAGCTGGAGTGAAACTAAAAAGATGAAGCAAAAAAAAAAGAAGTGTGAGAAAAATGGAGTTGAGAGGGAGACAAAGAGTGAGACACTGCGGAAAGAGAGAGGGTTGGAAGGTGCGAGTGAGAGGCCTGCCAGCCATAATGTCACCTCAGACAGCCTGTACAGCAGGAGACAGGCCAGCACTAATGAACAAAGTTACAAACTTATCAGGCAGAGACAGGGCAGTGAGAAAGTGGGAAATGGATAACTGTCAATACAGCATCAGCATAACTTATCCTGCTGTAGATGCAGAGTGCTATGACTGCTGCTGTGTGAAACTTAGCACACATATAGAGGAATCATTTGGGTATCATTGCAATTTTTTCTTAACAATTAAAATCTGTCGTTAGGCTCTTTTTGCACGTGTTTTCATTGGTTTCCACTGAAGCAGCAAAAAAGGCATCTAATAAAATACAATTTAGAGTGGTTGTAATTATGCTTGCATGAATAGCCAGTTCCCAAATTGCTCCAAAATGGCCTTGGGTCTAAATTGTAGGCTTGAAAAAGAACAGCGAAGGCCTACATACTCAGTATGTTCAATGCTGCCATGCTTGCTTTGAAGCAAACATAAATATGGCTTTTTCAGGCTACGTAATGGCCACAGTGTGCAGTTATTAGAATCTCTTTGATGTGGCAACTGTGCCAACCTGCTCGCCGTCTCTGTGAATTGATCTGGCTCAATTAGCAGGCCCTGCAGAGACGGTGTTCAAAGGACCGGGCTTCCACACTCCACATTGACACACATAGACCAGGTGAAACGCTTTGCATTCAGTTACTCAGCTGGCCTTGAGAAGACCACCTGTGAATAGATGCAAATATTGGAAAATCAATGGGGCAGCTTCAGCGGTGAGGAAAAGCTTTCACCCAGAATGTTTAGGGCATTCTTTAACCAGTATGAGTTCACTTTCCGCTGCCACAGGCTGACTGTGGTTTACATGAACAACAATCCTCACCACAATCTCAGAGTATTTCACTCTAGCTATCTACTGTATGTGTTTGTGTGCTTGTGCTAATATCGTTTTAGTGTGCACTGTACACAGTCAGCCCTCTCTTTCACCCTTCCTCTTTTTCCTCATTCAGCTGACCCTTTTTAATTTGTCATACGAATTAACTCTGGGATTAGATTCCTCAATGCCAGTCCTCCCTATTTCCCACCATCTATCAATTCATCCATGCTAACTTACCTCTGCTATACAGTCCTGTCACGCTGCAAGTTAAAATTCAACAACCGTATTGGGCTTCTCAGCATTCGGCTATGACAAAGGGCTGTTAATGTACATAAAGAGAGAACACTGAACATCTTCTCTTTTATTGCATTTTATGTGTCAGAAATACTACTTCAAGGTTACTTACCCTCTATCCTCTAAAGAACTGTAATTTCACCGTGAGTGGTATTTTCCTTTCTGCTGCTTATGTCTGGCCTCAGAAATATAATAACATTTTTTTTCCACCTTCTAGTAATACTCAGAAAGATACAAGCCAAATGAAAGAGGCAAGACAATAACACACCTGCTCACACACAGAGCGTATCTAAAAAGCAGTAAATGATGAGGTTATACGCAGATACAGTGTCACAAAGGATGCGCTACATTCTGTATTTGCATTAAATGAGTTTGAGTGAATGCATGCATGAATGCAGCTCTAATGAATATTTGAGTCCTATTTCTTTGAAAGCTTTTACACAGAAATGACAATCAATATTATTTTAATGGTTTGTATGATCTGTGTGGACTATTTAGATGGCCATGTAACACTATGGCCACTATGCTTTTAAATTTTTAATTCATGTGTTCTTTTTGCTGAAACTGCAAGATTGACAGTATCTGCAGTATTTTGCCAGATTTGAGGTACTGATTTGACATTTAGAGTTTTAGTAGCAGACTCACTTGGTATAATGGCTGTTGTTATGATTTAGTGAAGTGGCCAAAGGTAGAAAACTGTAAAGACATTTCTAAATACGCAATACTTGTTTGTCCTGTGCATGATTTCTGATACTAGGGATCTGAGAGTGATGGTGACAACCTACAGTGAACAAACATGTCAAAAATTGTCAAATCCTTACAAGGAATGTAATAGAATTCAGTGGGACAAGAACAGAAGATTTGTCATGTTTCGCAAATTATTGGCTGTTTAATTTTAAGCAAGATATGATGATATGATATACAGTTCCTGTCCTTAATATATTGTTATAGGCTTGTAAATTAAGTGTTGTCTGTATATTACTGTGAAAACAACACGTTTTTAGGAACAAACTACTTATTAGCAGTCACAGCACTTTGTGATCGTGTGAAGTAGTTGTCACTATTTGTACACACACTCAAAGTGACTTCATTAAAGCATAGGGCCTAAATTCATTTTTAATACGCCAGAGTATTCTATTTAATTATTACAACCCTTCTACTGCAGCAGCTTAAGTCTGTATGCCAACTTTAAGCTACGGCTTTCATCCAGTTGCACGCTTGTGTGAGTCCACATTCCCATAGCTCTGAGAGTCACTCTACGTAGATCATATTTAATGGCAGTTCTGGATGCTGCGGCAAGTCAGATCAGAACCTGTATCAGGGCTCACACTTGGAGAGCTTTGCCAGACATAGCTGCACTTCAATGGAGTTGCTAACAAGGAGGGGAGAAGTGTCTTTCCTCATTCTGTGTCGTTTCTTTGAAAGGTATCCTCAATGTAACCAAACACAGGACTCTCACAGATGAATATGTAGATTATGGTCAACACTCTTTCTGCAAAATCCTGTGTTTTTACGTAATTTTGCCAGGGTCTTGACCTCAAGTTTTTCAAAGTCTTTTTTTTATCAAAGACCAAAATATGTTTTAACTTAATCTTTTGAACTGATGATTTTACTTTGTATATGTTAAAAATGAATGGTTTTTACTTCAGGAACCAGGGGCATCTTAAATGGCTCACTCCCACTAACTATATTGAAGATAATTGCAAGTATTTTTGTTTCTGAGAAACTTCCAAGTATATCTAAAATAAATGTGTTTCCTATCAATAAAAACAAGGCAATAAAAGCAGTTTTGGTTTATTAATATAGATAGTATCCATTTTATTAACTTAATAACTTCCTTTTAGAACATAAGACTGTGAGACTTGTTCCTCTTTTTATCCAGCTGTCCTCATATCAGTAACTACAACTTTCCTTATTATGAGTTTTTTCTCTTTTGATCTATCCTTACCTTCCTTTCCCCATTGCACCCTATCACCCTCTTTGACAAATTCTATTGGTACATGTTAAAGTACGCTGACTGTTTCCACTTTCCGTGCCTTCAACCATATGTGAGCGGAAGGAAGGGGGAGCAGCAAGTCCAAGCAGAGAAGGGCAGATCAGGGCTGGAGCTCTGTACTTCTGGTGGTTGATGAACCGGCTCTCTGACACCAACACAGTCCCTCATTCTGCCTAATGAGGAAGAGCAAAGCCCAAGTATCGTGTCCCTTTTCATCTCACTGACACTGCTCCCATGAGTCTCTGTGTGTGAGTGTGTGGACACAGCCGTGCAAGAGGCAGAAAAGGCAGGAAGAGATGGAAAAGACAAAATTTCTCATCAAAATATCAAACACTTTTTATTGTGTATAATGATCTTTTTTGTACGATGTGCAATTTTAGGCTTTAATCCGATTTAAATCTTTTATTGCATGTCAAAGAGATAACGAGAAGAAGAGAATACTTCTCTGACAGTTTTTGCTCTGCTGAGAAGCATCTGAGAGATCCCTGCCTGGTCTCAGGGATCTAAAAAGTCATGGTCGACATAGTTTGTCTGAGCTCAGAAGGGGCCTAGGTCTCCAGACCTCAGGCCCGGAGGGCACACACATACTGTTGCTTTGCAGTGGAGGGGAGAGAGGAAATAAAAGAGGAGCTTAAGAGGGATGGCGGGGAGAGTCTTTTACCTGCAGTTTTTCCTTCAGGGTCTGGATGGAGTAAGAGATGGTCAGCAGTTCAGAGGGAGACATTGGAGGAGAGGCAATAATCTGAAATCACCTCAGAGGGTGCTAACATACCCATGTGCCATACATCTACCTGTCTCCTCTCAAAGTGTTTTTACATCAAAAACAAAACATCAGCACAACTCCAACTTTAAATTGGGTTTCTACAACTTTGCATTGTCTCCAGCCCTTTTCAAATGTTAATGTAAAGGTTTTCTTACTTAAGTTGTCACTGTTGCATTGCACAGCGTGTGTTTTAATAATTATTTATTTGAGAATGTTGCCTTTGAAAGAGTCTGTCATGCAAATTGTTCTTTTTCTGCACATTTATTTATACCAACTCGTATCTAGAAGTCAACAATTCTATGCTGCCTTTTTTTCTTTCTACACAGTGTCAATATTTTGTCTGCATGCTTTGTGTGGTCTTTTTTTCCGATGGCTCTGTTATCTCCATTCGTTCGTCTTTGTTATATCTCTCACTGTTTCACATTCCTCCACTCCACCCTCAGAAAGCTGTTATTCTGTCTCCTTCACTTACTGAAGGTTTGATGTTTGGCCCGAGTGCCGGTTTGTTGTGCTTTGCTCGTGATATCACTTCATTGTTTTTGGTGTTATCTCTGCGTTCCTCATGCCATCTTAGTGTTGCTGCTGTGTTGTGTTGAGGGTTATCTTGCTGCCATCTCTGGTTCTATCTTTGCATTATCTTTTGGGTTATCTCAGCGCTGTTGTCCCTGTGTTATCGGATGCCACAATCAAGGTGGTGACCTTTTTCTCTCACAGCATCTTAAAATGTTCCCAGGGATGTCTCTGCAATTCCTTTAAGGTTTTTCTGACTGTCACCGATTATTGTTGTCATCAGGGCCATGCCCCTCAAACCGTAAGTCTGATTGACTTGAAATTTCTCAAACAGGTGCAGCTTAATGTGCTATACAAAAAAGCCTCAAGGACCATTAAAGTCCACCTAGAAAATCTAAAAAGTATTTGAAAAACACATTTTTGAGATCTCCCCCTACACCGTAGCTCTGATTGCCACCAAATGTTGTGAATCATCAATGGATCAAGCATATTACAAGTTGTTAAAGCATGTCCATATCTCAATTACTTTTCAAGTTATTGACCAATGAACTTTGAAAGAGGCGTGGCTCTGGATATAAATGAACACAAATGGCAACCATAAGGCCAATCATCACAAAACTCACAGGGTATATTCTAATAAGTGACCCATATTTTCCCAGACAGTTTCATATACATACCCCACTAGGGGACGCTACAAGCGCCAGAGATAGGTGAGTGGCATTCTACACATTTTATTATAATTCACATATTTATTGTCCAATCATCACAAATCTCTCAGGATTTGTCCTCATAAGTACCTTATCCTCGCCCCGAAAGGTTCATTCACATTGAACACCAGGGGGCGCTATAAATGCAAACAAACTGCAGGTGATGTAGCGCAAATCAGGCTATAAATGACTAAATGTTTGCCCAATCAACAGAAACTTCCAGGAAATGTCTACATAATGACATCACGCATACACTGCAAGTCTTATTCTAAGTGACCACAAGGGGACACTTTAAATGCACAATAACTGGATGTGGAATGATGCAAATCAAGGTTTGAGCTTGGAACCGCAATTGCGACTTTATTAGCAATTGTTTTTTGTTGGTCTTCTGCTTTTGTCAAATTGCCGTGAGCTGGACTGAGCTACATATCACACTGAATTGAAAATAAATGTTTTGGTAAATCAGTTGTTTGTCCAATTGTTACATAGCTTGCAGGATATGTTTTATAACGACGTTGGACCACATGTGTGAAAATACTGTGAAGTCGCTATTGAGAAAAAAAAATGGTTGGAACCCGCGAATCGCTGCTTTCGGCTATATTCTCTTTTTGATTTTATCTTTGTAATTTTGTGGATGAGAAAATAATAGTTTATATTATTAGTTGTTTGTTTTACAGTACTTTTACAGTGCATGTTTTTTGCCCTATACTTCATAGCTTTTATCCTGTATGTATTCTTCATAGCTTTCTCTCGGATGTGTACATTTTTCATATGAGTCAAATATGTTTAGCTCTAAGGGATGTCTTAGTTTCTGCCAGCGACTGCAATTCGTCTGCTGCTATCATTTGCTTATGCCTGTGTTTACACGGCTGCAAGTCTATGTTGTTACATTTGATTCAGAGCATGGTATGATTTATAGCAGATGGCTGCCTTCTTTCTGTGGAATATGACAGCCGAGAAAATTAAAACGGAGAATGGTAGACAAGATAGAAAAGGGAGGAAAAACCAGGGATGTGATTACCATCAAACCATCCTCTCAGTAGAGGGAGCATCCATCCGCATCCTTCTCTCTGCTCGGTATGTGACATAGATACAAAATGTCTCCCAGGCTAATTTGCGGAGCAGTACACACTATTCACAGATTCATTTTGAAGTTAGCAGTCAAACAGAATCAACTCTTTTGCCTCCATGTACTGAAATAGGACCCCTTAAATATGTACTCCAGTCGATCTGCTAATGCCTCTTTCCTTCCCTTTAGCGTCTTGTTGTATATTGTTTTGACAGTGAAGTTTACATCTTCCTCTGATGTTTTATACAGTTCCTTTACAAATTATCTAAACAGAAGACCCTTTGGCCTCCTCCTTCTCTGCTCATCCTCATGAGAACTAACCAGAGATGTGTATGCCATATGTTTTCATTGCAGTGATATGGTCCACATGATAGCAACCACAGAGTCAGTAGTCCCTTACTAACAGGGTATGTACACCTCATACCTGTCAGAAACAGAAAGAGGCAGCCTTGAGAAGCTAGCTGGTAGGATGCTCTCTGAGGCCCCTCTAAAAGATGAAGTTAAAAAACGGTATCGGGATGCTTTTGTTCACGACATCCCATCACTCCCTTTCTGGACTGACTACACCTTAATTTGAACCAAAAGTGTTTGGAAACAGACCAAATTCAACAGGAAGTATAGTTTTTGTTTTATTTCATTTAGCAAGAAACCTGCTTTTCTAGAACTTTTTCTAAATGTTTTTTTTCAGTAAATAAATTGGTTAGATCAGCAATGTACTATTGTTTGGAAAAGAAATTCACAGTTATTTATCTGGAAATTAATTTCGTGAGGCAGCTCTTTACACATGCTCTATACATTTATACTGAATAAACTCCATATGTCTGCATTTTGTGATGTTACATCAAATTGATTTCATTTTCATCCTTTCTTACTCATCCAGTAGAAGCTGTATGTGGAAATGTACACCTAATTTTAAGTTTCCATCTGTATACCACCCACTGTTAGTTTTAACATGAATTCATATCTTCATATTTGGAGAATGATTGTGAACTCTGCATGAAAATATAAGTTAACTGCTACCATCTCTTATGGTTCTAATGCCAAGTGTGCTCTGACTAGGGATCGACCAATATGGATTTTTTAGTGTCGATGCTGATACCGATTTATTTTTTTGTATTCATCAGCCTTAGCCGATGACCTATACAGGCTGCTGATTTTCTTGAGCCGATATTTGGAGCCAAGACTGCTTTTGCTCCCTGAATAAAAATAAAAATTACACGATGATAACAAAAAATTAACTGAAAATAAATTCTAAAAATAATTATTTAAGCATAAATAAAATAATTATACTATTGTACACAGTTGCAACAAGCAATCAGCATAATAAAGTGCACACTGTAGTATACTTAATTTTAAAAGTAACAAAGTATTTAAAACCTAAAAGTAGCCATTGAAATAAAGTGCTTGATTTGTAATTTAAGATTCAATTTTTCCACATAAAATAAAATGAGCATGTCTAAGGCTAAGACAACACAGTAGTAGGTCTAAATGGAAATGTAAAAGAAGCTGGCAGGTTTTATGAACATAAATCAGCAGAGGAAAATAACGTGATGTCAGATGCACATTAAGCAACAAATTGTTCAAGTTTCTGTTCTGAACTGCATCAACGTTAAAAGGTATAAATATTCAACCACGTATAAAACATATCTCTCAACGTTTTAAAAGCTCTCCTTCAGTTTGCACAGCACTCTCATATATCGCTGTTATGTGTGTCTGAGTGAGACACACGCACGCGCGCACACACTCACACTCACACTCACACACACACACACACACACAAACTTCTGTTTGGTTTCTGACGCTGACTGAAAAACTCAACCACCATTTAACTGGATTGATAATGATACACGTCATCAAGCGGCCCTAAACACAAGTAAGGCATACACGGTGCACTTGATGTCTGGTACATGATAAACGTTAACACAAATTAATATTCAGCAACGTACCAAACATATCTCTCATCATTAAAGCGCTTCTTGAGTGGTGGGGCTGCGCTCTGATATCACTCCGCCCAGCTTCAAGTAGGGAGAGAGTCTGGTGTGTGTGTCGTCTCTCCGAGGGACACACATACCACACACGTCCAAACCTCAGCCAGGTGGTCGCTGAATAAAACTCCCACCGAACATCGGTACCTAAATACAACGGCAAGCAGTTTTATAGAGGAGGCATTTGTATTTTACATTTGGACCCACAAACTTGCTTAGCTATAGTTGCATGCACATATAGAGCAGTGTGTTTCCACTTTCAATGTGTATGGCAATATTTCAGCTAAGTCAAACAGTTAATGGCGGCAGCCATTGTTGCTTGTTGCGCAATGTATATGGCTGCCCCTTGTTTACAAGTCAGCTCGCATCCTCACTCGGCTATAAGGGCCATACACCCCTTTGTTTTACCCCTACCCCTCGATCAAAATGAGTATTGGGACAGTCTTGGTCCCACGTGAATGTGCAAAACCTAGGGGAAGGGTTAAGGGGTAGGGGTAAGATAGAGAAATGAGATTCTGCCTTATTTTCCCTTAAGATAAGTCAGTTTTGTGATCCCCATGGAAACGGTCACACGCTGCCTCAAAAGCTGACAGCCAGAGTTGTTGTTGTTGCCTCAAGTGAAAGGGAGACGATGAGGAGGAAGAGGAGGAGAAGAAGAGAAGGGGACAGGGAGGATGGGATCTGAAGAACCAGGGGAAGTAGAGATATGACTTCAATCAAATTATTGGCCAATCAAGTCATAACGTGAGTAATTCAAGGCTTACATCAACGGCCTTAATCTGATTGTGCATGCATTAAGGGCTCAAAGGAGGGCTCTTAGCAAGCATGCGCAGTGGGGGGTCCTGGAGGAAAAGGTGCCTTGATGGGAGACAAGAGATTCACTTTTGTTGGAAGTGTGTGTATTTATGTGTAAGACAGAAAGTGACAGACAGAGCTGTAGGGGTTGTTGAAATGATGCTGCCTCTACCTTTTGGAGCTGTACAGTAAAGCAGAGAAAGCCGGGCTAGGAGTAGTGGGAGTTTTTACGCATCTCTGTTGCCATCTGTTTCATAGCCATTGTCCAATGGCAGCATCTCTCATTTGCCCAATTACAGAGGAGGATTATGATGTGTTTGTTTCCTGCCCATGGGCTTCCTGGTCCATGTGACTCATATTTTAGGTAGAAAAGTATCATCTGTTCTCTAATGAGTCCTGCCAGGATAGCCTAGTTAAAGTCACATTATTATTCCTGCCACTAATAGAGTGTTAGAGCACACATGGTATGCATAGAAAATATAATAAGATTGCACATTAATTTAATACCACATATGCATGTAGGTAGCCCTGGACTGTGCAGAATAGTCTAGAACATTTTCCGATAAACTTTTGCTTTGATATCTATGAGGCCAACAAAAACTGATGTAACTGGTGGGCTGAAAGCAGCTCTCTAGGAGAGTTTACATCTGGAAAAACATGATTATGGGGCCAGCCATTGAACGGAAGGGGCTCCAACAAAAGGCCAGGCCCTCAGATAAACTGGGTTTCCGGCATCTGACACTAGTGTTGAGTGCTAATCGTGCTCAGTTTCAGCATCCCGGTGCCTCAAGAGAAAAAAAACTAAACTGGCATGTTTCTGTGCTGATTTGCATGTGGAGGGTTCCTGAGTTAGTGACCCCCCTCTCCCCACCCATACATATACACACTCATATACACTCCAACCTCCCCCTGTGCTTGGGGATCTGCATGGTTGAAACAGCTGCCAAGGGAACAGCTTGTCTCAGAGAGAGAGAGAGAGAGAAAGTGAGAGAGAGAGAGAGGGAACACTGGGGAAGGTAATCAGTTTTTGGAAAAAATACTGCCTCTCCATCCTCTGCCAAGAGTTAGTTTGTGTTAGGGCTTTTTTCTGGGCCAGTGTAGGCCTGGCACTGTGGCTCCAGCCACCCACCCCTCTCTCCGCGGTTAATTCAACAATGGGGGGTTTAGGTCGTAAACTGACAAAAACAACAGCCAAACAGAATGGGATTTTGAAGTGTGTCTGTTTCTGCATGTGTGTCTATTTGCGCCTGCTCTGGGAGTGCTGACATGCTTTCTTCTTTCAGCCATATGCTTATTTGTTGGTGACAGTCAGGCGTCCATAAAAAAGGCTTATTGTTGTGATACCACAGCAAGTATCCATAAGTGAGCAATCACCCTTTTTTTTAGAGTTCTGGCAATCTGCCTTCTCACAATATTGTGGCATGCGTCCCTGTTCTCCCACACACTTATTCTCAGGAGCAAATCTGATTCCATCACAACTGACTGACTAAAGCCATTGTACCAATACAGCACCAGTTGAACAAATGTAACAAGCTTATGCATGGTGGATCTAGTTTGACACACGCCGCATGCCGTAGACCAAGGATGAATAAACAAGAGCGTCCTCCCCTTCCCTAATACAAGCTTGTCAGCTCAAGAGGAAGTGACAGGTTCAACAGTGTTCCTGGTTAACACAACAACCTATGAATAACCTCATCTCATAAAACATATGGCCCTTCCATCAAGCACGCTGCAAACCAGGCTGCACATCTGAATCAGGGTGTCAATCAAAAAGGAGCTAATAGCTGCAATGCTTTTGTGTAGCCTTGAATATCAACTCCATATTGTTTGCAAAAAAAAATTCTGACTCTGAATTAAAGATTTTTTTTCAACAATATTATATTTTTATTATACATTTGAATTGCTGGTTTTCATCAGGATTAGCAACATCTTAATGAATTATGGCAGTTTTCAATAATTCAATAATTATTTATGACCCCAGGCGGCATTATCTGTGTTACACACAAGGGACTACTGTATATCAAGTGGCTAAAACTTTATGTTTTTATGATGCATATACATCTCGTCAGCTGCATATTGGCAATATATTAAAGTCAAGATGTTTTTTCCAGCCTATAGCCAGCCTGGGAACCAGTTAAACATGTTTGACTGAATAATCCAAGTGCCAGTGCTCACCGATGCAACATCAATTAGGCTCAAGTGAAGGGTCGATTAGTCTTCAAAAGGATGGAGAGGAGCTGCACTAGTCATGTGAACCCACTGCCTTTTCTCCAGCTATAGGCATGGGAAGAGGCAGGAAGCAAGGGAGCCAATGCCACCATAAGGAAGAGTTAGCTGTTTACATGCTGTGCGGATGTATGCTAGTGTCCTCTGTCAGACTTTTTAATCACTTTTGGAACCTTTTGAGATGCTGTACAGCAGCAGGGGGAATAGCTTTCACTGTTTTGCTGTTTAGGGAGGCAGGGGAGGAAGGAGAGAGGAAGGAAGAGAGGAAGAAGTATGATTCAAATGCTCCGCTGGCTACTTTTCACCCTGGTCCTATTCTCCATTTCCCTCTCTTCCTCTTTGCTCTCCTCTCTTTGCTGTCTACAAAGGTATGTTCAGTACATAAGGGTCTAATTGCTATAACAGCTGCTGCTCCATCGTCTGCCTGTGTGAGTTTTGCGCTGGGTACTCCATCCCTCTTCTACTCTCCAGAAAGTAGAGAGGCCATACTAATGGCCTTCTTATCTTCCTTTTGTATTTGTTTATGTATTTTGTATTGCTTTTCCTTTTCCAATCAGATCATTCCTCTGTCCTATTCCCTCCTGCCGTGTAGATGTTGTTTATGGTGATGATGCACAAAAGGTCTTCTACCCACCCATACTCACTAGTACCTTACCAGAATGTAAAGGGTTGGTTCACCCAAATTACAAAAACATATCTTCTCACTTACATCTTGCGGTGTCTAAGCAGATACGCTACGTTACTAAAAGTATGTGGACACCAAAACATCACACCCATATGTTATCATTATTGAACATCTCATCTTAAAATAAAATACTGTAGGCATTGATTTGCTGCTATAACAGCCTCCACTCTTCTGGGAAGTCTTTCCTACAGATTTAGTCATCTTGGCCTCAGAGATTTACTCCTATTCAGCGACAAGAACATTAATGAGGTGGGACACTGATGTTGGGCAATGTGATTTGCAACATTAAATCAATTATTTTCCTGTAAAATCTAATGTCATATACTCATGACCCCATGCATTAGCATGCAAGAACCCAGACTCACAACATGGATCTGCTATTTGCGAATGACAAACATTTGGAAATGTGATGCTGCCACCATTTGTAAGCAGTGCTCATAAGTCGCTTTACTGAAGCCAGTCCCTGGCTTGCATTTGCCATTGCAATCGGTTGAGGTCAGTGCTTTGTGTAAACCAGTCAAGTTATTCTACATTAAACGGGGAAATCTTGATTTCTGTTTGGGGGAATTAACATAATTCTGGCCATATAGTGTACCTCCATTTTACCTGGTTGACTGACGGTCTGCCACTGGTTCTGGTCCTTAACTGCCATTTTTACTGAACTGCTTTTCACCATCCTGCCCACCCTCCTCCATATGAAACACATGGCAGCTTCTTTCTCTCTCATTTACTTGCTCTCACGCTCTTTCTTTCCCTCGCTGCATTAATGGATGCAAATGGAGGCGTGTGCGGGGGAAAGGAGCTGACATTTATGGCTCTGATTAGAACATGCAGCCCCAACGCTTTGTAATTGATTGCAGTCGTGGACAGCACGCACTCACCCATGCCCTCTCTTAAGGCCTATACCGCTTTCTTGTTTGTGTGTGTGTGTGTGTGTGTGTGTGTGTATGTGTGTGAGAGAGAGAGAGAGAGAGTAAGTGTGTGTATCTCTCTCTCTCTGAACCATACATTTCCAAACACTTAGATGGGCGTATACACACACACATATACAGTATACACCCACAAACCCACATAGTCTGCCTCAATGCATCCATTTGAATAAGAAGCTTTTAATGGTTGCTTGGTTCGTCTTCAAGGCCACGTCATTGTGGAAAAGCTGAGCTAACGTGACTAAAGATGTTGATCCGCTTCCTCTGGATCAATGTGAGGGCGTGACCTCTGAACACGGATAATCCTGAAAACCTAGGGGTCAAGGTGATGAGGTGATGTTTACATGATGTGTCAAATAGTTAGCACCAGGAGGCAAACAGTGGGAAAGAGCTCACAGTGAAATGAGATGGGAAAGCAATGAAGGTTTGGGTTAAGTTCAGAAATGTATTTTTTGCTTTTTTTATTTATTTATTTTTTGGAGTGTGTGTACAAAACGTGTGTGACCTTGTGTGTTTATGAATATACATGCATGCCTTGGTGTGTATGCTTATTTGCTTGTGGTTGCTTTTGTGTTCTGCCTGATTACTCACATGGATCCTTGCAGGCTTTTTTGCTGTTTGTCCGCATCACTTTGTATGTTAATGTATTTGTGTGTGTATATGCACATGTACATATGTGTGCGCATCTAAGGAGCAGCAAGAGAATGTGGCAAGGTGCTCTACAGTAATTAGCATTATTCTCACCAGGGAAGTGCTATGTGTGGAGGGCCCATTAAACACATTACAGGGACAAACATTGAGCCACAGCCCTGTTCTGCTGACGTGCATGCCTGTCCTCCTGTAACACACATACAAACACAAGCACTCGTAAATCATTTTGGCCTCATGGCCTGCCAACTCCAGTACCACATTGCACACACTTACCAACACAAAATTAGTCCTATTCAAACACGTCACTCTGCATAAATTATGAGATGCTTAAATAAATATCCAAAAATAAATGGATCCAAAGTATCCAATAAAAGTCCCTATCCTAAATAACCTGCAGTTTATGGTGTCACATTGTGTACTGTGCAGTTTGAATTAATATAAGTTTTATTTCAATGCTAAAACATAAAAAGTTAACTTTTTATCTAATAATATATGTGAAGGTGGGCGAGAACAGATCCAGCCACTTCATCCCTGCATACATATCCACACGCATTTAGACACACACTTAAAGATGACACCATGACACACTCGCAGGAGCACACACACAGGGGTTGCGCGGGGGTGTAAAATTATGCTGTGTTAGCTGGCGTGCAGTGTTTGTGCTAATGAAGCTCCCTGTCCACATAGGCTGATAACTTGCTGATGACTCGATTCTTCTGCCAGAAAGGTCTGAAGCACAGTTTGAATACTGAAGCAGGTGTAGCCCGTGGTGGCTGTGTATTATTAGCTGAAGGTGTGTGTGTGTGTGTTTTTTTCGTTTTTACCTTTTAATATAGGGATGGATGAATACCATTAATAATAATAATACCTAGATGTTGCCTTGGGCTCATAAGCGTCAACACCGCCGCCATCTTGGAGCAGGGGTCTGAAGTCTTCTCGCATTTAGATCAACACTAAAGATGCCAGACTTTTGTGATGTTTATGGATGTTTGGACGAAAGACAAACAGCAAGGGATAACATTTCACCGGTGAGAATGTGTTTTATGATATATATATATATATGCCGCCTTCAACCTGCAATCTGAGCTCCAGCGGGAGACGGAGAGTTCTGTGGCCGGCGGCAGCGTCTCTTCCCCCTGGCAGGAACACAGCTTTGCCTCGCTGCTGCGCCGGTCCCCCCAGAAGGGCCCGGCCAAAGACAGAGTGGGGATTGGGAGGCTCTTCCACCTAGTCCAGGACGACCTGTACGTTGATCGGCGGGAAGTTCCACTGTGTTCACCAGCGGCCGGCGGACGGATAGAAGCTACACCAGGGCAGCAGAGTCCGTCTGTGGCTGTAGGATCTGGAGCTCACTGCCTGCTTCCTGGGAGCCAAAACCGACACCACGCAACTGGAGGGAAGGGAAGCCCGGGAGGCCCAGAACCAGGACTGAGCAGACTGTCACAGCCTGCGAAAGTTTAAATCACAGGTTTCCTAAAGGGAATCTGGCGGGACTCGGACTGTGGACGACTTCAGACTTTCAGTCTTGTTAAATAAATAAATACATGCAAAAATAAATAAGTGGAGTAAATAGTGGAGAAGTGAGCCTGGACATTTCGGTCTGTTTAAACTTCACCTTAAAGCAGAAATCCTTAGTTCAGAAGGGTGAAGTTTCCGTTTGGACTCAGATCTGTGATACACATTGTAACACATTAATTAGTCTTTTTGTCACGCATGAGATTTTGATGATTTATAGTGATTTTATTTCCGTTAGACCTTTGCCTACATTAACGTTGACAAGAGAAGTGGCTCCCCTGTGCCAAGATGGCGGCTCTATTGACGCATTTGTTCCAATGAACAGCAGTAGCCAAGGCGACATCTGGGTATATTTATCAATGGATGTATACAAACCAGTCTAAGTCATTCCATATAATTCCCCTCTAAAAGTGGTGTAGTTGTTATTTACAAAGCATCTAGTATATATCCATGATATTCCACTAACCTAATTGCTCCGGTTCTGCTTGATGCATGTCTTCTGACTGATATCCGGTCACCTTCCGCTTTCTTTGTGTTGGAGTTTTAAACTCTGGTGGATTTATGAGGACTATGGTTAACTGCTCCTCAGATCTCTGCAGGGTAAATTGAGACAGCTAGCTAGACTATCTGTCCAATCTGAGTTTTCTCTCGCACAACTAAAACATCTTTTGTATGTACACGTTCCACCAAAACAAGTTCCTTTCCGAGGCTATTTTACAGTGGCTTCGTTTGCTTAGCACCTCCCATGACAACTGATTGTGATTGTGATTGGTTTAAAGAAATGCCAATAAACCAGAGTTAGTTTTTTTTCCCATCCCTGAATGCTGTGTGAACTAGCCAGACCCTCTTTGACAGAGCTGTGGAGGAAGGTCTGGCAATGCGAGACTAACCAGCACCTAATCTGTGTGAATTGTTATTTTGCCAATCATTCATATTTTTTTACAGTTTAAAAAAAAAAAAACATCTACAGAAAACCCCCATGGTTATTGGAGCAAACGGTATATCTGATGACCAAAACATCTAGACTTTTTTCATTTCAATGGAATGATGCCATCATAAAAACATCTTGTTTTGAGTCTGAACATTTCACTTAGTGTCAGGATTTTCAAGCTACCTAATTAAAGAAGCCCTCCAAGCCTTTAATTTAATAAAATGACAGAATGGGGGATATTAATTTATTCAGTGAGGTTCAAGTTTGTATGATTTTCTATGTGTTGTAGGTAGGTATGGTTTCCAACCTTTCTCCTCCTGTAACAAAAAAAAACCTTGTTTATCTCCACTTCCTTTAACTTTCTCTACCTGTCATAGCCAGTCAGTGCTTGACTTGTTTGTTGCACATCTGCTTGTCATCTCACTAAGGAGCTGATACACAAGTTGAGCCTGACCTTATAGCTTTGTCATTTAGAAGTACACACACACACACACACACACACACACACACACACACACACACACACACACACACACACACACACACACACACACACACTTTATCTTACACAAAACATTCAAGAGACATCACACACCCACACAGGGGCATACACACCCCTCCATGTCCCCTATCCAGCACAGGGAACAGTAATTAGTTAGAGCCCCCAGGACTCTGACAGGCTCTTTCTGACAAGAGGAAAGGGCAGGGTGACATTTTTGGACAGCAGCGCACTGCAGTCACCATGCTGCATACTTCACAAAATTACCAGAGGGGTTGAGAGTTCAATTCCTTGGGCCCAGTCTGTGCTGATAGAGCTTTCAACCTTTTCAGACAACACTTAGCACATAGATGACATGCTGGGTAAAAGGGTCCTGCGGCGTATGTCCTTTGGGATGCCGACACCTCATCTTCTTTGTTTAGACTTTATCGGCCTTGGGAGACCCCTCATAAGCACCATCTATAAATGTTACATTCTCCACTTGAATGCTCAGAAACTTATGAACTCGCACAAGGGGCCTAATAGAGCAGACTTTTATAGTGATTATATCTTGAAGTTGTTTGTCTTCTTGATTTTGAAGACTGGGCAGCCACATTAGTTTGTGATATACTGTAAGAGGAGCAGTCCTAAAGCTTTTCCTTAGAACAAAAAGCAATGAGAGAAAAGAAGATTAGGAGGACAACAAAAATAGCCATGTTACAGACACTGATATAGAAGGAGACAGATGGTAAGGAGCTATAAAAAGAGGGAACTGCAGCCTCTTCATCTTATCTTAATTTCTTTTTATTGTCTTAGTAAATAAAGTGAATCTAAATTGTTGCTGTTAGCTGGAATTACTTCCCCATGTAAAATATTACCATCCCTGGCCAGACTCTCTCTCTCTCAGCTCAGAAAGCTTTAAACCCGCTTAACCTTGTACACCTTATTGCCTAGACTGCCCCACGCTGTTCGAGCTCGGCTATGACGGCTGTCAGTTAAGATTTATTCTCCTAACAACTTTGATGGATGAGCCAGGATCATGACTAACTGGCTGCCCACTCGCTCCCCAGTCCCATGACCTCATCATGAGCAGACTGGCAGGGTCTCGACTTTCCTTCATGCCCTACCAATTATTAGGCCTCAGTGGCCAATACCATTTAACCAGGCCCTCTGGCTCAAATTCTTTTTCTCTTGTCTGCCTCATTCTGACTGATTGACAAAAAGTGCCAATGACACTCTCTGCTTTTCCACAATACTTTCTTTTTTTTTTGGAGTGCTCATCACAAGTTGGTCATGATTATTGACTACAGCAAATATTGACAATGTGGCAGGAAGATACTGGTCATTCTAGTCTGGTCAATAATCGTATATCTGTAGAAAGGTAAACTACAAATAAGATACACAAGATAACAGATGTCTGTGTACCTGTAATTCTCCTCAGAAGACGTACATCAGGCAGCACACGTAATGCAACACAGTGTACCACTTAACAGAGGCACATTGTATTTTGAAAGTGGAGAATTGTATTGCCAGTTTTCTCATCTAGAATGTGAATGAGCCCTAACATTTCTTGAGAATCCAATTTGGTCTTGTTGTTTCTTTGAGGGTTATAAACATTGCTACAATAGGTTCATCATTGTGATGCGTTCATTCCACGCTCTATTATCATGTCAAGGTTTGTACTACCAGTGACCTTGGCCTCTAACTGCGGGTGTATTTTTCAGTTTTTGATTATTTATTTCTATATTTTAATACCCACTTTAATACACTCCCTCTCTCCCCTTTCGCACCTCCTAAACTTCATCATTTTCTTCATTCCATTTATCAACTGTTCAACTACCCTCTGTCCTGGCATTTTGCCCCTTTCATTCAATCTCTCCCTTTCTTCCCTTCCTCCATCCTGTTTTACCTCCCTACTGCCTGCCGCACCCTAACAGCTTGATGTGTGTATCATCTGCTGTCAGGCAGAGGCATCGCATCGCATGGCAGGTTGGTCAGCTGACCTTGTCCTGCACTTGCTGGGTTCCACTCTGCAGCCCTGCCTATCCAGCTAACGTGGCTGTCTGTAGAAACATCTGCTATTTTGATTACCAATATGATGTATTTTAATCCCACTAACTCAATCCAACAATGGAAAGCAGTGATGACTTGTGTGTATTTTCCCTGGCAATTATTTTAGAAAAAATAATTTAAGAAATATGGGTGAATACTCATTCAAAGGATACTGAGCCATGCAGACCAGAACCAGGATGTCCTTAACCCTTGTGTTGTCTTCCCGTCAAAATTGAAAATCAACACTTTTATTGATGCTTTTTATCAATGTTTTTAACTTTTTCTTACATTTTTGTCTCTTTTTTCAATGTTTGTCACTTTTTTTTTGACGTTTACATCACTAAGTAACACTAACGTATTAACTTTAGTTTACATTTATTTTTGGAATTTGTGGTCAATAAACCTCATTTATAGGAAATTAAACCTAATGTTTGAGTTGGAAAAGCAGAAATTAGGAATTATTTAGAATTAAAAATGTATGTTAATCAACTTTTACTCAATACTATTTGGAAACCACTTAAATTTTTTTTTCAAATGCTATAAAATTGAATAAGACACCTCAAAATTAATGAAAGTAGAAATGTGTACTTGCCAAAGAGCATTTCGATCATGTTCTTTTGGGTAATTACAATTGGGTAGTTAAAAAGAACATTGATATAGGAAAATGGGTCAATTTGACCCGAGGACAACATGAGGTTTAAAGCTAAATTTGGTCATTAACTGGAATCTGTGATCTAAATAAGTACAGATGGACACTAACACACAAGCACACGTGTGCATGGCAGACTCAGATGTTAAAATTTAAAGCCGGCCTGTCTGTGGTGTCTCACAGGGAAATCTGGCTGTACTACTTAAACTGAACCCAGAGAGAAGTAAACAAAGGAAACCAGATGGTCACTGCTCCCAGCTCTGCCAGTGGCAGCCAGAAAATGATCTATACAAGCAGGCAGACATTATTTACATGTTAAATCTGTCTGTCTGAGATGGTATGTACTGTATATCAGGGGTTAGGAATGTTTGTATTTGCCAGAAGTGATATAAATGTTCCATTTTCAAAGTTAATTATTAAATCTGTTTTTCATACATGGCTAGCAAAGTGTTATTGGCAAACATTGAGGTTAACAGAGCTGAAAAGTGATAATTTAGTGTTGTTCTACGTGATGCACGTCGGCAGTCTTGGGGGGCTTTCACACCTACCTTGTTTGGTCCGGACATTCAGACTTTTTACTTTGATTAGAAGAAAAATTACAGGTGTTAAACCTCCCCCAGAACACGGCCCGGACCAAACTACTAGTCCGAAAGGCCCATGCTCCTTGGTTTCTCCAACATGATGCTTTGGATTGCACTCCAAGTCACAGTGTGATGCCTGTTCACTCAGCCCAGACGCCATTTTGGCTCTGGCAGTGGTCTGTGTTTTTCTTCCAAGCGCTCTGTGACAGAGTGTAATCAAATCTTGGTCTCCTCCTACACGGGACGCCAGACATCTCCCTCTGTCAGCCGCAGGAGATTTGTGGGCTCATCATGTTTTGGTCGAGGCAAGTTTTCTATATACTCACTGCCAGAGGGAAGGAGAATTGGATGTGGATGGAATGAGATGGTGTAGATGGTGGAGAAAATGTATTAAATGCAACTCCTAGCAGTTTTCTTAGACTCATAGGTTAGTTTGGACAAATCCCAGAATGGTTGGTACCTGCCATGGTGATATATATGCTGAATTCCTCCATCAGGAGAATCATCCAGTAGCTTTATCTAATTACTTTTCTTTTTTTTTAAGTCCAACTTTTTAATATTCACCACTGTAATACGGAATGTGTTACTACTATAACACTCCACCATCCCTTCACAGAAACAGTGCAGCATGAACTGGTGGCACCATGGAAACATGTCAGTGGCCTGCCAAGGCAGTGGTGGCAAAACAATCGAGACTGATAAAGTGTTGTTGGATTGTTTGATGGGTCTAAAGGGGAAGCTGCAACCATACAGTTATTATGCAGGACCAAGTTTTGTATAGTTACTATTGTCTATGCTGTGTGTTATGGCAGTGAACCCACACCATTTGCTCAAGTGTGACCACAC
Organism: Etheostoma perlongum; assembly: GCA_026937815.1. Taxonomy (NCBI): domain Eukaryota; kingdom Metazoa; phylum Chordata; class Actinopteri; order Perciformes; family Percidae; genus Etheostoma; species Etheostoma perlongum. The sequence continues at coordinate 10,070,313 of CM049384.1, read as the reverse complement.
AGTGTGCATCTGTTCATATTACATACTGTTTTGGTGTGTGCCTGTGTGTGTTTTCTTGCGCGGGTGAGTGAGCTTGTGTACGACTGGCTCGGTAAGCGTTGTAACGGTTCAGAATACAAACTTGGCCAGCACGTCGAACGCAGTGTGTCATGTTGGAGCGGCTTTGCTCGGGGCACCGCTCACTCTCTGAACTTCCCAGCATTTCAGCTTGTTTACAGTGGCACATGCCAAGCCTCTCCTCCATTTGAAAAGCCTCCACCATGTCGTTAACTCCCTCCCAAAGGGAAAACTTCATGTTTCCCCCTCCTGGGTATACAGCCTGTCAGAAACACAAAAGAAGAAAATTGCTTTGCTTCAGGAGGTACTGTGTCTGATTCTGTTACTCTGTTGTTTGTGTTTTTTGCAGAAAATTGACAGACTTCTAGAGGTTTTCAATCCCTGTTTGCTGACTGTGTGTGTGTGTGTGTGTGTGTGTGTGTGTGTGTGTGTGTGTGTGTGTGTGTGTGTGTGTGTGTGTGTGTGCGTGCGCAGCATGAGCAGTAGATGTAACAAAAAACAGCAGCAATTGTAGTCTGAGCTTTAAATCAGATCCAAGTCCATGGGCATTAGAGTAAGCATCCACATGGCTCAAATAACAGACAAAGGTGAGGGTGGAAAAAGCTAAACAGGAAAAAAGAAAATTACAAGAACAGAGTTAAGAGAAAAAAACGATAAATCCTTTTCAAGTGCAAGGGGAAGTTTCACAGGTTTGTCTCAAAATAGCTGCAGATATCATCTCAAAGGCCTAGGCGTAAGACTAGTCCGCCTTGGTGGGCTGTGCCCTCGCTGATGTCAGAGCCCTCCAGACCTGTCCAGAGCTTTCCAGGAAGTATCCAGGAAGCCAGGGGCCATGTTGGGGTCAAACCACCTCTGCTGGCACAGGATCTGTGCAGAGAGAAGAGTGAAACAGAGAGGCAGAAGAAGTCATTATCTGTGTGGAGGTCATATCTAGAACACCAGTTATTGACAGAACCTTTTTTCTCAGTTAATTTTTTCCTTCTTATTTTTAATAAACCCTTGTATTTAGAGGTTGGGTATGTCCCATTGTTTTAAATGCAAATAAAACAATGCATTTAAAAAAAGAGATCAATGCAAAGCCAGGCTTACCTTAACATTAATGTGTGGAAATCTCTCTTTCTCTTTCTGTCTCTCTTTCACTCACACCATCACACATGTAGTCCTCTGTTGTGTCAAGCTTCCTAGTGTTGAAAAGGGGCTCCCCTCAACGGTATCGCAACCCGGAGGGTGATGTTTACAGCGTGGGCGTGAGTAATGATGAGAAGAATGGAGGGAGACAGGGAGGGAAGGCACAATTCCTCCCTCGTGCCCCCTGATTCCAAGAATGCAACAGAGAGGTCACACAGCAGCAAACACACACATACAACTAATATGTTTCGTAAATAAGGCAGAGGAGAATATGAAGTTATCTTGTTTTGTATTTACTTATATTTTAGTTATTGTACTTCATTTAATCATTCGTCACATGGGCAGAAATATGACTCCAAATTCATTGCTATGTATCAGCTGGATGTGTAATTTTCAATTCAAAATGTAATGATACTGCATGTCATTATGGGGTTTGCAGCTTGTTTCCACAAAATGTATTATTGCAGGCATTGAAATTCTACTACTGCTACTGATTTACCTACAGTATTGCATGTAGGGCTGGGTATCAGATTATATCATATATAAATATTTGATATCTGGTACCAATACCGTGACTTTGATACCAGTTCCTATACTTTTTTTCAATACCAATTTTACAAAAAATACAATTTCAACATTACACATTACGGCACAAATCTTTTTATTTATTTTTCAGCAGCGTGAGCCGTCTCTACATAATGTAGTTTTTCCTGCGTGTCTCTTCAACGTGTAAGGTGACAGCTAATCAAAGCCATTATTGGATCTTGGCAGATGCACGCTGGATGCTTATTGGCTCACTGATGCTGATGAGATTTACTCCTTAGGTTTTGCAGTTGGGTATTGAATGATGAGGCATTTTTTGATACTTTAGAGGCAATTCGATCGGTGCACAAAAAGTATTGAATTCAGTACCCGGCCCTAATTGCATGTCAGTATGTGCTGGTAGAGCTATTCTTTCTCTGTTGCTCTTCCTGAGGTTTCCTCTTTTTTTGTTCATGTTAAATTTTATTTATTTATTTTTTTTATCTATCCTTAAGGTCTTAGGTTAGATGATACAGATTTTCCTCTGGGATTTTGGGCTCTAAATATAAACTGATTTGAGATAGGCTGGATAGAAGCAGAACATGATCAGATTCGACAGGACCAAGTAGAACAAATTGGATTAAAACAAAACCGAACCAAAAACAAAACCCAGCCACATGGTTGCATAGTTGCTTTTGTTAAAGAGCAGTCACCTGTTCTGCATTTGACAGAAGATATGCAAACAGTGCACCAAAAGCCTGACAAATACAGTCACAATTTGTGAAATGATACAAAGCAAAACTATCTTTCATCACGCAAGGTAATAAACTTGGATTCTCTTTTTACTTGGGCCCCATCAAAAATAATAAGTCTTCACTGGAATATTGTCAGCATTTTGGCTTATTTACAGCCTGGAATTACCTTGTTTTCTGGTAGGGGCTATGTGCCTTGTTTTATATTCTTTAATATAAATGAAGGTTTGCAGACCACACACTTTCACACATACATTCACCCACAAATGCCTACATGTGTACACAGATTGGCATGCTCAATGCACTGTCCCAAGTAATCCCCAACAGCCTCAGTTTATCTCAAACAGCTTCCAGGTGCACTCAGCTGGAACACATTCCTGCAATATGCACACAACATATACTTGTGCACTTATGTTCAAACACACATACATGTAAAGCAAGCCCCCATCCAGGTCCACGTACAAGCATACTAATGTCATCCAAGGGACAGAAAACAAGTCATTTCACCCTGCCAATGTGTGTAATCCTCACTATATTTAACAGAAGGATCCTATTGTCACCAAAAACTCCGAGCCTCTTTCATGGATGCCTAATGATGTTTTATCACACTCTCGGCATCATGTTCACATTTGCTTGCATGTTTAAAAACATTTTTTTTTTCATTTTTTGAACACCTCACTTCAGAATACTTGTGTGAGTTACAGCGGTGATTGATATGCTGTCTGTCTGGCACCCACCCTCCCCCTCTGTCTCTCTGTCTCTTTTCTCCTCATCTCTCCCTCTTTTCAAGATCTTACATTTTCACTAAAGTCCCCTTCTCTGTGTTATCATTCCACCAGAGGCTCTCAAAAGAAGCTTTGATATTGAAAGCAGGCTTGGCTTGAAAGGCAAGGGTTTAGGGGAATGTAAATGCTGGGGGTCTTTTTTAAAGGAAGAGATCTTCCAGTTAACGAACACCTCATGCTCTCGCACTTTCTGCACTGCTGATTTCGTCTTTCTCTTTTTTTTTTTCTCTTCTGTGTGTGACAAAATGGAGCTGAAAAATTGATTCATAACTGTCTTTTTAGTCATTTGTATGGATTTGGGTCAATTGAAGTTGATGAAATATTCTGACACATACTAAGGCAAAAACAATATCAAAATTGTATTGAGATATTTGATGCATGCTGAACTATATTCCAACTGAGGCTGTTTGAACAGCAAGTAGAGCGCCTAAATTATTATATTAAACCATTGAGCCTCCTGTTAAGGCATGTTCTTTCTAGGCACTGCATACTTACTGCTACAAGTTTATGCATCCCAGAGTGTTGCATGTAAGGTGAAACCTTACCCATGACCAATTTTTCAAAGCTTTCTTATCAAATTCATTGAGATCCAATAGGAAACCGTCCTCTCCAGACAGGCAGCAGCCCCCTGTCATGGTTACACTGTCATCGGGGAATGGATTGACGTAACATTAGTCAAAGTCTAATGTACTTGTCAGCATGTGCAGTCCCAGCATATCCGTGAAGGCACCATGCTCAGAATCCTGCAGTGAGCTTCTGTTTGAGCATAGAGATGGCATCCTATGGCTATACCCCGTCCGACTCACATTCACCCTCTCTTTCTGTCTCTCTGTCTCTCTCTCTCTCGCTCGCTCTCTCTCTCTGTCTCCTTTGCACCATGCCAACACATCACATTCCAGGCTTCCCTCCTGTGGCTCATGGTGCTACTTCAGCTCTCTGGCATTCCTGCCAACTACTGCTGCCGACAAGCACAGTCCACCAGCTTGTCCCAGTCTGCCCTCTTACAGCTCAATACTTTTGTGTATTTATTCTGTAACAGGAAAACAGTGGTAATAAAAAAACACACACACAGTTTTTCCATGCACTTTACCATACATGGCCTTCTTCAAATAGCTCCGCTCCTCACTAATGAGCCCCTGGAGGGTTGTTCCCTGCAATCACTCTCTTCAGACGCCATTACGGCCAGTGTGGCTTCAAAGAGTTGGGTGAAACTATTATCATAACTAGGGACTGCTACCTGCCTGGATAGCTTTAGACATTTGCAAAACTCGCAGTTTGCTAATGGGACTGAATGGACTTGACTTGAGAACAGGACTCGTGGGAGCTGTGGAAGTTCATATCCTGGAGTCTGGACTTCTTTTTCCTTAGATATTTGCTTTGATGTCTCAGTTGATGTAGATTTAGATAATAATAGGCTGCACTCTGAGTACATTGTTATGCAGTGTTTACTTTCTGTTCCTCTGTTCTACTTAACTCTACTTCATTTTTCAACTCTGTTATCAGCCTCTGCCCTTTCAAGGTGACCGCTCATGATTCAGATAATTCTATGGCTAATTAAAAACTCATCATCTCTGTGATGAAGAGATAATATGATTAAAAAAAAAAAGAAATCATACATGGACTATAAAAGCTTATTGCTAAACTCTGTGACACTATGATGGTGCTGCTAATTTGGCGGTATTCTCTTCCAACTGACTTGTTGTGCACAAGCAAATGTCAAGTTAATGCAGCCGGTCACCCGTCAAGTAGGTTAAATTAATGCTAGGCAGTGAGGTGGAAGTCCCAGTGGTAGCTGTCTCACTGCCAGCCCTGGTGACGATTTTCTTTCTGGGATGGCTTGGGGGGGTTACCATGGTTCTGATACCCCGCTGTCACCCCATCACATCCCGCTGCATCTGGCAGGTGATGGACCCACGAGAGCACTGGCTGCACTCATCTGGCCCTAGAGCCCTGCAGGAGCTGTCAATCTGCCCAGCTACATTGCTGCTCTTTCTACCTCTCCAGCACTGATGTAGACCTAAAACACATACCACACACAATGCTGTACTGTAGTAGACTGGGATGTGCTACACTGGCTCTCAGGATCTACTTTTTACTTGTATTGCGATCACAAAATAATTTTACACGCACTTGCCTGGGCTAGTCAAACTTGCTTTTATTTATTATTATTGCTGGCACACCTGTATGTGTGACAAGTGTGTCATTTTTCTATACCATATAATGATGCTGTATATACCTGATGAAAATTGTTTGGAAGAAAGTTGTATGAAATAAATAAGGCACTCTTTTTCAAATACTAAATTATTGCTTAAACAAGATATGTGAGATATATAATGAGCAACCTTTTTAAAGGTTATTTTAAGGTCCCATGACATGGTGCTTTTTGGATGCGTTTATTTAGGCCTCAGTGGTCCTCTAATACTGTATCTGAAGTCTCTCTCCCGAAATTCAGCCTTGGTGCAGAATTACAGCCACTAGAGCCAGTCCCACAGTGAGCTTTCCTTAGTATGTGCCATTTCTGTATCTGTAGCTATTGAGGAGGGGGGGACAAGGTGGAGGCTGGGTGTGTGGCCTAGACCAACTGTCACTTTGCTTGTTTGAAAGCCATGACGTCCTTCTTTTTTCCATGGGTGGGCCAAATTCTCTGGGCAGGCAAAACAAAGAAAGGGGAGGTAACCTTTCCCCTAATGACCTCATAAGGAGCCTCATAAGAAGCAAGATTCCAGATCAGCCCACCTGAGCTTTCATTTTCTCAAAGGCAGAGCAGGATACCCAGGGCTCGGTTTATACCTATTGCCATTTCGAGCCACTGGGGGACCATAAGCAGGCTGGGGGAACAAATATTAATGTTATAATAATGCTAAGTGAAATTTTCATGCCATGGGACCTTTAATGTATAGGTTTCTCACCGTTATGTACATACCTACACTTTAGGTATTGTTGTCTGCTGTCAAATCTGCTACAGCATGCACTGTTGGAGGCTTGGCAAACCTGCAGCAAGTTATTTTATGCTAATGAAAACTGATGTTGCTTGATGCTGTTTACTCTGCTTTCATACTGGTCTTTTTTTAAATACATCTGCAGTATAATAGTGTCATACAGAAACTTTATTGAAAGTAATGGCGCGAGGTTTACTGCCCTTTGCACCATTGGCCAGATAAGTCATCAAGGATGCCTATCTCCATCTGTCTTCAGCCCTCTAAGGCTAGGTTGTTGAACGAATACGCCCACTTTTCAACAGTGGTTTGTGTATGTTCCACTGTATTGAAGAGGCAATTTCTTTTGAGGCTCAAGTGGCAGTTGTCTTTTGCCTCCTTGTTCAATTAGAGGGGAGGGGGAAAGAGAGCTGGAGGGTTGCAGTAATACTTCTGGTCAAAATAAAAGCTTTTTGCAGAGACATGTCATCCATCTCCCAGTAAATGATACATCTTCCTCTTAACAGCAGTCTGAATGACCTTGTTTTGTGTGGCCCTGTTAGTAGTGAGGGAGACTGTGGGAGGGAGTCTGGAAATGAATCTGGTCATTGTCTGGAGATGCAGGCAGGCACACAGAGAGATGGACGGAGAGAAAGTGCACTGGTCTCATTTTCGACCTGCCTCACTCATCACGGAGGCACTGTACCACCTTGCATATAATTAGCCAGACACTCATTAGACCTGACCTTGGATCACATTACAAAACAGCATTGGAAAAAAAACACTGTTATTGCATATGAGGGTGGAAGCAGTTATTCCTCCCATAAACATTTTCTCAGAGAATTAAAGTTTGGGTTGGAAGGAAGATTAAGATGGGGCAAGGAGAACGTGCCAGCGAAAAGCAAGCTAGTAGAATTTAATGAGTTTTGTGTTTCAGCTAGGGAGCCTGCTCGCGCCCTGCTAATTACGCTCTGTAACGAACTGAGATCTGGGGAGCATCGCAGGAAGACAAAGGCTCTGAGCAGTCCGGCAGCAAGTGGCTGGCAAAACAAAAGAGCTGCATGCACACATTTCAAGCCCACATGGACAGATAGAGTGAGTGTGAGAGACGGAGAGATGGAAGCATGCTTACATTTTTTTCCAAACCTTCCCTGGTTGCCACCCCCATGTTAAGGGTAATGAGATGTAGACGGAGATGGAGAGCTTGAACCTGACAAATGAGCCTTTCTAATTGGCTCACCAGACACGTGGTGCAAACTCCGGTAGTAGCAAATGAGTTGTGCAGGTGGGATTGTCAGGATAATTAAAACAACCTCTGTGGACGTCATGCAGTTCCAGCTCTTTAACTAGATAAACAAAGACCACATGCACACACTCTTGCTCAGAAAAGCACACCCACATTAGAGCCAACACTGCCCCCTTTTGAAAAGGAGGCCGACTGCAGTATTTTGATGAGGAACTCCCAGCTCCTGAAGCGTGTGTTTCTTTCCTTCATTAAGCTGCAAGCGCCTGCGGGGAATCTAATACTCTTCCCACACCACCGCACACAACTATCAACTATCAGGCTGACTTTCAACTGTGACTTTCAGCAGAATAAAGCCAGCCTACGTCCTTCTCTCCCTCTGTGTCCATCTCTCGCTCTCGCTCTCTCTTTCTCTTGCTCTCATTCTCTTTCTCTCTCACTCTTTCTCTCTCTCTCACCATCTCTTTCCACTTTATTTTCAACAATTTGCTTCTGGCACAGTTTAAATGAAACTTGCCCTCTTACCAATGGAGTCTAACCTTTAATATTCTGGCTCTTTGTTGGCAAGTGTGTATCCAACTTTCATCATGCAATATGTGTTGTTATCACCCTGTGGCTCCCTAACCCTCACTATGAAATGTTTGTGTGTTGCTCTGCCCAAGCTCAAGCTACTGTCAGATGAGAAGATTTAATTTCAACTTTGACTCATTGCTGTTAATAAGTCTTACTCCTGTAACTTGAATGTTTTGCCTAACTCAGTGCTTGACTATTGCCTTACCTGACATCATACTCCTAGTATTGCCAACATGCGACAGCATCCAGACTTCATCAGGCCTCATAATTTGTTTGTGTGTTTACAACGCCAATTTCATTAAAGTCAAAGCAGCCCAATGCGTGACTGCGGACCTCGTCTTCCAACATTCCTTCCTTACCATGTTAAGGATTCTCTTCCAGCTGATGTTCCCTGTGCAAAAAACCCCCTTAGCCCCGTCTGCATTCCTTTCCAATTAAGCCAGAATCATCTGATTCCTATTACTCTAATTATAGCAGCCAGGGATGTGAGTGAGGGAAGGGTGAGAGAGGCAGAGAAAGACAGAATTAGCAAAAGAGAGCAGAGCATGGCGAGCCTTCACACTTAAGAGAGCAGGAATGTGTAGTGTAGCCGGGTAGCCTTGAGGTCAATCCAAAGGCAATAACAACAACAATAACAACAACAGTAACCAACAACAAAAAGTTCTTCACAGCAACAGCTGCAAATATTTTAGTCAAACAAATTGCTGTAGTCTGTAATGGTGGAAACACACGATAGTGGCAGACCTTGTAATCATGCAACACGCACTTAATAATGTCAGGCTAATGGAAGGACATACAGTAGGTGTTGTTAATCACACTATGACGTGATGACCGTTAATTCCCTTGGTTGGTCTTGTAAAAGGACATTGTGTAACAAATTTCTCCTCCCTGTCTAAAGTCATGTTTGACACCTGCGGGCCCACATAGAAATCTCTGATATCATTACATAGACTGACACTGTTCATACACTAGCAAACTACCAGTGTTGTGGGTCATCGTGATTGGTTTTCACAGCCGACTGCCCAGGGAAAGAAGCCAGGGCACTGGACTGCCCTGTTTTTTAAGACTTGTTTGGGAGGGTAAACACATTTCTCTCTCAGTTTCTTTCTGATTCTCTTAGTGCCTGTATGTGCCTTGACACCTCTGCTCCTCTCTCCAAATACCTTATTTCCACCCAGTGCCTGAACATTCTCCAGCATGGAATCATTCATTAGTTACTTTTCTTCAATATCATATTGAAATAGTTTGTTGCACACAAACATAATGTGTGACAAGATCCTTGAACACATGCATATGCGTATACAAGTGCACACACATGAACGCCACACATTTCTTGTTGTCATGTTAGGATGAAAGTCTTCTTTGACAGCTGTGGCATCAAACGGCAGTCCCTGTTAATGATGCAGACACTCTCAAATTAAGAGCTCATTAACACACTGATGAGCCAAGGCAGTTTGTTGAAGGATTTATAGAGAAAGCTAGTGTATCCTACTTTATGTTGGTGTGCTTATTGTGCAGTCTTGTGCAATGGGCCTAAACATCACTTCCTACACTGCTGTTGTTGAGTTTTTAGTATCTTTTAACTTATGTCACAGACAAAACATTGTTCCACGTTGGTACAAGCAAGGCAATATTGACTGCAATGACAATGGCATTGACCATGATAATGTCCTCTTTAATGGCAATGATTAATGATGGAGTGATTATGGAAATAACAAAACCTACACTGTAACGGTGACAGTTAATTATCCGGAGACATAAAGCAGGTGTTGACATCAGATGACTGATTTAAAGTCCCCTTGCATGGGATTTTTCCGCTTATCTCGATCTTGACCCATGACTTCTGGATAAGGTGACTCACTTCCGTCTTGCAGGATGCTTGTCCTTTTTCTCCTTTCCTTTCTCTATTTCTCCAGAGTCTAGAGTTCACTCAGTCTGTCATGCTGTCATGTGGACACTGATGTGCCTGTCTCTGCTGCCAAGACCCATGACATCTGTCTAGACACTCCTATGCTGTTGGCTTACAAACCAAGGACTTCTCATCCTGATTACCCAGCAACCATCTCACATCCTTTCTTTTAGTCCTGCCTCCTATTATCCTTTGTTTACACTCACACACAAATCACTTCCTCTCTAGTTTAGTAGCATTGTCTAATACTCCTTATTGCGACGCATATACAGTACCTACTGTACACAAGCACCTGCAACCTAATTGACATTGTTCACACACATCTGTGTACCTGTATGATTTTAAAGGTACAACCACCAGATGCTAGATCAAGGTCAATCATCACTGGTTCACACCGGACTATCTTCCTCAAGAATGTAGGATTTTCTTCATTAACATGTCTAAACATGGCAACATTTGAGGAGATAACTGTATTGTTAATGTTGAGATCACAGCAAAAAAGATTTCGTCATTGTAGATCTCTTCAAACCTTTTGTTGATACTGTTTGTTCAGAGACTGCAGCTAACCTTACTTTACATTCTACCCCATCTAATAATGGACTTAATTACATCTTGTGGACGTTAATTTTGGAGGATAGAACACAGGACAAACAGGGTGAGCCAACATGCACACATGAAAGCATAGTTAAAAATGTGTTTGTTTATTTGGGATCCTCATTAGCTCCTGCATTGCAGCTATTCTAAAAGCAAAGATACAGTCCAATATCATAAGAAAAAGGTGCCCACAAAAAATGTTTTACACTTCAGGAGAATTTATTACATTTTCAACGGTTTGTGAATATGTAAAGGTACTTTATTGTCACATACATGTTGCAAAATGTATTCTCTGCATTTAACCCATCCCTCAAGGGAGAAGTGTCCATTTACAGTGCCCGGGGACCAACTCCAGACCTGAGACAGTGCCTTGATCAAGGGCACTTACTGGAGAATCTAGTACATGTTTTTTGCTGGTGAGGGAAACCGGGGAAACCCACGCAAACATGGGGAGAACATACAAACACCACACAGAAAGGCCCGGAACAACTGGATTCTAACCCAGAACCTTCCTGCTGTGAGGCCACAGTGCTTACCATTGGGCCACCATGCTACATGTGAAATGAAAATGTCATTAATTTATGCATGAGTTAAATGAGTTATAACAGCATTCTGTCACCTCGGCACATTGCTGTTAACAGTCCCCACCTCCAACTGAGCATCAATAAAAGCACTAGAGCAGTTATTATTGTTTTACTACATTTTTATTACTACCCTCCTAACTATTTTCTCCCCTCTCGCGCATTTATCTCCCTTCATGGCTTTACCAACTTCTTGGTAAAAAGCAGGCTTCTCTTTCTTCCATTGTGTCCTGCCCTCCCTCTCCGGAAAGAGGAAGCCGTGAGGAGAGTTATCCGAGTTTTCACCAAATGAAAGCGGTCAAGCCGCTGAACTCGGTGGGACACTCAGGGTGGGTCGTTAGTTTGCTTCCGTTGTATCATTAGTGTCCATAACAAACACATTATATCCCCTCTTCCAGGCCACTTAGGGTGAGAATTAGACTGTAACAAGCATGCGTCCCCTCTATATAGGTCATCTAGTGCTAATGACGCTCAAAAGGAAATACACACCAATATTCATGTTGAAGTCCAGGTGTAAATGTATGCATATTAACTAGGGCCCAGAGGCAGCTGTTAACAGATGGAAAAACAAAAGAGCTCCTGTGTAGAACACATGGAACATGTGTAATTATTTGGTTGTCTGTCAACACTGTCACGTTTTCTGTCATGTTTCAGTAACATTTTTTCATAAACACATATGTTAAAACCTCATTATATAATAATTTATTGTGGGCACATTGACTTATATGAACTGAGATTTTAACTATAACCAACTGTATTAATAGAGGATTGTCATGTTAAAGGAGAATTCCGGTCGATTTCAACATGTAGCCCCATTGTTTTTAAATTTGGAGTATTGTCAGTAGCAAGAAAAATTAAAACAATCGGTGCAATCTACACCGAGTTATCCTCCTGCTAGATTTTGCACCCAACAAGCTTAAACAGGCTTAAACAGGGCAAGTTTTAAACTTGTTTTTAGCCTCTAAAGATGCTTAAAATGGCATTACCAGGGACTAGCCATGTGCATTTATGCCTTCCAAGTGAATTTGACTGCAGAAGATGTGACAATCGAGTAGTGTGGACCTCACTGGAAAACAGGAAGTGGAGTGCACCGGCTGAATTAACAGAACATTTATTATTATTACCTTTCTGTCACATGTAGTGCAGTCAAATTTGCTGTGTTCACTCGGAAGGAATAACACACATGCACATGGCTAGGCACTGGCATGACATTTTCAGCATAAAAAATTCCCTGTTTAAGCCTGTTTAAGCCTCTTGGGTGCAAAATCTAGCAGGAGGATAACTCAGTGTAGACAGCACCAATTGTTTTTTTTTATTTGTCTAACTACTGACAGCACACCAAATAAAAAAAAAAAAAAACAGAGCTACATGTTGAAATTTGACCGAATTCTCCTTTGACGCCTGAGTAAGACCAGTCTTAATGATCCCTCTGTCATCTCTGTCAAATAAACTTACAACAACATATTGCATTTGCAAAGAAATATATTCAACATGTTATTAAACATATTGTTTGTGTAGTTTCAGTCAAAAAGAGAGATTAATGAGAATTCAAAACAATCAAACAAGCATTGTTTTTAATGTGTCTGAAAGAACACATTTTGGAAAAAGTATTAAGTATATACAGGTATTGTTTTTCTCACATTGAAAACCTGGTTCATGGCAGCATCAATAACCTGTGTTTTGTGACAGGAAAGGAACTAATACTCCACATCAGTGTTTTGTAATTGAAAATGATTGCATCAGTTCCACCACTGAACCTGACTGATGTAACATAAATGTTGATTTGTTCTGAGTGGCTTTCCCCCGCACAACACTTTCATTATTGCTTTTTTATTACTTTTGTTGTTGCTGTTTTCCATTGAGAAATAATTCTTTAATATATGTTTCAATATTTCAGCGGCTCTCGCCTCCACCATGTTGTCATTTCGCTGGGCAGATACGACTGAGCTAAGGCGAGGTATTTCTGCTACAGTTAGGCATATGTAACCCACATCACAGTGTAGTTTCACATGGCAGCCTTAGTGTTCCCCGGTGAGTAGTGGCACATTAAGGAATAACAAATGAGTCCATGACCCAGGGTAGTTATTCAGGGTGTGTTTGTGGAGCAGGCAAACAGCGTATGCTATTTGCTTTGCAGTAGATTCATAAGTGAAAATTGCATTGTGCCTCCATTTGGAGAGCAGGTGATGGAGTGTGTAGGGAAACAAAGAGATTGTCACTCCCCTGGTTTCTGATGATGCTGTACCATTCTGCTAAAAGGCTCACACATCCTGACTGTCATCTTAACACGGAATCTGACTTGTCATAATACTGTGTGTGTCCGCTTTTTGAACTAGATACAAAGAGCTGTGAATCTACTATCTTGTGACATTCTTGTGTATTGAGCATGTGAGAAAGTCATGTGACTTAGCCTTCCTTTGTCTGTTAACTTCAATCCTCTGACCCAGCTAGTCTGGTGAGCACATTGCTCACACAAACATGTGTCTGGGGAGACGCAAGAGGGAGGGTGTACTATGCAGCCTTTTGAAGTCAGTTAACATCCATAGCTATGGATCATTTGACCATTGCTCCGTGGAGTGAACATGCATGGCGATTTTATGATGCGGTGAACACCGTCAAAGTTCAGCTCCAAGGATCGTATGTGTTGAAGCCCTGGTAACACCGTGCATTGATCAAGACAGCCTCACTGAAGTGAAGAAGAAGAGCATGTTGGAATTGGATGTCTGAACACTTGTTCACTATTATTTCCACACTATATATGCGAAAGACCACCCTCACATCAATTTGTAATCCTATTTGTGTATTTATTTTCCACCTAAATACAGCAATGTGGATACATGGATTATTTTATCCCAAGTCTTTTGCATGTACCCCGGTATCAGTAGAACCCTCTCTGGTACACAAACCCTTGGTTGGGAACCACCGACATGTAGGGAGAGCCTTTTAAATTTCACTGGTGCTTCCAATCACCTAGTAGTCCTCTGCAAAGTGGTATACTGCACAGGATATTCAGCCATGTTAAGTAAGATTCCAAACCCTAGGATGCAAAAATGCTCAGTTCAAAGGGAACAACTGAACAACTGTTCATCAGTTTGCCAAAAGTTGACAAGCAAGATTACCCATCAGTCATTGCCAGGCACCCAGTAAGTAGGCCAGGCTTTAAAGCAAATTGGACATAGTGTCCAGTGGAATTGCAACTCTCGGCCCGTCAATACTTTACTCTGTTGACTTCACTGGCAAAAGACGTTTGTAAATCAATGGATTCATTTGTTTTGAGCATCATAACCCCAGCAAAATGGCTCGCTCAATTTGATCCATTTGGTCCAATAATATTTGGAAAGTCTACAAGAACCGCGTAATTAAATCATTTAATCCCCATTTAAGTTAGAGTAGCACTAAACTGGAAGTAGCCAGCTCGCCCAGCAGAGGTCTCAAGTCTGCCTGCTCTATGGGCCGCACGGTGCATAAACACTGTTGATCATCCGGGTAATCTTTGGCTCCATAATTGCTCCATAATGGCTCCATGCGCTACTGAGCAACTCTGACGGGGCTCCACCTCAAATGCTGTATCCAGTTCTTAATATGCATCCATGGTCATTGCGTCTCACTGGAATTAAACCATACATCTTGTAAATGAATAAAATCACATGTATATACAAGTTGCATACATTTCAATAGAATGAGTTTTGTAATGGCAGTTTTTGTTTCAATAATTCATTTCGTTAATGTAAAATTTCCACAGTTGCGGCAATGTATCCAAGGTGTTTACATTACCAGGGTAATGCACATAGAAAGTGAAACCTGCCTTGGTGATGTTGCAGGGTGTTCCGAATGGAGGAATTTGTTGAGGGAAGTTCCCTTCACCGACATTTCCTGAACATGGAACAGGGAGTACTGTTTATGTATACTATGGAACACAACACAGCTTCTGGGTGTGCAGCTCTATTTGTTATAATAACGCAGAGCAAAAGTCAGTGGTCTACCACTTTGGTTTTCACCGTTCCCAAGAGAAGACACAAAAACAGAATTATAAAATCACAGCTCTTTAAGTGTTGAGAGTTTATTTACTACTTTGCGTAGTTGAATTAGGTACTCACTATAGTTCAATAATCAGAATTACCACTCCTCCACATACAGTAGCTGAATGGAAAAGGCTTGACCTTACGTGAATGGCATTGCGAGGTGGGAAGTGCACAATCCTCATGTGTGTTCACCAGTAGGAAAGCAAACATGCATAAATGTGTTAGTGCACATTGCCCCTCGATAAAATCAAAAGCAGCCAAGCTGTTCTTTTGTTCTTTTTAAAGCATTCATTCCCACAAACATGCAAAATACTACTGAGTCCCACTGGCTCTCCATGGACTTAAATTATGTTTTTTGGGTGCTTGGGGCGAAAGCCTCCACTGAAAAGTAAAAACCTTATTTTAACAGTTACAGGATGTCATGTGTGCATTTTGGTATTCTGTCTTATCTCTGCCTAAAGTAAATGATCAAGTGTTCCCAACTATGTGGACCACATTGAAAGAGGGAAATTGGTGAATTGGTTTGCAAAAGAGATGATATACGGGTTTCCTGTTAACCGACAGAAAAGAGGGAGAGCTCTTGTACATTACAGATCACTTTTCAAGTGATGTGTAATTTACAGATACAGTGGGTTTCCTGCTTCAGCCCACAGAGCTCCCCATGTTGGTCAATAGTGGAAATCAAACAGCTTGCCACCATTTCCTAGTAACACCCCCTTCGTCCTCTCCAAAACCAAAACCATCACCAGCACTCTCCGCCTCCACATGATGTCAGCCAGGAGGAATTCAATCTCAGAAATTATATCATGAATGATGCATAAGACAGAAAAATGCATTTACCCTGGCGACAACACAATGAGCTGTTGTTGCAAACACCGTAATGGAAAAATATGAAGGTTACGGTGATGAAAATATATGATGAAACTGGGAAGACATTTGTGAATGTTGTCTACTCCTGAGCATAGGGAACACGACAGGAGGACATAACAATAGCTTATGAGGAAATTCTTTAATATTTTCTACAAAGACGGGATGAATTTGACCTCAAGTCCTCCGGGAGCGTAGCAAAGAGTATCTTTGCATGCATGTGTGTCTGCCCACTTATACTATGCATGCATAAGTTTTGTATCCTTTTGCTGTAGCACAGGGGTAAGGCGGGTGTGCCCATCTTTCATGTTAATAATGAATTTTTGATATGAGCTCCACATGAAATTTTAATCTCTGGAATATTAGCTCACCGAGGGAGATACAAAATCAAATCAGGGGGTCGTGATTAAGCGGGTGAAGCGCATATCGACCCATTTAAATTCACATTAACCTGGCATCAAAATGTATGAGCCATGACATCGATGGCAGACATAATTTAATGGTGTTATGTCTGTTTTGCAAAGTAAAGGTGTGATCCCTCCATCACACATCTGTAAAATATGGAAAATAACATTTAATATGGTATACGATGGTCAGAAATATTAGACAATAAGGCTGCTTCTTTTTTTCTCATCAACAAATCCCTTGAAAATACCAAAATCAGCAATGAAGTTCTTCTATTAAAAGAGTCGCTTTTGTAGAAAAAGACTAATGTAGCTCATTCCTCTGCCAAACACCTCTAGTGTTGTCAGAAAAATTATTAAAAACACATTTCAAAGAGCCACAAACTCACCAGAGCACCAAATATTTGTAAATCAATATTTGTAAAAAAAAACAAATCACAGCTCCCTGCTGTTGCTGTAACCCAGATGAAATTACTTTTTTTTTGACACTAAGACTATATTTTTCACATTTCCTTAAAAAATGAATGTCTTTGATAGGTGCTGATAGGCCATGTTGTTGGTTTTGGTCTTTTCATGGGATTTGTTGACAGGAAAAATACAGAGTTATATCAGCATTACACTTTAACTTATTTAGGGGTTCAAGCTGTTTAAGTGGCAAGATATCATACCATATCAAAATTCATATCAGCAGTTTGACCTTGAATGGCCTCTATACAGTGCATCATTCTCCCTGTACCTTGAAATGTACAGTACATGGAACAGCGCAGTCAAATGGCAAATGAAAGTACCAAATACCAATTTTTTGCTTTATACTGGGATGAATATTTCACCAGCTATGCCAGCAGAGAGTATGTAGGCCCAGCTGAGAGAGCTACTAGGCCCCAACGCTGTTTTAGCAAACTCAAAGGCTCAATAATGTATCACCCGCTTTTGTTACTTTTGCAGCATCTATCATCTCAGCATAATACAGAGTAGTGAGAAAGCCATTTTCCATGAGCAGTAATAAGACAAAGATTGACTGTGCGTGCGTGTTTGTGTGTACAATCACGTGCATTGGCTATGGGTTTGTGCATGTACGAGATGCAGATCTGTGCAGGAGTAGTGTGTGTAATTATGTGAGTGAATGAGTGTAGACCTTAAAACCAAACTAAACACCTTAGTGCTTCTGGGCCGCTAGGACACACTTAGTTGTCATTGACATGGATTGCACTCATGGGAAGAAATCCGAAGTTGAATAATGTGATGTATTAAGCTGTGCTCTGCAGCAACGTATGGTAATTTGTAAGATTTTTATTTAATCAGGTAGCATTGTATTCCAGCCAAATGGAACACTGCGTGAGCAAGGTGAACCTCTAATCTCGCTTCTGAGCTTCATATTCTGCTAGTTTTATCTTATGAGAAAAATGCATAATTAAAAAAAAAAAAAAAACATTGTGCCCTGTGACAAACTTTGAATTACTTTTTGGTGTGAAAATATTGAGAGGTTAATTAATGGGCAAAATTAACCATCTGTTTGGGAGCTTAAAGTGATGATGATGACTGATCAGGAAAGCAGACTGACTGTGCCCATATAATGCCAATACACAGAAAAGGGAAAGAAATCATTTTTGGAACATAAAGATAGGCCATGTGATGTTCTATCACAGTGCTTATCTCGCTGTTATGTTCTCACATCGTCTTGATTATTATTCTCGTACAAGTTTTGATGAAAACATGCTTAAAATTTGTGTAACATTTTAACAATTACGTAACTTCTTTTTAATCACTCTCAAACCTACAGGTGTACATGCTGAGGTGATTACTGTGATGCTACCCACAAAAGTGATTCAAATTATGAATTAGAGCAAAGATGTTATCTAGAACAGAACAATCTGGTTTAATTCAGTTCCTTAAGCACCAACAGCTGTATACCTACATGGTATGTTTGCATTTGTTATCTTAAACCCTTGCCAATACCCGTTTATCAAAGCTCTATTAAAGCCATGTTTAAATGACAGGTGTTTTAGGCTGTTTGTTCAGACGTAATATGGATAATTGGATTGAAAATGGCTGCCCTGGGTGATGGCACAGATCCTTCGTCTCACAGCCCTCTGTTTCCAACAGAAGGTTTGAATCAGGAATGTGGATACCCCCCCCCCACACACACACACACACACACACCTCCTCGAGCAGCAGAAGGACCTCACGCAATACCAGCTTGCGCTCTCGCCATCTTTCTTTTACTCTGTATCATACTGTTCTGTGACTGAGCACGTCTAAGTCAGCGAAATGTGTGCATATGTTGGATTATAATGTGCGTTTGTATATCTCAGCGTGTTTGTGAGGATGTGTGTCAGATTCAGAGAGAGGATTCAAGCCTTCAAAGTTTCACCGTCTGCCTGTAGAACCAGACTTTGATGAAAACATGTAGCCATTGTAGAAAACACACTGACATTTCTCCTGTGCTGAGAAATGCTTCTGTACTAATGCAGGATAGATAAATAAGCTCCCTTTTGTTTAATGTGCAGCAACTTACAAAACCTAACACTCCGACCAAACTCTGACCCACACCACAAAATTGTAGCGTGGCTCTGTTTCTCCTGTAAGTGGCTACAGTGGACAAAGGCAGGCTGTGATGAGGACACACTGTAATGTAAAGTCTTGGATGTGGATGGGGTTTGAAGTTGAGTGTCACTGAGGGGCTTGATAACAGACAGGATGGCAGAGTGTTGAGAAAGCATTTGACAACAGCCTCTACAAAGGGAAAAGTAGAGTGAACCTGCCATCCGCTCATCAGTGGCAACAGTAAATGTGGAAGCGCTCATCAAAGGGCAGTAAGCTGCCCGCCTGACTTTGCCTGCTGTTGCCTGACCAGCTGACTAGCCCGCTGACAGAATGATAGCTCCTTTGTAGTGTTACCTTTTTGTCTCCGAATTTTCTGGCTCCTCACAAATTAAACTCAAGCTTTTGAAGTGAGTTGATGCGTTCATATGCTTCTCTTCTCTCCAACTCCCTGATCCAGCATCCCTCTACTCATTCCTTCCAATTGGTCGGCCCTCTTGCCTTTTGAATGCATTCTGCAGACTCAGGCTCCCACAGCAACATCTGAGTGCAGATCATCAGCCTATATACAATAGCACTGGAATGTTCCCTCTGGCATCTGCAAACTTGTCAGATACACATCCTCACAGCAGCAGCAGCAGCAACAACTACTGCTTCCTGGCAGTTTTCTCCGACCTGACAACACAGAACCCCATTGTCTTTTCGTTTAATTGTGCTCCTTCCGGCTGCTGGTTAGTCACAAAACAGGTCAGAGTGGCAAACCTGAGGGAAGGGAATAGTGTGGTGTAAAACTAAGGATTGGCATTGGTTATATACGCTCATGCACACACAACCTCGTAGAGTGTGTATCGGTGCTTAGAGGAGCAGCTGAGAAGCCCTGTAGAGCCAATTACACATACAGCTCTAATCTCTCGAGCAAGCTGAATGGAAAGAGGAGAGGAGCAAGGAGAAGGGTGGAGGAGAAGGGAGATGGCAATTGTGGGGTAGGAGGACAAGCAGGAATGTACTGATGTAAAAAGTAAAGGAAGCAGTAGAAAGAACAGAAGAGAGAGGGAGGGAGGACGCCTAATTGAGAAGAAATTAATAGTGTTGACAAAAACAAGAGTTTGGGGAAAGAGAGGCTATAGAAAGGCCAGTGGTATGAAAAGGGGAGAAAAGGAAGACAGCATGGAGTGAAGGAATGTGGGAGACGTAGTATGAGAAGAGTGAGGGCAGCTCCAAGCCTCAAAATGGCGTTAGATGCAGTGCCCCGAGTCAAGACACATATCTATCCATCTAAATTTTATCAGTTAAATTAATACAGCCCTGAGAGCCCCATAGGCGGAACGTGAGACTTCTAACAGCTGACATCTTTTTTCCCCTCAAGCGTTGTCAAAGGCAACAAGGGCTCCCTTTAATGTGTTATATCTGCCTGTCATGTCAGCCGCCTGCATCTCGGCTTTCTATTTCTTACCTTTTCACTCTTTCACCTTTGCACCGTGATCTATAACTCCTATTTTCTCTTTCTTTTTTTACTTAACCCAGATCCTCACCCTTTTTTTTCTCCACTAATAACCCCCCCCCCCACACACACACACACACACACACACACACACCCTCACCCTCCCCTGTAGCATAGTAATGTTCTCAGAAATTACAGTGAGGTAAACAGAGCAGGGTGTCGAAATGAAATAACCGCTACAGGGCTGTCAGCTCTAGCGAGTGGGCCATCCGTCAGTGGGAAATGACACATCGTCTCCCCACCCCCCACCCCTTGTCACTGGATCCCTCCTGTTCTCCTGGTGGCAAGGTGAAGGAATTATGTTCATCAAAGGCCCAGCGCAGCCTGGAGCCTTTCCATTAGCCTTCCACCACACTGGTCAATGGCAAGAGGACAGACACGAATGCCACACACAGACAGGAAGCATAAACACATTAAGCAAAAAAGACACAGCATAACACTGTATAGATTTGATGGAACACGTGCATAATAACTTTGAGATAGGATATATATATATATACACACACACACACACACACACACACACAGGTACACACACGCGCACACACACCTCAATTACCGCTTCATTCATAGCCTGACAGCAGAGCGTGTGCAAAGGCTGACATTAAAGGAAATTAAATCTCCTTGTGGAATGGGGCAGCCCATCTCACCTCCCGTCAAAATGCTCCTATTTCCACTCCTCCTCGTAACCTTCTCATCTGGGTATTTAGGGCTTTGTGGTGCGGAACGTCATCAAAGAGGTAACTTAGCGAGGCGGCCGTGCGTAGTTGAGGCCTCCCCATGATAATCCCCCAGCAAACGGAGCTCTCTACTATTAGCCCACGCACACAAATTACCGCTTCACATTCTGTCGCACTCTTTTACCGCGTGTACTGTCACATGCTTATAGAAGAAAGTGCTTTCAAAGTGCGTTCCCATGCGTGCACGCACACACATACTCTTGTATCATTGACTTAGCCCAGTGACTAAGTCTGTCAGTTAACTCTTTGATCCAGCCTTCCTTTCTGCATTGGAATACGAAGCCTATTTGACATAATCCTGAAAAACATCGCCTCACATAACCGATGAAACTCAAAGGAAAGCACAGCTGCACGGCTACACCAAAGGGACTTAGTAGGAGTGACACGTGTACAGTACATTTTTTGCGGGCAGATTTAATTAAGCCTCATTTACTGAAAAATCCTGTGTAAACCAAACTCTTGTGCGCTCTTTCTGAAGCCCGTAAATGTAACAAACCTGCAGAAGAAGGAGGGGTTTCATTTGGTAATTGAGTTCCTGGTTAAAGGAGAAATAGGTTTTTCTGCTTTCACGTTTAGGCACCGGCTTTTTCCCAAAGGCTTTAATCAGATCAAGCATGTCCTGTCACATAAGACGGCTAATTAATCAGGGAAGGGACCAGTCTTCTCCTCTGACAGATGGAAAGATGGAGGCAGGACACTGGTTGAGGCACTTCCTCTCCTCCTTAACCTCCTCCGTCGTCAACATAAAGCAAAACATAACAGAGTGAGACAGTGCTGCCTGTGGCTAGGCACAGGGAGTCTGTAAAGATTCTCAAAGACAGTGTTTACATGCAGGCTGCAACTGAGCTATCTCCACAACCCCCCACTGAGAAAAATACAGACTTCTGTACTTGCGTTGCTGTTTACAGTACTGCATATGCGTGTTAAAAAGATCACTGAAAATTCACCTTTCTTATCTTTTTGAGGCATTTATTTAAAGTCAAGTCAGCTGAATTTAAAGTAAAGTGAAGTATACTTGTGGTCTAGGAATAAAAACTGTATTATAGTTATGTGCATGCTTTCTTAAATTACTTCAGGCAAAAGTCAGTTAGCTCTATGACTTGCCCTTGCTTCTCTTCTTCTCTTGTTACCAGTTCTTAAGGTTAATGTGTTTAGAGATGCCGGATACAACTTAGCCACGTGGAACCAATGACATTAACATTTTTTTTTTAGCTTTAATATCATTCCATACATTTTGTATTGCTTAATTGGTATTGTTGTTTTTTATTGATCTACACTAGATTATTTTGTAGACAAGACTATAACAAATAATACTTTTCATGTATTTTTTCATTTAACCTTATCTGTCCAGGTAAGTTGATTGAGAACAAATTCTCATTTGCAATGACGACCTGTCACATTCACACAGTTCCACATTCATACCTGGAAGCTGCCCAGTACAACCACAGCCTGATCTGCCGGCCACTGAGCAGCTCCACTGGAGGTCAAGGGCCTTGCTCAAGGGCATCTCAGTGGTGGTGATGAGGGACGGACAAGTGCTGCTCTTTCACTTTCCCCACCCAGACTTTATCCTGTCGATCCGGGGACAATGTTGCTTCTTTAACCTTTAGGCCAGGACCATAGCCTTAAATATATAAATTTCAGATACACGATGGCAGCATCAAAATTTCCGTTCAAATTTATTCAAAAGATTCACATCTATTAATTGTCTTTCAGTTAAATACATTTAAATGACTGACCCACAGTTAAAATAGATTGGTACAAGATTATTCCTCTCTAAATACCTGTGTGAAGTGTATGCTAATCTTGCAGTATTTGATCATCAAATTACACTGGCCATCAACCACAGCATAGATGCTTTTTGTGATATTGCTTTTTTCCTTTGTTAGCTTTACCTTCAGTGGTTCTTGCTGCTGTTAGAGGAATGGTTTGGAGATGATGTTGATGTTGGATAAAGAAGAAATGATAAGCGAGAGCTGGTAACAGATCAGAATCTGGCTGGCTGCCTGCCTGATTGGATAGTTTACTTAGTACCTGGGAGGGAAGTTGGATTGAATACCATTTTAAATGTTAGAAAAGAACGTGCTGACGTGCATACAGCATCATAAAGATACATAATTAGAGATAAGGATGACATAATGAAGTTTAATGCTTAATTTTGAGACTGGCTGACTTGTAGCATAGATGGATGGTTGTCTTGCATGGTGGCTGCCTGGCTCAGTTTCTGATTGACTGGTGTGGCTGCTGTTTCCAGCTGTTCTACTGTAGAGCTCACAGGGCCTTCTGCTACAGGTACCTCAGGCTCAGCCCAACACCAGCTGTGCTGCTTCACCTAGCTACCAGCAGCCTCTGGGCACAACAGAGAAAACACTGTTGTACAACACACACCACACAACATTTATTATTATTTAATTTTTGTTTCTATCTCTCTTTCAAACGTAAATTGATTCACTGTCATAATACTTTCCACTCATGCAAATCCATAATGTAGCTTATACACTATCTGTCATATCTGCATATTTCATTATTCTTACACTTGTTGGTGATACATTATTTCTCATCTTTTCCTCTCCTTTCCCCCCCTCTCCTCTATCCATCCTCCCCTACTATTCTAACTCCTGGCCCTGCAGCAACAGGAGCAGGACCCCACCAACCTGTACATCTCCAACTTGCCGGTGTCTATGGATGAGCAGGAGCTGGAGAACATGCTGAAGCCCCTGGGCCACGTCATCTCCACGAGGATACTGAGGGATGCCAACGGAGTCAGCAGAGGAGTTGGCTTTGCCAGGTACAAGATAGTTATGCTGCTTCTATGGAAGCAATAATTGATTTTTAAGTAATGGATTACATTGCCCTCACACTACAGTTTGGTCATATTTGAATTCCATACTTAATGTACATGTTGTGGTTACGTTTCATGTTCCTGCCCTTCCGGTACACAGACCAGGTATGAACGCTGCAACTGTAACAAGGAATACCTTGCAGATGGGCAAATGTTACTTGTGCAAAAACATACAAATTCACAGACTGAAGTGCACACAAATGGACCCAAATATGTGCTCTGGCATACAGGCACACACTTGTACTTACTATGTGCATACACACATTCACTCTAAAAAAGACACTTGTCAGATGAATCTTGCCTCCAGGCATTGGAAACTTTAAAAGGTGATTTGTTTGGCATGCCTGTTGGCAGAGGCCTGACATCCAGTGGATGAGTTTGTCTTTGTCCGTGCCTGTGCATCAAAGTGTGTGTGTTTCTGTGTGTGCGCACATGCTTACATATGGTAGCTTGGGCCCGGACATTCTCACACATTCATGGATACCTGGAATTAACCCCCTTTTCCTTACAGTATAGCCAGAGCTGCTATATTTCCACCACCAATCCTAACACTGAGCGGTTTATTTCTTTTTCTACTTAGAAAAGTTTCCACTTTAGCTTGTTAATCCCCCAAAGTCATAAACTGCTCTGTCCTTGTCCATGGCAGCAGCCACCAGGCTCTCATTCCTCTACACAAATTCCTCCCATGTTTACCCAGAGGAGGCCACCATCTTGCAGGGATTTTTCTTAATCACCTGCTCTGGCTGAACTCCTCTCCTATTCCCTGCTCTATTACTGAGGGTTACAGCAGGACAGACAAGCATAAACACACACAAACAGGCACTTATGCACACATATGAGCATATGCACAGATAGGACTCATATACAGGTGCACTTGTATAGCAACACACACCTTAGCAGACTCTCACACGTACACACACAGACAAGTAGGCAGCCTCCTGCAGACCAACAAGCAGAACACAGCAACAACCTGCCAAAGGCCACCTGTTCCAGCAGCCCTCAGTGGGAGAACAAAGAGACATGATGGAAATGGGAAAGTGAGGTGGCAAGAGAGAGAGGGACAGGAGTGTGAAACAATGGGCAGTTAAAAATAACTAATCATAGAGGTTATGATAAAGAAAAAGAGAAGGTGATGGGAAGGAGAAGACAGTATGAGACTGAGAAAGATTGAGGATTAACAAGTTAAACGAGTGAGTGTGGGTCTCTGGAAGAAAATGTGAGAAGAAGAAAACATTATAGAGATACAGAAGGTTTTATTGTGTAATTAATAATTACAGGTACAAGCCAGAAAGAGATGTAGGCAAAGGAGTAAGAGCGAAATCAATTTATTTTATGAATTGTAGAGCTCCCGTTAGCTGTATCAACAGACAGACAGACAGACAGAAAGACAGCTGCTGAGGGTTGGGCCATGAGGGGCATTAGAGAGAGTAAACTGAGCTAAGTGTTTGTGGGCCGATCCATTACTGTTATCAGAGCCCATTACTCGAGCCCCAGCACTAATCATTGCAGACAGCAGCACCTGATGCCATTAACCAGCAGCACACAGAGAAAAGCCAGCCTGCCTCACGCCTACCTGGCTGGCTCTCTGACTGAATGGCTTCCCCGAAAGTTGGTCAAGAGTCTGTCTGACTGGTTTGTTTCCCTAAGGCTGCCTCAATGCCTGTGTGCCTTATTTGCTTCTCGTCTGCCCAGCTGTTATATGTTCACTTGCTTTAAAGAGTGAAGGACACATGGGGTTGTAGAGGAGGCAGACAATGAATAGCCAGAGGGTGTGTGAGAAGGTTGGATAAAAAGCGCAAGGGAGTAGAGAGGCGAGCGGAGCATCAACATTTCCAGTCAGAGAATCACTTGAAACTCTGGAGAAGAGTAGAGAAGAGTGATGCATTCAACTTGATGTTCAGCCCGTTTTAAGATGGACAGCAAAAACACCACAACAAATAATATCATAACAGCTTTGGTTTGGACAATGTAGTACAAAAGCACATAAGCTGTCTGTGTGTGTGTGTGTTTTTTTAAGATTATTTTTTGGGATTTTTCCCTTTATTTGACAGTGGATAGACAGGAAAAGTGGAAGAGAGATAGTGGATGACACACAGCAAAGGGCCGCAGGTTGGACTCGTACCCGGCCGCTGCAAAGGACTCAGTCTACATTCTCAGCATTTATATACATTCTCCTTTTAATCAGCTGAATGACAGTATTTTTACTGATCTAATATGTAGTTGCTGAGCTCTAGTGATGCGTTAAAGGCCAGTTGTTGTGATCAGCTGAATCACACTAGCTGGTTATTAGTCTTCCCAAACACAAGGGCAAAGGAAAAAAAGAGAGATGGGTGAAAATGAATGGATACATGGTCAGTTAGAGATGGATGATGCCAGGAAGTTTAAAAGATTACACATTCTAAAAAGAGAAGAAGAGAGGCAAAGTGAGAAAGATTTGGATGTGGATGGGCGTCAGAAATCAGACGGACGGGAAGAAAAGGAGGGCACCGAAAGTGAGAGAAATGGGGGAGAGAGAGTGGGTAACGTTGAAAGATGGAAAAGACCAAGGTTGAAAGACGGGTAGGAATGAGAGAGACGTCAAAAAGAAGAGGTGCAGACAGGACAGGAGTAAGATGGATGGAACGGAGAGAGCGATAAAAAAGCTATGGTAAAAAATGATGAAGGTAGAGATAGGGAAGAGATGAGAGACAGAGGACAGAGATGTGAGAGGCTGAAAGGATGATATGAGTGTTCTTGGAGGTGAGACCGAAAAAATCTGGAAAGCAATGAATTCTGCACCTTCCATGAGCACATTACCATAGGGAAAGGCACAGGAACCACTCAAGGCTGCATTTAAAATCTGTCTGATTTTAATATGAGTCCTTTGTGAGTCTAAATCAAAGAATCTGCATGGTAACATATTTAAACTGGGTAAAATTCATGCATGAGGCTGTGTTTTTTACAGCAACATTTTACATGGACATTTATGTTCCACAGACAATGCATTCCATGAGGTTCACATTCTTAATGTGGATGGATTGCCATTAAATTTGGCACACACATTCATGTTCCCCTAGGATGAATTGTACTAACTTCAGTGGTCCCCTGACTTTTTATGTAACACCATCATCAAATCAACATTTCAATGCAACCAATAGTTCAGTGTATGATTAAATAACTGCTAAACTAATGACAGTTCAGCACACAAATACAGTATGTTGTAGTTTCTGTTTAATTATCAAATGTTAGCATGCTAACAGCAAACTAAGACGGTGAACCTGACAAACATAATCTGTATGTCAGCCATTTGATTGTGAGCATGTTAACATGCCCAAGTACAGCCTACAGAAGCAATAGCATGGTTGTAGACTCTTAGGGCTCTATTTTAATGATCTAATAAGCGCATGGCGTTAGGTGCATTTAGGGCGTGACCAAATCCAATTTTGCTAGTTTGATTGTAGAAGAAAGGGTCCGTACGCCAGGCGCACTGTTCTAAGGGTTGTACTTAGTGTCTTTATTAATTCATAGGTGTGTTTTGGGCGTAACATGCAATAAACCAATCAGAGTGTCATCTCCCATTCCCTTGAAAAGCAAGGTCTGTTTGTACCTTAACACATTGCTATTATGATGGCAGATTTGCACCTTAATATTTTTATTTGTAATATTTTGCATGTTTGTGTGCTACTGCGCTTCCCTGTGCGCTGTGCATAAGCCTAGGTGTATTTTACTAATGCACTGTTAAAATAACATTGAAATGCTGCGTTATTGACTTTAGACCAGGATTGTATTGTTCAATCACTTCCTGCTGCCTCAAGATAGCAATACACTGAGAATTCACCTGAACGAGTGGCGCAGGTGCATTTGCTATTTTAAATGACGTGGGCGCTGGACGGTCTTAAAATAGCAAAGACACTTGAGTTGGGCCGGGCTACACCGGGTACAAGATAGGGCTCCAAGTCTTACTAACCCATAACATTAAATTCTATTGGAATGTGTTTGATATACTTCTGTACATGTGTGTATGGGCACTAGTGTCTGTGTGCTTATGATGTGAGAGATCAGAGCCCTCCTGCTGGTCAGCTGCTCGGCCCATAGACTTTTGATCCAGTGGCTGAAAAAGGGGGGACGAGTGAGTGTGCTTTCTTTGTTCTACCTCTCTTTCTCCCACTCTGGAAATTATGGTCACTACTATCCATAAGCCTAACATTAACCTTATCATACCTTCCTATCCCCCTTCTTTATTCTAATACTTCTTCTACATCCCTGCATTCATTGTGCGTGGTCTCTCTGCCGAAAGGCTGCATGACAACTTGACTCTTGATAGTCTCACTGGACTTTTTGAAATCAACAGAGTGATACTACACAACCAGCCTATTGTGCATGTGTGTAGAATTCCACTGTAAAATGGAAATAAGCAATGTTTAGTCAATCAAAACAAATAATTAAACGTCCGCAAGTCTGCTCTCAATGCGCTGAAACTCACTGTGATATATTTTGGTTTACAAATTGTCCCTTTGTGTGGATGAGAATGACATAGGTCACCTGTCTGTGATAAAGTGACTGTCATTATGGTTTGTCCCATAAACAAACCTCCATTCGGACAATAAAGCAATTTAGTACATTTACCACAAGCCCTCTCCCTTTGTGTCGTCATATTGCGTCAAGGTTAAGTGCTTTGGGTTCCAAAGGACTCTCAACCTTTGCTACAAATGGATACAAAGTATTTTTTTAAATGAAACCCTATGTATCACTTTTTGTTGCAGGATGGAGTCCACAGAGAAATGTGAAGTAGTGATACAGCATTTCAATGGAAAATACCTGAAAACCCCGCCAGGCATTCCAGGTGAGTCTCCACATATTTTGCTTTACATTGTTCTCTTTTATTTCTTTATTTAAAAAGCATCATCTTTGCAATGAGAAACCCCCTTTCTAATTCAATTATGGTAATTCCTCATCGCAGATCTGCCGGACAGCTTGATAGATTGTGTACACCGTTGTTTCTGACACCTGAAGCTAGCCGTCGTAGCTATGGTTGAATAGCTGATGGTTCTATAGGTGTCCTCCTCTTTCTCTCTCTCTCTCTCTCTCTCTCTGTCACCATCTCTTTCCTTCCCTGGTGGTGCTGCGGCTGCAGACTGAAACTTCTCGGGCAGGAGAAAAACCTTTTTAATATTCACACTCATGCCTCTCTGCTGTTCTTTGCAATCTACTTAAGAGCTTGCACTCTCCCCCTTTTTCCTTTCCTGCTCCTGCTCTCTGTTGCCATGTCCTCTGTCCTTCCTATCTTGCTTTTCTGCAGTCACTCTCAAGACAGTGGAACAAGCTGGCCAAGGAGAAAACAGTCAGTGTAAGAAAACATTTCACAAAATGGAGATAGATGTGGAGACAAGGCTGTACCACATTGTGTGTTAGCACAGAAGTGTGTCTTTTATTTGGGGTCCAAAGTGACATTACTGTCCCAAAAGTTTAAAAACAAAAGGAGACATTGGAAATGTTGGAAGAGTACCTCTCTAAGGAAGTAGGGGTGAACAGAGGTGTTAGCAAAAAGAAAAGCAAGGTGGAAGGAGAGTAAATATATGAAAGAGTCAGTAGGAAAGGGCAGGATGAAAAAAAACATGCTGCCTAAGCACTTTTGGGGCCAGTTACTGCAGCGCTCTAAGCTTCCCATGCATCCCAGCAGGACGTGGGGGCCAGACAGGGCGATACACAGGAGATCTCTTTCACCCTTTTGGCGATTTTATTAACAATACTCACACCTCCAACCAGCGGGACAGAAACAGACCCATAAATCGCTCTCCACTATAGAGTAATATCTCAGAGAAACTGGATTTAGAATCTCCATATATGCTCAGCCACTGCATAGCCAGCGGCCATTAAAGGCAAGGTGAGTGGTTATATTGAAGTTGAGCCGTAATAGGAAACCTTTAAAGCTGTAATATCAGGCTGACCTTCCCCTTTAAGGGTCTATCTCCCGGCCTCTCAGGCTTTATTATTGTTAATGGATTGTTCAGGTTTGTGCCAAGCATGAAGATTTACTGCACTGAGTGAGGGGATCCTTCTGTGGAATTAAGAATAGTTAAGTTTACAAGGTCTGCTCTGGTCTGGTGCTACTATGGTCCCTCCTGAAAGGGTCCATGAAATGTCTCCCTTTCCCAATGGCTGGATGTAGAGAGGATGAGTTGCTGTCTGCTAAATGGAGATCTCTGGACATTCCTCTGTTATCAAACTCAGATGTTACACTGCGGAGGAACCCAAGGCTGTTTCTGTTTCTCACAGAGGCAGCATATAGCCCTTTGTAGGTGTGTGTGTGTGTGTGTGTGTGTGTGTGTGTGTGTGTGTGTGTGTGTGTGTGTGTGTGTGTGTGTGTGTGTGTGTACCTGTGTGTGTGTGTGAAAACAAGTGTGCATGGTTTGTGTTCTCACTACATTTGTATTTATCTTTGTTTTTCTACATCATTGGTGCATATTAGAATTTATGTATTCTAAAGCGGGCACACACATACTATATTTGTGTGCTGACAGAGTTTGTGTGTGTTTGTGTGTGTTTGTGTTTGCGTCATGTTGGTGGTATTTCCCCAGAGCCCTTTGCTATGCAGGGCAGCTTCTTCATCCATCCTGCTTTGACAGTTCAGCGGCACCCTTGAGGGGCCCTCGCCACACACAACACAGCAGGTGTGTGTGTGTGTGTGTGTGTGTGTGTGTGTGTGCGCACAGACGTGCATGTGTATACTTGTGTGACAGCCATGACTACTACACCGTGTCCAAGTCTTGACACATATGCACAAACCATATAAGCACAAATATAGTCATGCACCACTAACTTTGACTTGAATGGAATGTCAACATCCATATATTGATAATAAAATCCCCTTTTCCCACCATTTAGCATTCAAACACATAGTTCACAAACACAAGTTTCTATGGTAGCACGCACGCGCACACACACACACACACACACACACACACACACACACACACACACACACACATGCATCACAACTCTCAGCATGCATGCACACACTTTTTCTCAATGTGGCAAGCTTGGTCACCAATCCTTTCAAGCCCATATCTGACAAGCCTATGCATTTCCAGCTTAGCCACTCAATCACACTGTGTCAAGAGGTTGTGTGTGTGTGTGTGTGTGTGGGTGTGGGTGTGTGTGTGTGCGTGTGTGTTAGAGAGATTGGGGTTGGTCTCATTACAGCTGCCCTCCTCTACTCAGGTGTGTCCAGTGGCAATACAGAAGGATATTGAGTTGTAACCTTGCTGTCCCAAACCAGGAAGTAAATATCTGGATGTCAAGGCCAGGTCATCTGTTAAATTCAACTGACTATGTGAAAATAAGTGGAAAGGAAGTCACCATATTGGCAGGAAGTTAACACTGAGTTGCAGATAACGCAACGACACAAAGAGGAGGCACATCTCGATCGTGGAGATGCTAGCAGATGGCAGTTAATGGTGGCTTAGACAGCTTCCATACACTTCCTGTTTAAATTTTAATGTAATAACATCTAACTTCCTTGTGATTACATGAGATGTTGAGCTGATATACTGTGTGGGGTGATGATAGCAGATGGCAGCTAATGATACTTAAACAGCTTCCCTATTCTTACTTCAGTTTTTAATGAAATTGTGTCTAATTTTCTTGTGGTTGCATGTGTAATTTAGATACAATGTATGGTTTAATACACTTTTAATTAGTGTTACTGTTACTTTGAGTCGGAATGAACAGAATGTTAGGTGTAATATATCAATGCTTGTAGTGATCTGACAGTGCCTTGCCTGACAGACTTGCAACATAAGTATTTAATGCGTTAAACATGATCAGCACTGTTATATTCTTTGTAAGCAATAAAACTCCATTGTAAATAATGCGGTACTTGCTGGAAACCTTTTTTAACTACTTGTCCGTGTATTCAGGTTCTACAGAAACAAGGCACTCGTATATAGATGCATCTTATCAGATATCCAGGTCAGGTTTGTTTGGCAAGGCCTTGTTTATATGACAGGTGCGTAGCTTTCGTCCAACAAGCCAGTCACCGAGGCCTGCTCCAGCCTCTCTGCTTTGCTCACGTCTGATTGTGATTCAGAGAGTGGGACATGATCGATAGCCCTGATGGAGCACTACAGCTGCTTAGCTATTCTGTGCAATGCGGTAGCCGCTCTCCCTGTTGCTGTTGCCGCCTTTGAGTGTGCATGCACCTGCACACAGATGCAAAGACATTCGCATACACTGCACTTGGATAAAGTACATGTATGCCCAGATTGTAGTTGGAGGTGAGAATAAAGTGGTATCCTTGTTTTTCAGTGCATGTGGATTTACTCAATACACAAAATAAATTAAATTTATGAAATGTGACTACAGCAATAAACCATACTGAAGTGAGCCCAACAGGGACGCATTATGATTTACACAGCAACCCTGAGCACTGGGAAAGTCAAAGGAAGTGCAGATAAAAAGTGATTTAATCCGCTGGCTCCACTGAGCCTCGCTGATTAAAGCCCTTCGTCCCACAATGCATTAAACAGCTTAGAGATGACACCCTATGGTAAATGTAATTTGAACCGGAGATACATTAGCTATTGTTTGGTTTTGGCAGGTGAGTATGTGCATCCCATATTGTGTGAGCTGTGGCAGAGGGAAAATTGCTAACATTTGATACATGTTCTGTGTTGCTCTTCGTGTGATTAACTTTAATTTTATTGTCAACTATCAAACAACAGCTAAATTAACAAGGTGTGTTTTCAGAAGGGCTAGATACAGGTAGTGTTGAGCGTTGCCAAATGACAGCACCAGACTTCAGTGAATCTAGCATTCTCACGAATGTCTCACTGTGCAAATAGAGATTCAGTCCAGACTGAATGTGCTGTAACACTGCAGCGTCTTTCTTTTCCCTTCCGTTGTGGTTGCTTACTCCGTTGTCCTGATGCCAATATGGCAGCAGAGCAGAGAGTCGGCTCCAATATTGTCCAATAGATACTGGATAAATAATGGAAACCACATCAGGGGGCAGCCATAGTGGCCCTGGAAGATGGAACCAAACGGAAACATGCAATATATACAAGCTTTTCTGCTTTTTACAGTACTCTGGCATTTCTCTCTTTAACTTTATTAGTTTTTTACAATATCCTTTTAACCACAGTAACTGTCTGTGTCTGTCCTCACTCACACTTTCAGTTCAAAAGTACCCTTTTCTAATGTATACATAAAAAGTTTATTTAGGCCGACAGTAAAAGCAATATTCTTCATCGACACTTGTGGGAAGCATTAGTGCCCCCCCTTGACTATGATTGCATATGAAAAAAATTCCAATCAAAGTTCCAGTTATCTGATTTACTCCCTTGATCTGTCAGAGATCCAGATGACAACCAGGTTTTTTTAGAACCACCGCTGCTGTCAGGCTTGTGCCAGTTTCTCAGGGGTTACTACCCCCAAGTGCTGGCCCGCCAACACATCCTGTCATTATTTGCAGAACACAAGGCCTGGGTCCACTGAGGGTGTGGGTGCTGTTGCAGAAAAAGATTCCCTCCCTGTTGGCGTCCTCACCAAGGCAACGGTGCCAAAATAGCAGAGACAGCCCACAGTATTAAAATGTCCCTCGCTGAATTAAGGCAAGTCCCAATTCACTTGGTAAGTCACAAAAAGCCCTTCTGAAACTGTCAGTCATACTTCAGTAATCCATGTTAATTTCTGCAATCCCTCCCACATTCCCCTGGCTAATAAGTGGCCTGTCAGCAGGCCCATTTCTCTCCCCCAAGGCGAGTAGATTTAACGTGTAGCCAAGTACGTTGGTGGCTTGGCTGTCAGTGCGTCTCAGACATGGCTGCTTCTCCAATTGTGCCAAAGCGCATATTTTCCCATGATGCATCCGTGTGTCATTTGTAGGTGCTGATCTGCTAATTGTTTATATGTAATGTTTTCCTTCCTCTTTTTTTTGACAGAAACAAAAGTTTGAATGCAGTATGTATTGATAATTCATCAACTGCTGCTGTCACCCAGTGCAAACTCATATTTCTGTCTCTGTTTGTGATACACAATGACAATCAGACAGCTTTTCAATAAACACTGCTACGTACGGATAATAATTATCCACCAGACATCCCTCTCAAAGGCGCTTCTCAGGATATTGTAGTGTAATGAAATCTGCCCTCTTAGCATGAACCTCACACCCCTGACTACACCCCCTCCCAATAGAGGCAGGACACACAGGAAGTTATTATTGGCATCCTCAGTAAATCAGACAGCTTCCTGAAAAAGGATCAATTTCCCCCGATGCACTTTCTCATTATAACCTTATCTCGCCCACAGACAATAATCTGGATTTGTCACGCTTTGTTTGTTTTGCCACTGAACTGTATCAATCAGGAGCGGAGCCAACGGTTAGCACAGAGCGGAGGAGATGAGGGGAGAGAGAAGCCGCTCTGAGTGGATCTGTCACTAAAATATAAAGTATTCACCTGCTGCAGTCCCCTTCCACGGAAAATAATATAAGGCCTTTGATTGGCTTCAAAGTTTGTTTAGGCAGAGGAGAGGAGCTCTGGCTCCTAGAGAGGTTTAGGCAGGAACGATTGACTTTGCTCTCCACTCAACCATGTCTAATGTGGAGAGAGACAGAATGTAGGAGAGTTACCATGAGAAAAAGATACATAACGAGGGAGACTAATAAAGAGAAATATAGCCGGAGGGTGATAGAAAGAAACATATTAGGAGCTGAGGAAATGTGACAGGAATAAGAGAGAGAGAGAGATTAAAGAGAACAGATGGAAAAGGGCAGAGAGCGGAAGAAAGTGATGGGTGGCGACGGGAAGCAGAAGAGAGAGGAGTAAAAGTTGGATCAACCCGTGCTTTCGGGAGGTTAAATTTGAGTAAAGTTTAGGTTGCTGCATTTGCAGCAGACGAGATGAAAGGATGACATTGACTGTCGACCGCTTCCTGAGCTTGACCCTCATGGCCCCGGCCCAGCTGTCCACCACCTTGATCCCCATCTATCTTTCTCCCTCTCACCCTGCTCACATCTCTCCTTGCACTGTTTGTTGTCCTTGCTTTCATACTCTCTCTCTCTCTCTCATCCCTCAGTCTCTTATCTTCCCTGTCTTTCATCCCTCACTTTCGTCTGCACGTCCTCCCCTTCTCTCTGCTCGCTATTGTATGCATCGCACACATTCCTGCTCATCCCTCCCTGATTCTCATCTATGTCACTGGATATAGCTGAGTGCACACAATATAAGTGCCAGCAAAATAAGGACCTGAGGCTGCTTTTATTATTGAAGAACATTCTTCGTCTTTTCTTTGTTTGATATGCTGTTCGTTGATCTGTTCGCATTTCTTTGATGCTGTGGATTCACTCACAGTGCGGACAGCTGACAGTTACAACAAACTTTTTACTTATTTATTCTTGGAAGTGGAGGATAAGGTTTGGTCAGTATGTAATAGTGCCTTGTTGCATACATTACTGTAAAATGTTTATACATGTATAATAAATCCTAGATTAAAAATACATTCTCTCACATTTTGCCTCATCGCCAAACAAGCGTGTTTTTAGGCACTCTGGCTTCATGGCTCTAGGAATGTGTGGGTCAGTTTGTTTACAAAAATTGGTCCAAACTACAAAATCTCAACAACAAATCCTAATGCCTTTTGGTGATCCCCTGACTTTTTCTCACGTCACCATGACGTTGACATTTTTGGGTTCCAATATTGAATGGATTGTTATGAATTCTTTTTTAGGGACATGTTGGGGGTGGTAGTAGCTCAGTCCGTAGGGAGTTGGGTTGAGTTGGGTTGGGAACCGGAGGGTTGTTGGTTCAAGTCCACATATGGACCAAAGTATCGTGGTGGACTGGTAGCTGGAGAGGTGCCAGTTCACCTCCTGGGCACTGCCAAGGTGCTCCAACACCCAACTGCTCGGGGCGTCAGCCTCACTTTGACATCTCTGCATTCAGTGCATGTATAGCCATGTATAGGTGTGTGTGTGTAATTTAGGCCTGTGTGTAATAAGTAATTTCCCCTTGGGATTGATAAAGTAAAAAGAAGAAGAAGAAATATGATCCCCTGACAAATTGTAATGACTCAATGGTTCCTTTACTGCTGGTAGCAAGGTTTATGCTGACATGCTAAACTAAGATGGTGGAAATGGTTTAGACGACACCTGCTAAACATCAGCATATTAGTATTGTCTTTGTGAGCATGTTAGCATCCTGATGTTCGCATTTAGCTCAAAGCACCACTACAATGAAACAGACGTTCAGACCTGCATAAAGACAATCAAGTCTTTGTTGTTTGGGTGTGTTGTTCAAGGTTTTGGTGAAACAATGCAACACAAGGCCAATTTCAGTGATAGATCAATGAGTTTGACATCTTATCACACATTCATCTAGTGTATTATTGGATTGTTTTTGTTTCTGCTAACATCCAGTTCTGCCCGGTGAAACACAGTTGTGGACCAATTGTTGATTTAATATCTTACACAGTAGTTGTTTAGGACTACTACTAAGAGCATGAATTGTATTCTGGCAAGCCCAGGATTTCACTCTGCTGACTTTGCAGTCATAAGCAAAAACTTCTAGGTTTTTATATTTATACTTTTCCCTCGATCTGGGCTCTCCACCACTCTTAGTAATCCTGTCCTGCGATGCACATGTTATCTTCCCAGATCCCTAGACTCCAGGTTATAGCAATCAGTCAACTTAATCTAATGCTGGACCTGAGGCAATGCATTTCTTTTAATATTCTGACTCTCAGAAGATACAGTAGGTCACTGTGCTCATAACCTTTCGGCCAGCCTGCCTGTCCACATGAATGAAGATTAAGTTGCTGAGGAGGAAAACCATGCTCCAAGTTCTCAATTCAGCAGGTTCGCTTTCTCCTTCACCTTTCATCAGCTTACCTCGTCACAATACATAATCAATTACAATGTTCTGTTTTTATTTTTTTTAACACTGTTTTAGTGTGCGCCTGCGTAGCTCACCTGGTGGGGCTCACGTTCAGATGGGCAATGTTCAGATGCTCAACCTGTTTTAACATGTTTAAAGGTATACATTTTGATGTAAACCGAAAAAGTGAGGTGAAGTCAGGTCATCTGACTAACCAGAATTGACCTCAAGACTAATTGTATCCTCTGTGTGCTTGCGTCAGGGGGGCAGGGTAACAAAAAGCAGGCATCAGTTACACTCGGCCACGTCACTGTCACCATCCCAGGACACAGAGGGCAGTGAGATAAATCTAGCTGCTTCCCCCAAAATAGAGCACGGGCTTCCATTAGAACAGGACGCAGGGTGTGTGGGAACAAGCAGAGGTCACTGTGGTCAGCAGAGTTATTTCTGTAGCGCCACCGGACCTCCAGGAGGTGACGCCCATTCATTCATCCGACTGCCTGCCAGCGGGGTAGGGGACACACACAGAAACAAAAAAATGTGTACACACTTACATGCTCTGCCAATGGACCATCAGTAGGAGTGGGACCTGTTCCATTTGATTAAATGTACTGTGATGGCGTCCGAGTTACCACTGTTTTTTTGTCACCTAGAGCTATTTGTGTTTTTCTTTATATGTGAGTGTATTTATACCAGAGTTGCCTGCTGGTGTTTGAGCTGAAGGACGATGGAAACACACCTGGCTCTGACTGACCTCATGTCTCAGACACACTGTCTCTCTGTCTGTCTCTGTTTCCTTGGCTGGCAGTACAGCACGCCATGGTTATTGGATCACGCTTGTGGTTTATTTCTGTTCCTTTTGCTGAAGTTATATAGATGATTTACGGTAGCTCGCAGACATGGATGCTCACTTTCTGTAGTTGCAAAAACACAGGCCTCAAACAAAAAGGAAAGCACTCCAAACCAGCGCTCCAACAGAATGATTTCTTACAGTCTCTGTTTCCTACCTTTGTTCTTTGAGCCTCTCTCACTTCTTCCTCTTATACATCAATGCACGCACGCACACACACACACACACACACACACACACACACTCAAATAGACACACATCAATAGTCCATTAGGAGTGTGTTGCTTTTGTTACCTCCAGCTTGGCCCTGAGACAGCCTTCAGAGTAGAGTAGAGCAGTGCAGAGCTGGCCAGGATTGCAGTATATATAGCGAGAAGTCTGGTAATTGCCAGCTTTCTGTTCTCGCTATCCTGTGCGTCAGGTGGAAAGTATGAATCTGTGGTATCTGGGGACCACCCCTGCTGCGCTGCACCGCATCTCGCTACAACTGTCTGTCCCTCCACAGCGCACACATAATAAGGGGAAAACAGAGAGCTTAGAGGCCTCAGAGAGTCCAACAACTGCCACTCTAACATTACACACTGCCATGGGAATAAAAATAAAAAAAACAGGCAGCCTACACTTAAAGGCGAGAGGCACCTAAAGATATACTGTGCCTTTCCAAGAAATCTCACTTTTCATGTCTTTCTTACTACACAGTATTATGTGCTAGATGTACATGTAATGCAGCCTCTCTGTTGAAGTGGAATATATTGTTGTTTTGTTTCACTTGCCAGAAGGCAGAACGATGGGTCAAGTAACACATAATTTGAGTGGTCCAGAAACATTGAATCACATCACAAATAAATACCCTTTAAGTCAACTAATGATAATCAAACATTTAACTGTCAATTGTACTTTTTGCTTGTACTATAACTGTAAAATACCTTGACATGAAATTAAAGGTATCAAAGCTTGAAATATCTGTTTTAAGTAGTAATGCTGGATACAAAAAAAGCCAACACATGTCATCCATGTTTAAAACCCCATCTTTCTAGTTTAATTGTAATGTTGTAAAGTTAGTTGTTTGTTCGGAAAGCATTGCGTTTCACCCTTTAATGTTTAACATTTAACTAAATGTTACAGGATTAAGAGAGTGAACTGCTCTCATGCAACCACCCTGCTTAAATAACAGCTGCATGAAGAAATGAACAATTAGAATATGAATGCACGCGACTGCAATGAGGTGATAATATGACAATAAAATGCAAGTTTATTTTCAAAGGTACAAAACGGTCAGCAGTGATGTGAAATATACAGTATTTGTGGTTAATGGGCATCAACGTGCAAAAGATGTAACTAAACAATACATCTTATTTTATATTTTATTTTACTCAAATCATTTATCAAAGAAGTGTTATTACACTGCAAAAGGCCTCGTTGCTTGCAGGCAAAATAAACAAAGATGATTTATTGTCCTTACAGCCTTGTTAATCATACCTGCAGTATGGGCTGTATAGAATTATATACTAGTGTTTTTTCAATGTGTGGCCTTTACCAGCTCTTAGCATTTATACAGGTGTTGACTTAATGGTCTTTTTGTGCAGCGGCCTGCCAGATAGCAGTGATGTAGTTAAGATAAAACTATTACTAGGTTTTCCCATCTTCTTACACATAGACACATATTTATGAATTACCTTGAGCTAGTCATATCTTTTTCAGCCTTAGACTCAATCTTGCCACAGATGCATCCAGCACCAATTTTTCAGCATGTGTCATTTGTGGAGCGGGCTTGGCGCAACGGGGGTTATTGTGTATGTGTGTGTTTTATGTGTGTGTGTGTGTGTGGGGGGGGGGGTATCCAATTTCAGGCTGCAAATAACTGGCCTTGGAGATCAAGGATTATACAACAGATTTCTAAGTCGAGCTGTATTGATTCGCTGTGCCCCTGGTGATCTCCACATTGTACCTTCTCCATGTAAGTGTTTAAGTGTTGCTGCCTTAGTGGTCCCCCTTATCAGTATCACCCCGTGAGCTATAAGGCCATAACAACTGATCCGTATAAATATGGCCTATTGTTTTTCTAGATGTCACTGGATATTCAGTGGACCAGTAATTCAGTGGAAACTATATGTGTATGGTTTATTTTGTTTAGGTTAAGGTATTATTTTTAGTTACAGGGTGGTAGCTTGTCCTATTGGCTATATTAAAATATCAGAATTAGCTAACACTTCCAAAGAGAAAAAATACTATAAGCACTTTTATTGACTTATTGGGCTTATTGTAATGTGCAATCTTGCAAACACAGAGCTGGGAAAGCAGGATCTCTCATACAAGCTACACTTTAAGCAATCAGAATTTGTTTTTTAAAATGTGGTCATGAGGACAATCGTCACATGTAGTGTGTTGTTGCTGGCAATCCTCGTCTCAGTAAATTTGTGTTGTTGGAGTCTCTCCACACTACAGCTGGTACTGATGAATGTCTGAACACCCAGATGCTGCATTTTGCCTTAGAAACTTTACGTTGGAAATTCAGATCCTTTTCAGTTTTGCACACCAACAGCATTAATCACAGCAGTTTTCATCAGTTCTAATGCCTTTTGATGTGTTGTCCCATACTGAGTGGCACCCCTCTGTGACTTCACAGTAGCCGTCAACTTCACCAGTTTGAGGTACAGAATTAAAAGTTTGTTGTCCTGCCATTTAGCCATCTGTTCTGCAACTTCTGCTTCTCTCCACTGCTTTCTCTCTCCATCGCACTCCATTCACTCTTTTTCTCTCTTTTTCACTCATACATTGTAAATCAGTGAACATTGTACAGCCACATATTGTTTGGTAATTTCTTAAAGAAAAAGAAAGCAATAAAAGCAAAAAGCCATACAAAAAACAAGATATTTAGGCAAAAGGGGGTTGAGATGGGTGTTGGGATCTGGTTAACTCGTCAAATAGGCCCATTATGGGGTAAGATCAACAATGGGGATTGATGTGTTCTAGTGAGGGGAGAGTGTGTCCAAATCCCCTCAGTTTGCGCAGCCATTACAAACGAGTGGATTAGCCGGCAGCCCCCTGCTGGGACAGTGAATGGATGAGAATGGAAAAGATGACGGAGGCTGCTCTTCTCCAGCATTATCTAGATAACAGGCCGGGGAATTCAATAAGTACCAGCCTCATCAGACCTCATCAGCTCCCCCAATTAAGCTGCACATCATGGTGGGGCTGGTTGCCATTGGTGACAGATGAGAGCCGGCATGGCGGTGTGCTTGCCTCTGCAGCAGTGCTGTGCTGCTTCACATTCCTGACAAAATTCAGGTAAAGGCATTGTGTGTGTGTGTGTGTGTGTGTGTGTGTGTGTGTGTGTGTGTGTGTGTGGTGTGTGTGTGTGTGGGACCGGTGGTTTCTTTTATTAGCACTGATAAATATCAGATACTACTAATTTACGGTCCACACTGACACTCAGGCCCACGTACACTGTACTTCTTTTGTTGATGCAGCATTGATGAGCTGCTGATAATCAGGCTCAACTTAAAGTAAGAAGGAGTTAACTTCACCACGCTGGTGCTTGTGAACCTTAGTGATATTGATGTTGTGTGTCAATATCTCTCCCCTCCCACATTACCTCCCTGTGTTCCCCCCAAGGGTCAGAAGAAAACGGCTCTCACACATCGATTCGGGCCCATTAACATAGACTGAGCAAAACAAAGTTTTTTCATCACTTCTGAGATGTTTAGGCAAGAACTAACTCAAAGTTGTTCTCCACAGGTCAACCTTTCTCTCTCGTAATCACTCTCATATCGCTCTCTCAAGGGGCTGAAAGGGCAGAGCTACTGATGCTAGTATAAATAATGCTGAAGAGTTTGCTGTGTCATTTGTCCCTAAAAGAGGAATGTGCTATCAAACTGCCATCATACTTTGTTTTGTTTCAAGTGGTTAACCCTCTAATCATCTTTCAAAATATTATCTTATTGTATTTTGCTTTAACAATATACTCAATTGATCCGTTTAAACTTAATTTGAAGGCGTTAGAGAAAGCGTCTAATAGTGATGACACATGCTAGATGCAGTAGACCCGTGGCAGACCCGTAATGATGCTGTGCAAGTAAATTGCAAAAGATTGGCTGCATTGTATTTTTTTTAATTACCCTGATCAGAGCTTTACAATCTAAACCAATTTAAACATTTCAGGAAATAAGCCAGGAAATATTGCAGTTTCCTTAAAAAACGTTGATATATTCTGCACTAAAAGATGCCACTTTTTTGTCAGCAACTTTGTTTTAGAAAGACACAGGGAAATTAGTGTCAACACAGCTCGAGAAGAAAGAGAATACCTAAGGAATGAATGAATGATGAGCCATGGGAATGTCTGCTGTGCTGTTTGAAGTACAGGGGTCTGTCAGACAAAGCGCAGATGAGTGGGTTAGACATCTTACTTTGGACCTATCTTTGACTTTATAGTCTTAAGAAGCTGGCTACACGGCGAATCTGAAATTAACCAGCCAGTTCATAACCTTGTCTGTGCTACTCATGTTTTCCGTGCTTATGAGAATACGAAAAGACTATAGAGATTGCGTATAATATAATATTGTACAGGGAATTAGTTCTAAATATACGTACTGTTATGTGTTTACTAAGGGTGTGACGAGATCTCGTTTTACGAGATATCGCGAGATTAAAACGCGACGAGATTTCTCGTTGAGGTGAAAAGTTGTCTCGTGAGGCGATGTGATGTCAGCGTGATGGAGCGTGAAATTACTATTGAAGATCCTTAGCAGTACTTTGGTTATTGATACACTTACTGTTTGCATTTAAAGTGTTATTTTTCTGTTATTTACACATTTATTTTATTTATACTGTTTATTTTTTTATGTTCGGTTTGTGGAAAGGAGTTAGATTTCTCGTGTGAAATTGTACAGGGCAGAAGCCAGTTGGTAGAGTTTATACAAAACATTTTTGCAGTGTTTGCGTCCTTTACTGCATATAATTCATTAAAATAGTAAAAAAAAAAAGTTAAATAACATTCATCATTAATAGTTGATTTCAAAATGCACCTAAATTGTTTTGCATTTTGTGATTTTTCAGTTGAATAAAAAACTATTTTCCATTCATATATTTCATGGAGGATTTCTTTAAATTTTTTTAAAAAATCTCGTCTCGTCTCGTTCTCGTGAACCCAATCTCGTGATGTGTCTCGTCTCGTGGAGTAATCGTCTCGTCACACCCCTAGTGTTTACTAATAGTTTCATAAAATAATCTACTCATACTTCCTATCTCACTTGAAGGTTAATAATAGCCTTTAAACAAGGTTAAAAATGTAACACAAGTGACAGCACAGCATCTGTCAGTTGAGTTACAGTAATGAGATTACTGAAATGAAACAAGATAAAATAATCTGTTGGCAGTATCACTTTTAACACACCATGTCCAACAATGGCACTCAAGATTATTTGGGTAGTAGCAAGAAAACAAAGAAATGATAGTGTCTTAAAATAGCTGAAAAATGTGAGAAAATAAGGTAAAAGAGACAGAGGATGTCGATGAGAGTAACAGATACAATTTTTATGAAGGTGGTGCATAGTGCAGACCTTCTGTGTGTGTGTGTGTGTGTGTGTGTGTGTGTGTGTGTGTGTGCGTGCGTGCGTGCGTGCGTGCGTGCGTGCGTGTGTGTGTGTGTGTGTGTGTGTGTGTGTGTGCGTGCGCTGCTCTTTTGAAAGTTAAAGAGCAAAGAGAGCTGCACCTGCAGCTGCTATCAACCGGTGGAAAGCTCCTTTCAGCACAGCTTTAATTACAGTCTTTGCAGCTCTGCTTGGCTCAGACAGGCTGGTCTCAATGCAGCCAACCAAATCCTCTCACACATAGCTGCCTTCCTCTGCCACAGAGTCGCCTGATCCCTAATCAGCCACGGTGCCACTCTTCATCGATCCCCAATCAGTTACAGTAAAGGGGAGGCTATGGAACCCCCCTTTCCGTACCCCTCCCCTTGCCCCTTCTCCCCTTATTAGTCAGGTTCCCTGCTTTCATTGACCATAAATCAACGTCACTGGCAGCATTGATCGTCAATCACGCCCAGTGACATTATTGATCTTGCTGGTCCCTCGGCTATAGGCCTGCCCTCGGCCCACATTGCAGCCCTGCTGTGGCGTATTGATCCCCCTCAGATACAGTATTGAGGGCTCTTTATTGATAATTCATTTATTGTGTTGTAATTTCATTTTCTTTCCTGTCCATACCGATGTTATTGGAAGCCCCCACGGATGAAACCTAGTTAACAAACACACAGCCTTTTTTATTCTCCACCATGCTACACTGACAGATGTGGCTTTCTTGTATTTGCAGCTTGAAGCATATTTTCCGCCTCAGTTTAAATGTCATTATCAATCTGCAGTCATTGTTAGCCTAAAGGTCAAATGACCTTACTTATGACAAAAATAAACCATTTGTTTCAATCACAAACACACCGAACATCCCGTTTTTTTTTCATGCTGACCAACAACAGAGGACTGGTTGTAATGCGCTCTGAGTGTGAATTTGTGTAACTCCATGAATGTCAAGCAGTGTGGTGCTGGAGAACACCAAACATGCTCAGCAAAAAATTTGTTCTTATAAATAAACCTAAAATTATTTTTGCTGTAACATTATGTTGAAGCTGTTTAATGCTGAGTAAGAGGGTTTGAATGCTTGATGTGAATAAGGAATCTTCACAATATACTAAACCCATGCTTACAAAACATAGACTTCCATGCATCTTCTAAGGTGTACTTGCAGATCTGATTTATTTTGATAGTGTCATATATATATATACCCATAGATATTTGCAGTAGGTCTGGTGGATGGGTAGTTCTGTTGAATTACAAAGCCCCCATCTGTATGATTCATCTCTGTAGATGGTAGGTTTCACGGGTCACTGGAGGCGTTGGCAGTGTTATAATACTCTGCTAACAGGGACAGAGCTGGCTTCACTGTCTGCCCACACAGGCAGTGACACAGACAGTGACAGCAGTAGTCATCCCCCACAGGCAAAGTACAGCAACAGCTGCTCTTAAGTCAGTCTGCCACAGCCAAAACGGTTTGCCATGAAAAGAGAGCTCCGCAGGCCAGGACCAGTTTAATGCCCCAAGCCCACAGTGAACCAATGAAGGTGTACTTTTATGAATTCCATAAAATGTCATTCTCAGTATTTGTTGTTGACAAAACCTTAAAGCTGAAATAATTTTAGATGTATCACCGCATAGCTGTTTCATCAATTCAGTGATAAAGAAGTGATGAAGACCTTTAGGATGAGTCTCCAAACCAAACAGCCCA
This sequence comes from Etheostoma perlongum, assembly GCA_026937815.1. Classification (NCBI taxonomy): domain Eukaryota; kingdom Metazoa; phylum Chordata; class Actinopteri; order Perciformes; family Percidae; genus Etheostoma; species Etheostoma perlongum. The sequence goes on along the minus strand of CM049384.1, from coordinate 10,025,361 downwards.
TCTGCTTGGCTCACTATTCGTCTGTGAGGTAGTGATGTCACATAGCCGATTGCACATTTTGTTTTCTTAGCTGGGATCTTATTTCAAATCCACTCTGTAAATAGTTTTTTTTTAATCTCATACTATACTCTTACAATTTTGAAGCAACCACAATGCGGCTTCCTGTAATTGCGACCCTGGCCAGCTGTGTAAAGCGGCCTCGGATACTGAGACCTACTGCAGCAACAGCAATGTTGGCATTGTCGAGCAGCATGTGTGGGTTTAGCATTAGAAACATCTGCCATGGCCACTTTAAAATTGCAGCTGACTACAAGAACCAGCAACACTAAAACTATGCCATTTGGAATGAATGCGGTGAGGACTGTCTGCATAAATGTTATGCCAGTATATGGATGGAAGATTGTGAGTTGTTCATTAGTGCTGGAGCAACACACATCCACTAACTTTGACTCACTCACACAACTCTGTCTACTCTGTTGTTTTTAGTAATTTGTTTACTCACTATGGAAACCTTAGCGTCGGGAATGGCAAGTGGAATTAGCTGATTAGACTAAAATGAATTTCTCGTTTAACTGATACCTCAGAGCGAGTCTCACAGGAGTTGGCTAGCAGCTGAAAAAACACCGCCTGTTTGGTATTGCACTTGCTGTTCTCACTTTTACTGTATGAGAAATTTAATTCAGAGTCAGTGAGGCGCAACCATATTTTCATCTGCTAAAATAATTACAGCTATATATATTCAGAATCTTCTTCACTTTTTCTGTTAGATCATTTCACATCAATGCCCGCATCATTCCTGGTATACCTCTTATCTTGATTTTCAACTGGGGACGTCTGTGCTGTGTTCTAGTTTTGTTCCGTCCTCCGCCATGTGCCATACTACACCAAGAGCGTCTGATGCGGAGCATCCTGCAACCTGACTCGCAGATGATATTGTCTCTAAGTACTTTACAGAACAATTATGTGTTTATTAAGCTAGTATCTACCTTCCACTCCAAGCTCTCCTGCAATTAAACTTTATCCCTTCTTATTTCTGGCGTTGTAAAAAAAGATCTGTGATGTCTTATGTTTTTCCAGGAAATATATACGATTAGAGGGTGTCTTTTGGTAAATTGACTGGATACTCTTGCTGTTTAACTTGCTGCACATGTGTCCGAACGCCCCAGAGAGACACTTCACTTGCCTTGAAAGGCCATTGCTCATGGGGGTTTGCGGTGTACCTAGAACACAGCGCAGACGTGCCAAGTGGAAAATAGCGATTAGAAAAGTGATGTGTGCCTGTTTTTACATGTAAGTAAGTATTCCTATTCCCATAAAATGGTCTTAGTCAATTGTAGTTGTCTGCTGCGTTTTAGACCGACTGTGTGCCAGACACAGATGAAACTCATCCATCAGCTTTATTTATTTGAATCTGGTGTGCGACCAGAGTCTGCTCAACGGTGCATGAATAGATGAATAGATAGAAGAGAAGAGAACAGATATAGATAGATAGATAGATAGATAGATAGATAGATAGATAGATAGATAGATAGATAGATAGATAGATAGATGGATAGATAGATAGAAAGAAATTGGGAGAGAGATGAGCAGACAGCACATAACCACGACAGAGAGAGATGTGATCGAGGGAGACGGACGGAGAGAGTGAGAGATGGATTAGCATGTCAGAGACTCCCTACATAACATTACTCTTGTTAAGTGTGCAATAGCTCATCGATCAAGCTTCTACCGCCCACATCCAGGGCTCTTTCCTTTACTTCCTTTCCCGTAATCCATAATATCATCTCAGGCCTATACTGGCTGGCGTGCTGCAGGAGCGCTCTGTGGGAAAGTCTGAGCAAGAGCTGATCAATAGCCATAGAGCATGTGTACCAGATGCTGAGTGAGAAGCAATGCATTGTTGACATCCTTCCCCCTATACTAATCTCACTCATCTATATAGTATGTATCGTAAAGGGGTGGAAACTGGACTGCGGTTGTCACTTAACATTGCTGAATCTCTCTACCCTCTGTCTCTTTCTGTTACTGTCTCCCATGTCTTTTTGTCTCTTTTTTGACACTTATCTGTCTTTCCATCTATCTCCCTCTTCTCTTTGTCTCGCTCTCCTCTCAGCGCCCCGCTCCATTTATCAAGCGGTGTCACTGAGTCATGTGTGCCGTCCCTGTCAGCAAAACGGCAGGCAGACTGTCTTCATTTCCACGCTGAAGGATTCGAGGCCAGCGTAGCAGTTGTGAGAGCTATCGACTGGGATCTGTCAAATCCTTCCCTGTAGGGAAGCTGCTGTTGACTGCCTTCCTGGTTGGCGGCCATTCTGAGCTTGCCTGTTTTACTGTGAAAATGGCGGCATATACTGTATGCTACTCCACCATAGTTTTCCAGTCATTTGTTACCATATTACCACTTCATCTTTATCTATATCTAGAACACAGTTCCTTGTGTTCCCTTCCTCCTCATGTAACTGTCTGTGTCTCTCTCTCTCTCTCTCTCGTACTCTTTTTTCCTCTTTCCCGTAAGACACAGCCTCCTCAGTCTGGGCAGACAGGTCAAGCTGGCTGATGGGAATCCGACAGTTGTTGATCCAATTAGAGATCCCTTCGAGCAGCGTCAGAGTACCACAAAATTTCAATAAAATACCGTCCTCTCTCTTCCTTTTCCCTCCACACACGCCCTTGCAGTACAACACAGTGAGCCATCCAAATTCATTTTCAGGGATTTTTAGCTCATGGAACTTAAAGCCAAGAACCTGTAGAAATCTTTAACTAAAGTTGTCATTGAGAACTGGAAAGCTTCCTTTCACTGAAGCTTTTCAAATTGATATATTTTGGTTTCAAATTGATATATTTTAAGTGACTGAACAGTTCCCTCTGTTCGTCCTCTCTAAGGCTTTGCACACACCAAGAGCCAAACCAAGGCCAACCCAGTCTGCCTCCAAGCGCTTGTGAGAGGCTTCTCCACTGTCTTGATGATGAAAAGCTGGCAGTTTTATTGAGAAAACCCCTTTTACCCAGTCCTTCTGCAGCTTGTGGGCATTCCTGCATTGATTTCACCATTCAGGCCAGACAGATGTACAGTCCAATTCTGAATGAATGAATGTATACTGTGCTGACACTGATGTCTTATAATGCACGTGCAGATTTGCATTCATGGATCAAGATGTTATTCAGCTGGCCTTGCGAGACCATCCGGAACACACGCAAGCTCTCTTTGTCTACAGATCTCAGAAAGAAAAGGAATGGTGGGATCTGGTGTTCTCGCAGTGCTGACTGTTATTCTGCACACAAAGGGCTGATTTGCCCCAGATGCCGGCCCATAGGAAACAACACTAATGATTACTTACGCAATTCTGCAATAATAAGTGAAACTTGCAGCAAGCTTCAATTTAAATGGCTGTTGTAATTACACTCTCGTACAGAAGTACATTTGCATGCACTTATTGGTTCATTTTACTGGGTGGTAATGTGTCTATTGGTGAGCAGAAAGCCATGACAATCTCTTCAGAGCCAAATGCACAGTCTGGAGTGTGATTGAGCCGAGGCTGTGATCAATGATGATCAATGAACGAGGCTAGCAGCACAGACATCTTACTCTCACTGTCTAGCACCGCTCCTCTTGCTTTTGTGTGTATGTGTGTCTGTGAGTGCACACTCCACACATGCATGTGTGTATGTCTGCGGTCACCTCTCGTTAACGTGTTTACCAGTTCTTATGGCAACCCACATAAAAAACAATTAGAAGTTCCCGTAGAGCACCTTGTAAGTGGCTGTTGTTGACTTGTTGTTGACTTCGGACCAAAAGCACTTTATGAATTTTCCCATGATTTAGGAATATGATATGATCTAGGAGCAGCAAATTGGTTTATGACTGAACTTTTCAAGCAACCTCCTACAACACATACATCGACTGGAGCCATTCTGAGATGTGTTGTACTTGGAGCCTGTGACCAAAAGACGCAGCATCAGCAAGCTAGTATGAGCAGCCAGTGGCCTAGTTTATTCTGGGCTGTGCCAGTGATGATGGTGTGTGGTTAGAGGTCTATCAAAGGTTTTTAAGCTGGCAGCAGTTTGCATTGTGTGTGTTTGTAGGTATTTCTGCATGTTTTCCAGGCTTAAAGCAGATACTTTAAGGGCAGAATGTGTGTGTGGGTGTGTGTGGGAGGGAGGGAGGGAGTGTGCATGCGTGCGTGCGTGCGTGTTTCAGGGCTATAGAGGGGTGAGTGTGATCACAGGTTGTGTGGGGTGGTATGAGGCTGTTGATCTTGGGCTGGAGTCTTAAACAAATTGGCTAGAGCGATGTGGGAAGTGGGGATGTAGTCACAGGGTTAACGTCAGCATGCTCTGTGTCAGATTCTCCAAATCTCTCCAATAGCTAATTATCTCCCAAAGTGCCAGAGGAGAGGTTTGGAAGAGCTTTTGTTGTTTTTCTTCTGCAGCGTCTCTCTTACTTTCCCTTCTTGGCTACATTCTCCTGGGCTGACTCTGGAAAGTTTGGTCCCATAGTAGACCCTAAAGCAACATAAACATATTTTGTGTTTTTCTTAGTTTTTTGGTTGTTGTTTTTTTTATAAAAAGTTTGTTTGCATTTGTGTGGCCCTAGAGTGCTCTTTTAGCAGCACGTACACACACACATACACACACAATTTAGTTTGTACTGATTTTCTTATCTAAAATGTAAATGAACATGATTATTTTAGCTCATTGGCTCCCAAATTATTTCATTTAACTGGAAAACTCCCTTGTCATAAGTTCACTTGATTTCAGCTTGTTTTATTGCTATCACTACCTTGTCAACCCTGACAGCATTTCTTTCTCTCCTGTGTTGCGATGTTGTATTATTATGAAGGCCCAAGCGCCTCTCACAGGAGATTAAAGCATCAACAATTCTCTCGGTGGGTGTCATCTCTGGCATGGCGTGATGAAAGGTCCCATTGCTCACCTCTGGCAGACAGCCCCGCCATTGGCCTGTGTCGTCACAGAGCAGCCGTGTCACGAGCTGCCAGGCCTGTAATGTGAATGCGATGACAGGAGAGCCGTCAGGTCCCTTCTAAGCCACCAGGTGCACAGCAGTGGTTCAGTGTTTGGAAAAGCTCGCCAGCTCAGTATGTATTGTTCTGTTGCTGGACTGTACAGCCTTTACAGAGGGAACGAGTGTTTGATCCTGGCGTAGATTCTCACTCTGCCTCTGTTTTCCCCTTGTTTTTCCCACCGTTGCTCACCTGTTTCTCTTATCTGTTTCACACAGCTTCAATTTTTTTGGTCTGTTTTTTTCTCTCTCTCTGTACCACTGTGTTTCTTTTAGTTTATCCAACTGTCTCCATTCCCCTCTCTCATCTCTGCACAGTCTGCTTCCAAAGAGATTCCAATCTCGCTGACGCAGACTGAAAAGGGGACGGACACTGTTAAGACCCCCAGATCCCCAGCCAAGAGAACCACTCGTTTCTCACGAGAAAAGCTCACTCTTTTACTATCTTCCTTCATTGAGCCTGTCTTTCTTCAGCTTTCTCTCTCTCTCGCTCTCTCTCTCTCTCTCTCTCTCTCTCTCTCTCTCTCTCTCTCTCTCTCTTTCTCTCCAGTATTTCATTGAGAGTCCTCTACCTGAATCCATTTCTGTCTTTGTTGGTGCTCACCTGCAGCTCAAGTGTGAGAAAGTGCCCTTTGACAAGTTATCTTTATAGCAGCATAGGTCATGGCAACACTTTCATCAACCTTTTATCAGTGATTATGCATATAAAAGGCTGTTGATACAGAGGCAGCTTAGATGAGGTATCAGTACAGAGGGATTTTCTTTTTTTCTTTTTAATTACAATAATAACTGCTATTTCATGCGCTGTTTTCCTGCTGGTTGTTGATTGACACTTGTCAGCTCTGTATTGCGGTATCTTGTGTCAAGTTCTTTGTTACTTTTGTTCTTATCGCATTAGAAATGGTTAGAGTGCCTCCAGTGTTCGCTCTGGAAACAGCAGTATTGATATCTATGACAGCCTCTACTCAAACAACACACCCCTAGTGAGACGCTTGCACTGATGGTTGTGTAGTGGAAGAAGGCTTAACATTTCAAATTAAAGAATATGCCTGTTAAAGTAAAACATGGAGGGATTACGCATCAGAAACGCCTTCTAGAAAAAAGCTTTGGCTGACAGAGCGGTTTTGCATTGCCATCTCTGAGGTATTTACAAGAGCGATTACTGTGATTATTATTTCAACAATACCCTGCAATGCTCTTTCATGGGCTGCCAGCCTGGGCTGGGGTAGCAAGGGCCTGCCAACATCGTTGGTCTGGGAATTTTTCTAGGAGCTCCATAGGAGGGCAGAGAGGAGAGAGGAAGACGGGAGGAGGGAAAGACAGAGATAAGATGGTAGAAGAAGAAAAATGCACCTCAGTTCAGTTCAAAAAGGTCTCTGTCCTTCTGATGGGTCACAGGAGGAAGACCTCCTAACGTGGTTTTGTCCTTTCTCCCTCTCTCTCTCTCTCTCTCTCTCTCTCTCTTTCTCTCTGCAGCCCCCACAGAGCCTTTGCTGTGCAAATTTGCCGACGGAGGGCAGAAGAAACGCCAGAGCCAGAGCAAGTACCCTCAGAACGGAAGGCCGTGGCACAGAGAAGGCGAGGTAAGTTACACCAATGAAGCTGTCCTCCATATACATGTCACAGTAGTAAAAAGAGTGTATTTACTCTCACACAACTGAAAAATAGTCTTTCATACATGGAAGCTGCAGATCTCAACGCATACTAAATCCTTAAAACAAATTGAGTAATTGACTAATCGCAAAGTCAATTTACCAGATTTACTCTGTTTGGGACGGTCTCTAGCATTGAGACAGGGGTTACAGTTGACTAAACTCTTTCCATGCCATCATGATGACACTCTAAACAAGGCAGTTACATTTTAGGTAATGGTATTTCTTTAGGCCCCATCCTGCTGACAAGGCCCTTTGAGAAGTTGCCAACATCCGGCTTTATGTAAACCCTTACTGCCTGTCATTTGTATTTACTTTAAGGTATAGCAGCGTAAAATAAATAAATAAAAAATATCCCATATATCAATCAAACTGCCCCGGGATGTATAGGCGCTGTCACATAAATTGCATCTCAAGCCAAACGCCCCACTGAACACATATATTCCTGCCATACATCAGAAACCATATGTATACAGTGCTATGTTAACGTATTAATTGGCAACATGTGGAGGCAAGGTTAAAGTTGCTTCGTATTCTACCAACTAGCTATATCGGGAAGGACACACAGAGGAGACAGGTAGATGAGTGCTTCAGACTGGACTATATGGAATATGGTGAACCCACATACACACACACACACACACATTCAGTGAGGCTGACAGTTGTGCTGAAACTGCAAGGTAAGGGAGACCAGGACAGATGAAATGTTTGTCCTTCAGAAGAAACATGCTCCGTGTGTGGATGGGAGAGTTGCTGTGTTTGCGTGTTTGTGTGTTTGGAAGGGGCTGGTGGAGTATTACACTAGCCGTGTGTGTTTGTGTCTGTCTATCACATGTTCAGCAGCCCTAACACCTATAAGCCAGTGAAGCGTGTTTAACCTAAATCACATTGCTACATCCCTTCGCAGGCCCACACATTGACAGGGTCAGCTCAGTTGACTGGAGTTAGAGCGAGAAGATTGTGTATATATGAGTGTGTGTGTGTAATAAGGATAAAGGAAAAAATCCTACACTGCCAAAATGGAGGAAACCCTCCTTTTGGCCTTCTGTTGTATTATTTCACACCTATTACCTTTTCTGCATTAAACACACTTGATCCTTTGAAACTATACAGCTGCGTACCGTGTCACACTGATCCTATTATTAGTATATGTTTATAGACTAGTAATTTGCTTTTTCCAAATACGTTCTGGAGGAAACATACATTTCATTTAAACATTTTTCCCTTCCAGTCATATTGAAGAGGTCATGGCAGGTGGCACAAAGCACAAAGGACTTTAAGACTTGAGACCTCATGACCGCCTCATGCTATAAGTCATCATTGACTTTTACTGACATTTATTAAGATTACAATCTTTCTGTAACTTTAAAAGAAGTACTAAAAAAGATTTTGCAGTTACAGTTTGCAGGTACTGTACAATAAATTAAAAGCATTCCTCTTTATTTGGATAAAAAACATAATTCGATCAGCAATAATGTCTTTGCTAATGTACTGTAGATCAATTTTATATGAATGTAGGTTCAAAGTGCCCATATTATAAAAAATGTTGGGGTGTTATTTTGTGTCTCTGGTGCTTCCACATGCATACAAACTTGAAAAAAAACTATCCATGCTGTATTGAGTGAGATCAGGGTTTCTGAATGTGTCCTGCATTCAGTCTCCGGGTGAGCTGTTCAAAATCTGCACACCCTTCTATGTAACTAGCCGAGACGATATGGCTAACCGTAGCACATGCTAGCTCGTTCTCAATGGCAAAACACTGCTACAGCATGCACTAGTTCACCATAATCTACAAAAGAACTACTTACGTGCCCCTGTTCAACAAGTTCCACACTTGTTCCACAAGTGTGCCCTTGTTTAGAAGAAGTCTCCCAGCTAATCCTGCCTTGTAGTGACCAAAGTTGGAGAATTATCTAGCTGATGTGGTCTTACCTAGCTACTGCCCATGTGCGACTCCCAACAAAGGTAGTATAGAAGTGAGATGTCTCATTCTGTAGCTAAAACAGAGACCTAAACTCACAGGGTGAAAACAGGATCTGCAACAATGTGCGGTACAACAAAAATATGGTGTTTTTGTAAAATAAAACCATAAAAACCATAACCTTATTCTGGTACAACCTGATAATACAATTATGAACCTGAAAATGAGCATAATATGGGCTCTTTAAATGAATAAATAAACGGCATCACATATACAGTAGGGAGAGAGAAGAAAGAAAGTGAGGAGGGTAAAGAGCATTAAATCCTATATTACGAATGTACATGTGTACTGTACATCTTAATGATAATAGTGATCACCAGTTCAAAGAATAAGGTTAAGTTTAGGTTGAGATTTTAATGCTTGGCATATAGCAGAGACTATTAACATAAGGGTTAAAGGACTCAGCTTCATTGAAACCTGGTGTGAACATGCAATCAGATACTGGATATTGATATCTGAACACACAGTAGGTATTTGCATTCACACCTGGTATTAATAAGCATTGTCATTATCTCCATTCTGCCCACAGTGTGATCTGTCTTCTGTAGCGTTTTTCGTTTTACTTTTTTCGATTAAAGTGACCTTACATTCACACCTGGCTAAAATCTGAACAGAATGAAAGTCAGACAACCTCCAGATATGGTCTGCCTTGTGTGTGTGTGTGTGTGTGTGTGTGTGTGTGTGTGTGTGTGTGTGTGTGTGTGTGTGTGTGTGTGTCCTTCTAGTCATTGATCAGTTGTACAGGCAGGGCATGGGAAGATGGGAGATAGGTATCACATGTTAGTCCATTTATCAGAGCTGAAGCAATTCCTCACCTTGCTCCCAAGTGGTAGACAGATGAAGGGGAGCAACAGCCCACGCCATCCACGACTCTCTCTCCATGTCTCTTTACCTTCTCCGTCTACAGTATATTTCACTCTGCCTGTACTCTTTCTCTCACTCTCCTCTCTTTAAGCACTCTGTCCTTCTTGCCATCTTCCCAGATCCCACAGCAACATATGGAGGGAGAGAAAGAAAGAGAGAGGGAACACATTGCATGATCAGTCAGGAGTTACAAGGGGTTGAGTGCTGCAGGGTTTGCTGATGGTGAGGATTGAGAATAATATGACAGATTTTCTTGTAAACTACCCAAAGTGGGAGTCTAGAAAGTGCTGTCTCATGCTGACAAACATATTAGTCACTGCATTTTTACTGCTGCACACATGCAGACAGACACGAGTGCCATGGGTGCTCATTTTTTTCTCTCTCTCGCTCTCTCGCTCTCTCTTCACTTCCCAGCTCTTTTTCACAAACACACACTCCTACACACAAAACTTTCAAAGTCACACTTCTCAAGCACCTACTCTAGAAGAATAAGCGAAGATGAAAAAAACATTTGGCTTTCCACTCTGTGTGAAAGCTGGATGTTTTTGCGCGTGTGGCCGCAAAGATACGACGGCTCGGCTCAGTTTTCCAGCATAAGAACAGTACAGCACAGGTGTCCTTACAGCTGCCTAATATAGGCTGCCCTCACCTGACCCTTTTTCAGGATCTGTGCGTTGAACAAATGGATGCTTAAAGTACATTTAGCAAAATGCATTCATATTTATATTGAAAATGCATTAGTAACACAAAATAGATTGTGTACAGCCAAAAGCACAGATAAAAGTTCTTAATACAAGATAATTTCCAAAACTTGAGCAGCAGCCACAGACTCATTCTGTGCTGCTTTTTTTTGCCACGACCCAGCTGTCATGATACCACATTATGTAATTATTTTTGGGTATCATTATGCAAACTCTTTTAACTTTAAAATCTTTGGCTAGACGTTATCTGATAAATCATCATATTTACTTAATAAAGTAAGGAACTGTAACTCTGTTTAGCATGCAAAAAAATGAACATTTGTACTTTAGCTACTCCCTGTTTGAAAGCCTAGTCTGTTTGCGGCATCTTTTCTCAGGGTCAAGCTTTGTTCACAGGACTTGTATAGTATCAAGCAGTTTTTTCAGTCTTAAATCACACTCAGTCATAAAAACATACACAGTCTGTCTCTGTCTTTTCCTTTCTCTTTACGGCAGAGCCAAAAGCTGACTGCATCAGTAATGCATTGAGTAAGTCATTGGCCATGCAGAGTCTCCGGTCAGGAGCTTCTCTGCTGTGGAATTCATCAGCACATGAAACCAAGGGCAGCACTTAGGGGAGTTATCAGCCTCATCAGACAGCTGCCACGGCTATTACCGCGCATATGAACAGACACTCGCACACACAAACATACAGTCTTGATCTCACATTTAATGTAAAGAAAGTGTATAAATGCACGCACGGTGACTTTTGCACATATCAACTCACAGACAGGAACATCATTAAATGCTGAAGGTGACAATACACAACGTTGAATGTATTTAAATAACATAAGGTCAAGTCCTTTCATTGGCCTATACAGCTTCACATGAAATGTAAAAGCCTTTTTTAACTAGTGTAGTTGTGCAAAAGCACTCTCACAGAAATTCAACAGAAGGCCGACCACCACTCACGCATACGTCCACACGTCTCTATTCATTGGATGTAGAGTCTCTGTTTTTGCTCTCTGGTGTGGGTTTGGTTTAGGCACACTGATCCCTCTTGCTCCTCTGAGCAAATATTCCTTTACCAGTATAGCTCAGTGTAGGTAGCCCTCTGGAGGAACAAGGGCAAAAGAAGTGGTATGGAAAAACGAGAGGAGGGTAGATTAAGAGATGAGGGATGGTGGAAGGTAGGGAGAGAAAGGAAGAGAACACAAGATGATGGAGAAAGAAAGAAGACAGATGGAGAGAGACAGAGAGAGAGAGAGAGAGAGAGTGTGTGTGTGTGTGTGTGTGTGTGTGTGCATGTGTGTGTGCGTGTGTGTGCATGTGTGCGCGCTGATGAAATCTGCCGTCCTCAGCAGCCTACCGTTAAAAGAAATCGGATTAGCTCTCCTCCGGGAGAGAACCTTCAGGAATGCAGATGACGGATTGCGGCGCACAGGTTTCTTTCCTGGACTCTAAGAGGGCCTCACACACACGCTTACACACACACCATCAGCAGACAAAGAACTCGGTTTTCCGTTCACTCCTTTTCTCTCCAAAGGGCATTTCTTTATTCCCTCTCATTCATAAATACATGATTGTACGTGATCAAAATAGAAAAAAAGAGGCGTCCTCAATACTAATTCTCTTTGTCCTATTGACGAAAGCTTTTTCCTACATTGGTTTTGTCACCGGTCAGTTTTTTCTAATCAAAAATGACTTGATTTTGATTTGATTAAATTAGTTTTGAACACAAGGAATCAGGGTATACATCGCTTTATTCCCTAAGTACAATAAAAGTACAGCAAATTATCTTGGTGACATTGGTGCAGGAACATATTGACAGAGACATTCAGAACAATGTAGTGTATATATACTGTTCCACTTAGACCAACATATTAATCTTATCTAGACAAAGGTACAGTCAGACTGGAAAACAGGGGAAACAACAAGTTTGGCTCTGTCCAAAGGTTAAAAAAATTAAGCTACCAGCACCTCTACAGCTCTCTATTTAACACATTCTATTATTTGTGCTAAAAACTAAAAGTAAAAACATTCTTTTCATCTACTCTAAAAAAGAAATTGAACACATTTTCTAAAGCACTGAACTATTATTTTAAATAGAAAAATACAGAAAAAAATAATGTAATGATTAATAATGTTTATGTCTTTTCATTTGTCATATTTTCCCTTCTTGCAGTTTAATGCCATGTCATATTTCTTCTGATCCAGCTCTTTTAATTTGTGATTATTCCTGTATTTTCTTTTTTCTTTCAGACTGGCATGGCGTTAACATATGATCCCGCTGCAATGCAGAATGGGTAAGAGCTTGACGGTCAATCCATCCTTGGCACCAACTAATACACTCACTTCTTGGCTTATAGGACCCCAGTCAATACCACTGCCATATATGAAGATTAATGTAGTGGCTGCACTTTGTTACTGTTTGATTAGAACAATCTATATGGACTTCAAATATCGGTTTTCATTTGTAGGGTCGGGTGAGAAATGGCATAAGGTAGCTGAGTGAACTTGTGTGTGTTTACGTGGGTTTGGGTCTTAATGAATGTGTGTGTTTCTGTGTCTATATGTCATGACCTAATGGTGCTATGGAAATAAATGACCCGGTAACATGTTTTATTTTTCCCCATAGTATTTAGACAGGAAGGAGAGTGTTGAGGCTCCCCTCTATCTCCCTCTGGCCTCAGTCATTGACAGGAAGCTCCTCATTCCTCGCTTCCTGAACCACTTATCCCCCAATGACTAAAAAACTTGATGAATAGCAGCACTCATTACACACAGCCTGCCATGTAAAAGCCTGCTTTGATGCAAATCCACCAAATTATAATCCCACAGATATTTGTGATAAGTAACAGACCTGCTGGGAAAAGGAATGAGTCACTCGTAATATATTAAACCAGAACATTAGCTTAATGATCATGATCTAGAAAAATAGGGAAAAAGGGTTAATTATTCAAGTGCTAATGCAATGTAGAAAATAAAAAAAATAGAGTGAATCAGCTCACGAATAAAGTAGAAGTCTACAGTCAATTTAATTCATCTGTTAATGCAAAGTAGAAAAAAAATGCAGTAAAAAATGTAAAACAAAAAGGCCACTTATTGGTACATCAAAATTCAAGTGCAAATTGGGATATCTATCTGTGCATTAATCCGTTATCTGCTGCTTATACGGGTCGTGGTGGCAGCAGCCTAAGCGAGGTAGTCCAGACATCTCTTATCCCCAGCAACGTCTTTCAGCTCCTTCTGGAGGATTCTGCCGTGTTCCCAAGCCAGATGAGATAAATAACGTAAGATCTCTGGAGCGTACTGGATCTATCTCTGGGTCTCCTACCATTTGGAAAACCTCCAAAGTAAAGACGCCTAGGAGGCATCATGACCAGATGCCCAAACCACCTCGACTGGCTTCTTTTAACGCAAAGAAGCAGCGGCTCTACTCCGAGCTCCCTACAGATGTCTGAGGTCCTTGTGTTGTCTATCTACAAGTGAGCCCAGCCACCCTACTCATTTTTGGCTGCTTGTATCCGCTATCTCATTTTTTTCCCTAACCAAAGTTAATGACAGTAGGTGAGGGTTGGAATGTAGATTGACTGTTAATTCAATCCTTCACCACAACAGTCCAGTACAATGCCTGCATTACTGCTGACACCACACCAACCAACCTGTTGATTTCATGCTGCATTTTTACTCATAAGTCTGGCAGATTTTTGAACGCCTTTCCTTGGCCAAGCAACTCACTCCCAACCCCGACGGAGCAATCTACTGTTTTCCTGTAGAGAACCGTGGCCTCAGACTTAGAGGTGCAGACCTTCATCCTGACTGCTTCAAATTTGACTGCAAACTGCCCCCGTGTGTGCTGGAGGTCAAGGTCTGATGAAGAGAACAGTCCCTTTACTCAACACTCCTCCTCCGGGCTGCACCTTGAGCTCCTATCTATTGAAATCAGAAACAGAATCGGTGACAAAGGACAACCCTGGCAAGTCACCCTTTGGAAAGTGTTTGACTTCATGCCAAAAAGACAGACACGGCTTTCTCTCCAGCTTGTAGCAACAGCCCAAGTACTGCATACCCTTTTGACCCTCATATGTAACTCAGGTGCTGTCTATTTCTTCTGATCATCCTTGAGATGGTTCTACACCTTCATTGAGTCCAGCTGTGTTTGATTATACTCAGGGTGCTATATAAGTCTATTTCTGACAATCTCACTGCCTGAAGAGCTCAGAGACAGAGAATGGCAAGAGCACAGTTCTTCGGGGAGAAGAGCCTTGGTGAGAGAGGCAAGAAGCCAATGGTCTGTGGCTAACAGTCGGAGATGAAAGTTGGAGTCAACCATCTGCTGTACCCCCAAACACGACTCCAGAATCTTAGAACTAATCTGCCATGCCAGGGTTCAACAGCGCTGAGTCCCCATCTTTGCCTTCTGCCCGGCTGGAAATGCACCTGACACCAATGCATATCCCTGTGGATGGTGGGCTCACGGGGCAATGGGATTAAATTCTAAAAATAATTATAATGCAAATTACTGATATACACATATATATATATATATATATATATATATAAATATATATATATATATATATATATATATATATATATATAGAGAGAGAGAGAGAGAGAGAGAGAGAGAGAGAGATAGACCCAGTACGCTCCAGTGATCTTACGTCATTTATCTCATCTGGCTTGGGAACACAGCAGAATCCTCCAGAAGGAGCTGAAAGACGTTGCTGGGGATAAGAGATGTCTGGATATATATATATACAGTATATTTGCATTAATATTGAAATACATTTATCTGTGTACTTTAAATGTAAATGGACTGTTCTTATATGGCGCTTTTCTAGTCTTAACGACTACTCAAAGCGCTTTTACGTCATACAGGAACTATTCCCACGCATTCATACACTGTGGCCGAGGCTGCCGTACAAAGGACCACCTGCTCATCAGATAAACACTCACACACATTTACACTCTGATGGCGCAGCTTTCTCTGGGTTCAGTGTCTTGCCCAAGGACACTTTGACAGGGCCAGGGATCAAACATCCAACCTTTTGATTGGCAGTCGACCGCTCTATCAGGAGAGCAGCAAATAACTCTCTTTTTCTCTTCCAATATATGTTTTCTTTTCTTCAGACTTAATTAAAACCCAATTAGAATAGTTTATTTTATGAAGTGGTAATGCTTCCCTTTGCCACAATATGGGCTTGCACATTTGATGAACGTGACAAAATATAGAAATGACCTTATAAAACATTATTATTACCAACTATAGTCATGTTTCATGTTTTATCAGTTAATGGGTTGTCCATAAACAAAAATATATTTTTTCTATTGTTCCATTGCAAATCTACAATACATCCTCCAACATAGTGATGTTACTCATGTTTGGGGTCAGTTAAGCTCCAGAGAAGTTTCATTTCCTGTTTGTCCTCTTGTGAAGTAACTATTGTAAAATTCCAATAAAATGTTTTCAAATCGATTTATGTGGGTGCTGTAGAGCTACATGAAAAGGGCAGTATTTAAACATGTTTTACAGCTGGTAAATGCATTTTCTGTAGTGAACTTCTGAAATGATCATCAGTTTTAAATCCTGTTTATAGCTATCCATGAAATATCAAGCTGATAATACAATGTGTGTGTGTGTGTGTGTGTGTGTGTGTGTGTGTGTGTGTGTGTGTGTGTGTGTGTGTGTGTTTTAAGCTATTAAAGTGGGCCTGGGGCCTCCAGGACTTTAAACAGAACATGTGGGTTGAAATATAACACAACATGAAGAGCTGATGCTGTATCTTAAAATGGAATGTGGGATCGTCAAACCTAGTACATAACTTGTCTAATATCCTCGGCCAGTAATATGATCTTCAGCTAGGGTGACAGAGACTATTGGACATTTCACTTAGCCTCCCACGGGATCACAGTGACATTCGGTTGCTATAAACCTTCAGCAATGAGATAAAGTAGCGAAACAGACCACCTCACTTCTCTGCAGCTCATGTCAAACCTTCTTGAAATGCATTGAGTTTTCCACAAGCTCAGCCTATAAGCGTGCTGCTTAAGCCAGCCAGGCAGGACGGTACAGTGTTGCCTTAATACTTGAATCCACAGTGAAAAAAAAATACAGACAACCTCCTACTTTATACAATGCCAAAGCTCAATTTGATGTGATAAAACCCGACTTTTCAATTGAGAATGCTATAAGACAATTCATGAAACTTTTACGTGGCATTCGAAATACAATATATGGTGTGTTTGCTCTGAACAAGCTGCAAGATAAATCAACATTGTGTTCGTGTGTGTGTCTGTGTTTGTGCTCTAGTTTGCAAGTGTTTCTTTCTTCTATAGACAGAGAAACACACAGATCTGTCAGTTAATACCCCATTTTTGTAATAAGGTAACAGAATGTCATGTCAACATCATGTTACATGCACCTACGTATATACCTATAATGGCAAACTAATTGCTGTGTACTCTCCACTCCTTTACTCTTTACCTCCTTTCCACTTCTCTTTTCTCCACCCTCCTTCCCCTCTTTCTCTCCTTCCCTCTTCCTCCTTCTCTGTCCCTCCTCAGGTTCTACTCCTCGCCTTACAGCATCGCTACCAACCGCATGATTGCACAGACCTCCATCACGCCCTTCATCGCTGCTTCCCCCGTTTCCACATATCAGGTGGGCCATAATGCACTGCATTATGGGTCGATTGCTGTATGTGTATATTTAATATGAGGGTTTGCTTTGTGTAAGAGTTTGGAAGAGAGGGGGCGGGCTGCAACCCAGCGTGAGGTTCTCTCTTCTCTCATCGTTTCTTCGCCGCTCCAGCTGTGCTCGATGACATCTGTTTCGTAGGCGGCAAACACAACAGGCATCAGAAAACAAGCAACGAAAAAAAAGGATTAAAAAAAGGCTGACAGGGTAGAAACAAATAAAATCACCCATCAAGAATGAAAGTGTCTAGGAAAAACAAACACTTTCCTCCCTCCTAGTTTCCTGACCTCTTTTGTGTTCCCTCAGCTTCCAACGTAATAATAGTTTTTTTTTTACTAACTTGGATACAATCGCTTCCCCTATCCAAAGTGAATTTCCACATTCCTCACGGCTTATGATCTGTGGAGTAATGAAAGAGAACAGAACAGGAACGTGGAAATTGGCTATGTGAGATGTCAAGAGCGTTAACCGTTTTCCATCTCTGTGCATTTCACGCAGCCCCCTTTACCGAATCTTAACATCAAGAGGCACTGCCACTGTGCCCTCTTGTTCAGACAATATCATTTAACATCGGCTCTGTTTGGTATGCAGAGACCGACAGACGAGGGTAGTGAGTAAGAGAAAAGAGATGAAGGATAGATGGGGGAAAAAGAAGGGACAGATGGAGAGAAAGCCAACTAGGGAGAGGAACACAGATAGTACGGGTGGTAGTGATGGTGATGGCTTGGGTGGTGTGTGTGTGTGTGTGGGGGGGGTGTTGCTGAAGGTTGCTGTGTCCGTCTTTGAGGCACGCTTGATTAAAACTCAGGTCCGGTACCTGCAGTGGAGGGGACGGGGAAAGAGGAGGAGGGAGAAAATTGGGCCAGGGCGCGTCTGTAATCCGCTCTCGGAAGGCTTCCCAAATTGATTTATCAAAAACAATGGCCAGGCTTTTGAGGAATATTAATCCCCACAGTTTCAATATCGGGCAGCCCTGCCACTGCTTCCTGTAATATTGCCCTTCAGCCAGTCACGGCAGGAAGGTGAGTCCTTCATCTTCTGTTCAAGTACAAAGAGACAAAGGAGAAAGAAAAGGAGAAGACAAGCCAAGCAGCCACATATGGCTGACAATAGGAAATCACATCCTTTTATGATGGAAGTATTGCCTTTGTAATGAAAATCTAAAGGTGCATAGAAATGACTTTAAATGCCATTCCTTCTTTTATGTTTATATGGGGGATATTTTTTGAGTTCCTAGTTTGGTGGTGTTGATTTATCAAATCTGCAAATGACCCATGCCAATAGCACTGTTATAGTGTTCTTTCAAGCCAGCCTCTGAGCTTGAATGATGATTGGCTTTGTTTCCTGGAAAAACAGCTTTGATGATCCACATGACAGGAGCCAGCCCGGGCCAGATCACTACCAAGATATCAGCTAGTGCTGCCAGCCAGCCGTGGCCTGGTTTACATCACTGGCGCTGCAGACTGGCTCATTGTTTGACTAAATATGTGGCTGGCTGGTTGGATGTGTGGCTGGCTGGCTTACTAACTATCTAACTGGCTGGTTGTTTGGCTTTCTCTGTGACTGGTTGGATGGGTGGCCAACTGGCCGACCCCTCAACTGACTAACTGTTTTTTTTGGCTTATTGGTTGGCGGGCTGTTTTAAACAGTAACACAAGCTGTGAAGTTGAGCCAGAGGTAGGGAGCTTCTTAGGTCATGCACATTATACCGTTCACTCACATTGAACGTACTATAGCTATACACCAGGTATACCCAGTTATCAGTAGTAGTGATCAGTATGAATCATATGCTGCTCTTCATTCTACTTTCTACCCATGGAAACTATTAATTTCATCTTAAACTGTGGCCAGTGTGCAAGATAGGTCTAATGTCAAACAGGTTCACAATCTCTGTCAGACTGTATGCTTTCACTTTTGAGGCAATTCAGATGGTGCCAGGAATGTCTGGTAAATTGTAGCTCTACGATGGATTTAAACAAAAACAGTAAATATGTGTTTAGCACTACAATAGCTTCATTGCTTGGTTTGTAAACGTCACATTGTGGGGTTTTGTTTCTAAATTTCGTGCCTGTCGTGTCTTTGGCCACCCAAGCTCTTAACCGGCTGTGATTGGGCTCATTATAATTAACCACCATTTTTGATTTACAACCAAAGACTTCACCACATTTCTCTCAAGATTGTCAACATTCTTCTGGGACAGCCCAAAGTCACACAGTGTAAAGGGATCTTAAGTCTGACAAGAGTTTAGTCTCTCTATTAAATAAATCACATGATTGGTCATGCAGTATCCTGCATAAAGATACGTGATTAAAAATAAGCTTTCTCTGTGTCTATCTGCTGTCCCATTCAGCTGTGGGAGAACAAATACTGCCATGTATAAACAAACAGAATTGGCTTCATGTTATGGAATATCAAGCTTGTTTAGGTGTGGATCCAAATCACGCATTTGGGTTGGCAAAGAGGATTGATTGCTCTTAAAGCAGATTATTCCATGTTTGTCTTTGTTTAATCTAATCATTTTACCAGGATCAGTGGCCAGCCTGTGTGTTTGTCTGCTACAAGCTGTCTAATTCCTCTCTCCAGCACATCTAAAAGCTCTATTTGTTCCTCCATTCCACCAGTCTCTTGATCATTCTCTGTCACTGTTTCACCGTTTCTTTAACTTTCTCATCCACATTTGTATATACACGTGTCTATAAATGTCTTCCTCTAGTAAAAGCTTGGCATACCTCTGAAACAAAGAAAAGTTCTGTCCACCATTCTCAAATTCCTTTGACTTTTTCTTTTTACTTTTAAATAATCCTTCTGAAATGGATTCTCTCTAGTTGTCTGTCCCTTGAATTTTCACAATGATTCACACCTCTTGCAACAGCACTGGGTATGGCATTAATATTATTATTATACTAGAGAAGAGAACCTAATTTAAGGGCTCCGTGCAAAAGGCATACTGTTGGCAATAATGAGAAGGCAGGAGGGAGATTTGCTGCCTCCAGACTTTCAAAATCTTTTTGTAATTCTTTGGCACAACTTAATCTGGGTAAAGTTCAGACATTTTGGTGCATTAAAACCAATGCAATCACTTTAAAACCTCCAGACTCAAGAGTATTTGAACATATTGTGGTTTACACAGTGGTAATGATTTATGTGGGATACTACTTGGATCTGACTGAGATTGACGAAAGTTTATATTGTCACCCTTCTTTTACATTTGATGTGTTTCTCCTCAGGTCCAGAGTACGTCATGGATGCCTCATCAACAATATGTTATGCAACCTACAGTAAGTACTCTACCACTTACCTACAGTAGCTGCCCTTGACTCCCCATTGGGACCCAACCTTGTGCAGTTACTCCTTTCTGCACAGTGTTTTACAGGAGTTGTTGAAAGGTTTTAGGAGGAACTAGTGCTGAAAATAGTTTACAACATGGAGGATTTTTTTTACATTTACAGCAATACGTTGATCCCAAAAAAAAATAGATTCTGTCTGGAAAAAACGTTTTAGCCACGTTCTTCCTCTGCTGCAGGTCTAATGTTGAATTGTATACATGCATATACCATTACCGTACCACATGGAAACTTCTTATAGCTAAATGATTACAGCATTTTTATCCTGCAATTACTATACACAGCTCTATAAAAGCACATTATCCTGTTCTAATAACCACATGTTTCCATCTTCCCTGAATATACAAACACATTTAGCTTTAGTTTTTTTTGGTTGGGAATTTATCGGTGTTTGATGTGCCAGGAAGCGATTCAACATAATTGACCAGACAGGCTGTCGACTGTTGCTCTGGGTTACCAGCGCAGACAGCGGACAGAGCAAAAATTAATATTAATTAGATTGTGTTCACTACAAAACAGTCTGCCACAGTATAGCTGAGGTAGTTATATTGCATGCAATGGAATTCAGTAATCCTAGTTGAAGAGTACAGAACATTGGTTTTCTGAGTGTCCACCAAGTCTGCAAAAAACATCCTCAATAACAACATTTTCTTCCCTGGTAAAATCATATTTTACTACATCTAGTTAAATTTGATGGATGTTTCAGTTTTGATTTACAAGTGAGACACCAAATGCCCATGTTTCAAGAAGGTTTTAACTACTCTAATAGCCCAAATTGTTTTATTCACTTTTTGGATTTTTCTGTAACGTACCAACAGCATTGTTTGGAATACATCCCAGCTTTAGGATGTTGTAGCAACAAATTGCATTATTGGGTTAGTAAATTGTTTTTTAAGGTTGAGCTTTAACTGATCCAAGCTCATGAGTGTTCTCGTTTTGTTGCTTAGAGGTTTTTAATCATTCTGCCAGAGGCTTTAATGTCTGCTTGAGGCTTTGCGTGGCCCCTGACGCACACTCAGTGTGCATTGTTCTTTTAATGCACTGAACCAGACAGGGGCATGTGTATTTAATTCTTAACAGTCGTGAAACTGTTTAACTGTTCCACAGACAAAAATTAGCTAAAAAGGCATCTTACTTAAAGTGCCCTGAACTTCAAAACATAGTGCACTTGAGTATTTCATACAGTCAAGTGAAGCATATTATTGTAAAAGTGTGCTAT
The DNA here is from genome assembly GCA_026937815.1 of Etheostoma perlongum. Lineage (NCBI taxonomy): Eukaryota > Metazoa > Chordata > Actinopteri > Perciformes > Percidae > Etheostoma > Etheostoma perlongum. The sequence goes on along the minus strand of CM049384.1, from coordinate 10,003,898 downwards.
ACATCTATGATATGCATTAAAGTACAGTACATAATAAGAATGTACAGTAGATATGATATATTTTACTCATGCAGTAAGTTAGTTATGTTTTGCTAAAGTTACCTTTAATGAATCACACAGCTGCATATTTAAACTCATGCTGTAGCATCAAAGTTCAGTAGTATATACCAGTGATTTAAATGAATATGCTTGAAGATAAATAGGAATAGGATTTATAATGTTTGGGTAATATCTTGCAGAGAAGTTATATGCTGAAACACTTACTCTGGAAACTACAAAAGTGGAGATTTTACACACTATAGTTGGTAAACATCAACATTAAAATGTATAATAATTTGAAAAATCTGAGTAATTGTTTTGTAAGATTTCTAGACATTATTCAACAATATATAGTGATTTCTTCACCAGTTTAAATTGTTTTTTTTATTATTATTTTTTGGGATTATCATCCCTGGAAAAATGTAACAATGTACTGCTATTTCTTACATTGTTTAATTATGTTTCCTTGTTTGTTTGTTAGTTGTGTTGTTGTTGTTGGCTGGAGTTAACGAAGAAGGCAAATTTTCATGTGAAAATTTTCAAATGTTGATAGACACCAAAAATAGAAATAACTCTAGGAGCTGTTTCAGTTGTTAGTTTCATTAAAAAATATGTTTGCTGTAACTAACCATGACAGTGTCAATAGCATTGTTAGCCTGGCTCAAAGTGTCACCTGCTTGCAAGTCCCTGTGATTGAAGAAATTGGCAAACACTGGACTCTACAACTGATGGTCCAGCACTCACTCACTAGAAGAGTGCTCAACCAGCTACGTGGCTCCCTGCTGTGGTCATTTACCACTCAGTCCGACCCATCTCACTTCTACTCCTGCTGTGGGACAGTGAATGTGTAATCTGGTCGCAGCAGGCCACCAGCTAGGCACACACAGACAAACACACCATACCCAACTGCAGCTGCCATCTAAGCCACTCAGTTTGCCTTTCAGCCACGTGACCTCCTGCCTGTCCAAACACTATTTACCTCACCCAGCCTTTTCTTCCCTGTTGTAGCTTGCTGCCTTCGCAGTCAGGGCTGCACTTTCTTGGTGATGCTTGTTTCACATAGGATTAAAGTTACCTCACTAACAAGCTAACACTTTGTGCTGCTGAGTCTGCCTTTTGTGAGAATGACAGTGACATGGGTGGTAGACATTATTACAAGGTGAATAAATGACAGATTTCTAATAGTTTAACTGCTCAGCATTTGCAGTGCTGTGTATTTGTGCAAGTGTGTGTGCTTCTGCATACATATGCATGTATCTCTACAGTATGTGTCTGTGCATCCAGACTATACCAATGCATGTGTATATTTAAATGTGCATATTATCTTCTTGATTTTCTGGTATCTTCTCAGACTCTCTAGTCACGTGTTGTTACGGTTTGTCAGTCAGTAGGCAGACAGAGTATGCACTGCCTCATTGTCATAACTGCTCATGTTTGCCTGATACATGTTTGTGTGCACTCTATGTGTTATGTAGTGCCTTATGTGTGGTCCATACTGGTTATTCCCAACCAGCCCGTATGGCTGCCGGACAGCCATGCATCTTCCAACCTTATGCCATGGGGCCTCTTGGAGCCATTGGCTGTAGCCAATAGCCAGTAGCCACATTGCACTGTGGTGTTCATCTCATCATGCCTTCATGCCAGAAGTAGACATGTTGCCATATGTGTCCCCATGGCCCCGTCCCCATTGTTTTCCAGTGTTTCTCTCTGTCACCAAACGGCTGCTATTTGCTAACCCCAGCTGTCACCACCATCACCGGATCATAGATACCAATCTGTCTCCCTTTATGACCCATGCTCATATCCACTACCAGCTACATACACAGTAGACCGCCCCTTACACACACACAGCCTGCCACCAGCTCATTGAATCACATCAAATTACCCAAGCCTGCTAGCTTCAAGTGCTTGGGGCCTACTCAAAGCATTAAAAACCAATTGATTGTGCTGCAGTTTTGCCGGTTCCACCATGTGTTGTGTGTTGAACCGATGGAGCGCGATGGCACTCCTGGTGTCCGGGCAATATGTAGGCGGTCGAGCATGGAAGAGGAAGGGGTCACAGGTAGCCAGCCAGATGTCAGGATGCGTAGGATAGAATGGAATAGAACAGACATGTTGTGACAGTTTGTCTTTTATCCCTTTTATGGTTTGCTGACAGCCAGCCCAACGGTAAATTAGCGGTAACATGTAGGCTACTTGAATTGTCATATTAGCAAAACAGTAGCAATGTATGTAAAACTGCTACAAAACATTAACCAGTAGAGGTTGCTATAAGAAACAGAATGTCAAATGTCTATGAGGTCACTAATGCAGTATATACTATGCACTACATACATCAGCATGTATACTATTGTTCCACTTACTTTTGTGTGAATAAACTGCAGCATGTATCTTTTTGGACACACTGAGCTGTAATAACCCCGTCACTTTCTGAGAGCCTACTTTACATTTGGAGACACGTAACCCATGCCAACCTCAGCTTTACTGGCTGCCAGATAATGCTTGCCATAGTTAATTTATCAGCTGTGGCAAAAAGTGGGGAAAAAGTGGTGCAAGATCCTGTCCTCCAAACCAGGCAACTGCAGCAGATTCAGTGAGCGCCCATGGCTACATCTTCATATACAGTCTATGATCGCTATGCAGTAGCTTCAGCTTTAGGGACATTAACGTTAGTTACATTCTAACACAAAATAGTGACCAGTAAATTGAGATTTTGAACACTTACACACTAATCAATTTTGCATCATGACTGCCAGATGTAGAGTCACACAACAGTTTTCTCATCTTTAAATTTGGTTCACAAGTGCATTGTGAGGTTTTTAGTTTGGACAGCCTTAGTGAAATATTCCTTAGTCACAGAGATGACGAGAATCGTTCAGGTACAAATTCCCTATCTCGCATATGGACATATATGGATATATATGGACATATGTGACATTTAGCTAATGAATAGGTGTAAACTGTACTTAATTTAAACATCTAAAAGGCTGTGTTCTGTTGTTTATGGGATCATATAACTTAATAACATTCTTAATATAACTTAACTTAATAACATTCTTAAGTGAGGTATATTACTGACTATTGTTGGTTTTGATATTTCAGTGAAAGCTACAGTAGTGCTTTTTATGCTTATTTGAAGTTATCTATACTTTCTACTTAAGCCTAAGAAATAACTCACCAACTAGTAATGCCTGCTACTGTATGACAACAATCATGATAAATTGTCTGGGATAAAGAAACTCTACAAAACTAAGAAATGATTCCCTGACCTTAAAAGTACAGTAGCTCTGACCAGGACAAAGTTAGCTTGTTTGTACAATTATGTAAAGAGTCGGTAGAGGAAGACATGGTTAAAAAACGAATTAGCTGCTGCTGATGCTATGCTACTGCATGTTTTCTTTATGTCAGCCTCCTAGTACCTTTGTAAGCTTACACTCATTGAATACTTTTTGAAATAGGGTCAAACAATAACTTAAAAAACAAAACAAAAAAAAGATAATATATTAAATGTCAGTCAATCAAACTATGTTGAAGTTCAGAACAACTTGACCCAAGGTTTGCTTACTTCAGAGTAAACCGAGAGCATTTCAGCCTGTACCGCTTTGGCAAAGGTGTGTTTTCTATGACTAGATTAAGTTTGACAAGTCCATCCATACAAAACTGGACTTCATCCCCTCAGATGAGCCGGCACTTTTTCAGAAGGGTAGACAGCGATAGTGTGGAGAGAACAGTTTTCAAAATATGTTTATCTCCAATTAATGGGCAAGATGCACTTGCCGTGGAACATGATAGAAAGTGACAATGTTTTTGGACAGCTAGATGAGGTTGGAGCTTGTTCTTCTTTCTTTTCCCCTCTGTTTATCACTTGTCTTCCATTTTTCTTCTTCTCTGGGTCTGTCTCTCAGATCTTCTAATGCTGTGCTCTCAGAACTCGCTTGCCTTTTGTGCGTTCTTATTTGTTCAGTGCTACGCAAGTCAGCAGACCTTGTAGAAAAGGAGAAAACTTGAGAACTAAATGCCCCTTAAGACGAATACACACATGCAGCTCACACTTTGCTGCACAACTGCCTAAACACACATATTGTTTGAGTGCAGAAACACAATCTTAATGGTAAATCTCACTTATGTACAGATCATCAATCATACCCGCAGACACTTAAATTTACTTCATACTGCCAAAGAGGGCCGGAGTAGCTGCAGTGCCAGCCAAGCGTAGCATTGCTGTCTTTCCCCATGACTTATCCATCCTCTTTTTTTCCTTTTCCTCTCTGTGAACTGTATGTGCTTCAAGTGTGTATTTGCTGGAGTGCATTGCTATTACACAGTGAAGGTGAATTATTGAATTCCTCTCCGTTGAACCCCAGCCAGTTCTCCCTGGCTTCGGCTTTCAATAGATGCTTGCTGGGCCTCTTAAGATTGAACCATAACTATCTGCCCTCATTGGATGGGGTGAATCGGTGCACTGTGTGATACCCATCTACTGCTTGACACGTAAAATGTTTCACGGATTCAGAAGGGGAACATTATGCTGGTCTCATGGATTTGACTGGCGAGGCAGAATTTGAGACGGGGCTACAGTCGTCCTTCAGTTGCTCTCGCTGCTCTTTCTCTCCTCGTTTTATCTTTTCATCCCTCTTTCCCATCCTCACTCCCTCTCTACTTCTTTCTATACATCTCCCTCTCATGTCTCCCTGTTTTTGTCTTGCTCCACCTCTCCCTCTCTCTCTCTCTCTTCTCTACTGCCCTTTCAGAGTACAACTGCAGCTACTGTGCCCGTGCCAGCAAAGAAATCGTCTGTTCAGGGTTAAAGTTGCATTAATATAAGAGAGATATTGTGGCAGTGCCACAGAGTGACTGATAGAGAGATTGAGCTGCTGCATTTTCACTATAAGCTTCTGGATATTACCTCGAAAAACATTGCGATAGTAGCAGCAATACATTTTGAGACCAAAGCTGATTTGCTTTGGTGGACAGGCTTTATTAGCCTGCTCTGTTGTTGTTTTTTTAAATTGGATATTTAATCTTTTTTTTTTGCTTTTGTAAATAGGGTAAATATTCTGGAGAGATCCTTGAGTGTGAAATGATCCATTTTTCTTCAAAAAGCAGTCGGAAAATGGTTGATCCGAGCGTGGAGAAGAATGGACCTCCCATGAACACATGACAAATACTGTTACATGCTCCATCTAGCATCCTTATTCCCCCCCTAGCCCCCTATGCGCGCACACACACACACACACACACATACTACAAATCCATCCAAATGGCTTGTCCTCCTCCAGTTAGTGGTTTCTTTTTGATAATAACCTCTTTACTATGAGCATTTTATAGTCATAATCAGCCTTGTAGCCTGCTGCACCTTGCGTGCCAACTGGTGTGATTTTGAAAATGCTCTTTTCAGTGGTTAAACATTTTATTGTAACTCAATCCGCATCCTCTGAGATTATGCACATGATTGACAGACAAATGAATCAATAAGTGGATGGAGACTGATCCATCATCCCTCTTGTTGTCATTTCATTGTTGAGTACAAATAGAAACATAGTAGATAAACATCTTTGCCAGAGGTGAGAAATCCTGCATCCATATCTGGCTCCACATGCTAATCTGTTAACATACATTGTTGAAGCCCCTCAGCTGCTTCATTTTCACATAAACAATTCCCTTTTCTCTGTAGGTTTTTGTCTGGTTTGCAATTAAGCTTTTCAAAACCGATACAAGAATGAGATTTCAAATTTGAACATGATTGCGAATGACAAGATAAGCTGCTATCTGCGTCAATGCAATCAACTGTGAGGCTTCATTTATTGCTATTCATAAGTATACACTACTACTTCCTGGCTTAGTCTATGGCATGTTGGGTGTTGTAGACAGACTGTGTTGGTAATGGTAGGCCAAACCTGGTAGTCTGTTAGCCCCAAGGAGGGATTCGTGCTGTGGATTAGAGTGATTTTTTGGGCTTACCCAAATAGAAAGGTGCCTGAGGGCATTTGAAAACTGTGGTCACAGTTGAGGTAGGTGAAGAAAAAGTTGTGGGTGGCTCTTGTTAGCCTTAAAGCTATAGTGCGTAGTTTCTGCTGCTCCCTATGAGTTTGTAATGACAACTGTTGGCGCATCCCCATGATACAAGCCTTTTGTGACACACACACAGTTGCTAGTAGCCAAGGAGTACACGTAGGATTAAAAAAAACATGATTGACTATTCAGAAGAGGTAATTATCTTCACTCAAGTCTCTGTGTGGGAAAGTCACAGGACGCCACAATCTTCTGAATGTAGCCATACTGAGAATTACAGACAGAGTTGTGTGGAGCTGATAGTCTTGAATAACTTTGTAGCAACTCTTTCGGCAATGTAACGTACGTTAATTAATATAAAAAGTTACGCATTAAAGCTTTAATAGAGCACAAATACAGAACAAGATAAATAATAGCACATACCCACATATTCAGATCATGCAGGAACATTTAAATAAGGATGACAGACAAAGACCACTACACAATATCCAATAACTGTGTAATTCTGTGGCTTCAAAGGATACAGTTTCAGTACCTACACCCTTTAGGTGGGCAAGCTTTTAGTGTTAGGGGTTCTTGGCATTCTGTACTGTATATAAATGTAAATCGACTGTTCTTATATTTTATTTTTTTTTTATTTTTATTTATTTATTAATTCAGGACAGTGCACATTAATGAACATGCACGACAGTACACGTAAATGTGCCAGATTGTAGCCCGAGGGCTAATTTCCATCTGCAGTCCAATAGGCAGGTTAGGGTTACAGTAAAAACAGACATAGGATAATAACACTTAGCATATAAAAACAAAAAGAAAAAAGAAAAAAAACAGAGAAAAGAAAAAAACATTAAATAAATACAAAGAAAAAAAAAAACAAACAAACAAAACAAAAAAACAAAAACAAAATGTAAACACAAATTAGCGGTGATCACATGTTTGGTTAGCTCTAAGCCACAGCTTTACCTGGCTCTTAAAGGAGGCCAAAGTGGGACACTCCCTTATAGTTGGAGGAAGTGTGTTCCATAATGCACTGCCTTTAATAGATAGTGCATTATGGCTGAAGGAGGTTTTTCTAAAAGGAACCTCACAGTCCCCATTTACAACAGCTCTGGTGATCCGAGAGTGTCTGTATTTAATAAACTCCAGCAGTGGAGGTGGTGCCAGGCCATGAAGAACTTTATAAATTAAGCACAAATAGGAAAATTTACAATAACTATCAAAACTCAGTAAGTTATATTTCTCTAAGATATTGCAATGATGATAAGAGAAAGGTTTTTTATCCAGAATCTTAAGCGCCTTCTTGTACAGAAGCTCAACTGGTTTTAGGGTAGTAGTACCCAACATAGACCAGCTAGTGATGCAATAGTTCATGTGTGAAAGTATCATTGAATGCAAAAACATTAGAGCAGCTGAATCTGATAGAGATCCTCTGATTTGTTTAAAATTATGAAGATTGAATTTGATTCTTTTAGATATCATTTTAACATGGTTTTTAAAAGAGAGTCTAGAGTCTATAATCACACCTAAATATTTACATTCATTAACAACTTCCAGTTCTTCTGTGCCCAGCATCACCCCTGATTGAGCAGGCATAACAGTAGAAGATTGCTTTGACAAGTATAAGCAAACAGTTTTTTTTACATTTAAAATAAGACACGATCTATTGAGCCATGTTTGTATGTGTGTAAGATATATATATATATATATATATAGAGCTTTTCTAGTCTCAATGACTACTCAAAGTGCTTTTACATAATATCGGGAGCAACCCGGTTGTCCCGATGCTCCTGTCTCAGTGTCTTGCCCAAGGACACTTTGACATGGGACTGCAGGGCCAGGAATTGAACCACTAACCTTAGTAGTAATATAGTTACCATTCAATCATCAGTAGATGTTTTTTTAACACCAGGCTTTCCAGACCAATAATGACTGAGTGAACAAGCTATGTCTGTGTCTGTTAACTAGACATGGAGAAGTGTCGTTGGAGTGCTAAAGCTGGAGCAGAATTGCTTGAATTGTGGTGTGGAGCTGCAGCACCTCTTCAAGTATCATGCAGTGTTGCAGTGTCACATTTACCTTAACACAAAACATACTAACATACACACACCAGCATCAGTATCCAAACCACAGAACCTCACATGGAGAAACCAACTGTCAAAAACAACAAGGAATGTGTTGAGTCAAGCACGGGTCATCTTTCATGTGGACGACACAAGTGATGCTTTGTTTGGGTGGAGTACAGCCGCAGTCATTGTTTGACATTCTTGAGGCTTTTAATGTGCCTCTCCTGCCCCCCCCCCCCCTCCCACCAACCTACCTACCTTAACATTTTCCCCTCACAACATTCTTACTCCAAACCAGGCTGTTTGAATTAACGTCCTAAACAGTACAGATGTTTTCTTGCCAGCATTGAAACATCAGGGCCCACAACCTGAATCACTTTGTAGCTTTGTTTTTAAAATGCTGCATGAATTAAGTGTATGTTATTATTAACAATACAAGATGAGGATCGACCTGTAAGCTTCTCTTTGCCACAGGCTGTTTTCACTGGAAACAAGGGCATTGTCACCGCCTGAAGGTAGCGATATATCAGCAGCGGTTGAAAGCAACAGTGTAGATCGGCAATAATGTTGGATATTATAACCTGCAGCAGCAATAGGAAAGGTTGTAGAGATGCACTGATCAGGTTTTTATGGCTGATGCTGATCAGTTTTAAAGGAATCAGATCGTTCTTCTATACAGGATTTTATATGTCTGCAAAAGAAATGATGTAAAAACATGGTTTCCTCATTTATAAGGTTCCATTATTTTCTTTTAAAATAATCCACTGCTAGTCCAAGGAAGATTGTTTATTCACTTTAAGCAGAGTTTCATTACCTGTTCTAATGCTCTTTTTGGTCAGATTGTGTTCTTTGTGCCATAATTCTTAACTGCCTTCTTGACAGAGCAGATTTTAAAAATCACAAAAGACCGTTTTACATCTCTTTCAGTCACATCGCTGCAATGTCTCTTATCTGCATTCACGACACTGGATGACATTCTGTGCAGCAAGAAACCTAATACTAAACTCCTCAGGCTCAATACTAGCCACACAAATATAACCTGACTGCATGTTAAGTCTATGTAGGGTTGGACAGGAATGTAAACTGCACGTGTTGGAGATCCTGTATCCGTAATGGATCAGGCAGTAAAAACAGTTTCTATCTGTGTGACATTTATGTATTTGCCTTACCCATTTTACAATTGTTCTTTCTGATCAGCAACTCTAAAGACAAAGTACTGAATATCAGCTGATAACGATCAGGGCACCATTAGTCAGAGTGCTGCCATTTACTTGTAATGAGTGGTCATTAAAAAACACTGCTGGTTGTAAGATTTTTTACAAGATTTCTTATTTACTGTACATTGTCTCTGGTCGCTGAGTGTATTTCAACGTATTTAACAACCAGGGGGCTGATATCATCTGTCTCCTGTCTAAAGCAGGATCAATACCATCTTAAGCACGATGGGTTTTGCCCTGACACACACACACAAGCACACCAAAACGTGCATACATCGAGGAGATCTGTAAACATCATCTCATACATTTGTAACAGCTACGTCCGTAGCATCCATTATCTTGCTCTTTCTCTGTGTGTGTCTCTCTCTCACACACACTGAGGACAAATCCAAAACATATATTGTAGATTTGTCTCAGTCTCCTAATTTTCTTTGCTCTCTAGTGTGTCCCTGGACAGACACACAACAAGACAGACACACACATACACTCTAAAACCCCCTCTCTCACAGACACTCAGTCTCACAAACACAGAAAATCGAAATCACAAATCGGCTTAACTCTCCCTGACATGTCTGTGAATTAAGCCTTTCCGTTGCTCTCCCTTTCCCATTATAAAGGCATTGTCAGAGGCTGAATCAGTAACAGGTAGCCCACAGCTCCTGCTGCTTCCCTCTTGCTCCTCTCTTTCTCTTCCCTTCTCTCTTGCTCGTCCTCTTTCTTTGTCTTTCTCTTTCTTTTTCTATCTCTCGCTATTTCTCTGTGTCCCTCAGCCTTCTCTCCTCCCTTTCCCTGTCCTTCTCTCCTCGCTCCCTTCTTCCTCATGACCTCCATTAGCTCTCTCCTTAATCATCTTTTTCCTGTCCTCACACAGTCTTTTTTTGTCTCCTCGTTTCCCCTCTCCTTTTCTTTTTCTGTCTATCACAGAAACAGAACAAAGTACTTCATATTTTCATTTTTTGAGAGAAATGTTGAGCAACAAACAATAGTTACTTTGCAGGTTAAGATTCTCCACGCAAAACCAATAAGACATGATATCACTTCATATGTTTGTTTCTATAAGTTTTACATTGGGGCATTGCTTAAGTAAAGGATCTGCATTGGGTTTGGCAAGCCATCACATATAAGGTTGCACCATTAAAACTTATGAAATGTATTCATTTCAGTAGTGAAGAAATCTAGAAATGTGTAAATCGGCTGTTAATATCTGTGGAGCCATCCAAAAAATTGTTCAAGAAACTAAAAATACAAAAAAAAACTGATGATAATATTTCTTAAAGTTTGGGGAGCAACAATATATTAAATTAGCTAAACCTTGTATTATTATTAGATATTAATATCTGTGCAGTTTAGAAAGAGAGGGACATCTTATTATAATAATCTAACTGACACTATTTTGTCATGTAGCTGGGTTGGGTCAGATATATAGACCATATTTAATACTTCATAAAATCTCTTCTATTCATAAGAACATAATATATAATATAGCATGCATTAGGTTTTTCCATTTAGCTACGCTACTGTTTCACCTGGTAGTTATTGGGTGTAAATATTTAATATCAACTCATTTTTACATTTTGCTTATTTTTTATTGTGTTTTTGTAATTATTATTATTTTTATAAGTAACCCGACCCCCCAAGAAGGCACCCAACCCAACCCCAGTGGAAATTACACCCTTTTGTTTGTGTGGTGCAATCTGTTTTAATATAGAGATGTGTAGATCACCACTTTGTAAACACTTACTATGTTATAAAGAGACTTACAATGAGCTGGTGAAATTGTAATACTTCCTCCACCACTGATCTCTGCATTCTGCCCAGTTTTTTTGTGCTGAGGTGAAACTCCGGGAAGGATCACATGAAGCTTGCATTTGGAAGTGGGAGAGGGAGGGAGACAGGGAAGGAGAGAGAGTTAGCTGACTGTGTTGTGAATGCAGGGAGTAGACAAGCAGAGCGATCCTGACAGGCTGTGTCTGCACAGTTTGTTCTCCAATAGGCCCACACAGAGTTACCAGTGGGGTGCGCACAAGCACGCATACTCTCACATACACTATTGGAGTTGCACGTTCACACACACACACACACACACACCGTCAGTCTCTTTGGCGCTCATGCGCTAATGCTTTTACACACAGTGTGTTGCAGCCTTTCCTACACACAGACACATACACACACAAAGTGAGAAGAGAGCGAGCCGAGAAGAGGAAAAGGGTTTGGTTATGAATGCGTTCCTCCTGGGGCTTCAGTGCTGCGGAAATGGAGCTATCATGACAAGGGATGAAAGAGCAACAATGGTTTCATCACTTTCCCTCATGTTCCACTGCACCGTGAAAAAGAAGCTTCTAGCATTTTCATCCGCCCGTTAGGGAAAAACATGCCACGCATTATACCAAGAAGGGAGGCTTGAGAGTGAGTGAAAGAGTAATAGACAGAGAGAGTGAGGGACAGAGAGAAAGCGTCCTCGCTCAGCAATTAATGTACCGCGCAAACCCATATTGTTGATACATCAGCAGCAGATATTGACTATTTTGATGGACCAAAGACAAATTGATCTTGAAAATGTCCCTGTGTTCTGTTGCTGTTTATTGATACGGTCCCTCTTCCCTTCTTCTTCTCTGGCTGTGTTGTCCTCGTGTCACCCCCGACTGGGCCCCACCCTTCTCACTTCCTCTGTTTTTATTGCTTATTCAAGTTTTTGACAATTTCACCAACTTTTCTCCTTCCTGTCCTCTGACTGACCGCAACCTCCTGCCTGGCCTCCTTTAACCCTTGCCACCCTAACACACCACACCCTATCCTCTTATATACGTTATATGTTTCTTTGCGGGTTTAGTTTTTACATGATGTCCAGGAGGACTATCAACCACTTTGTAGTAGCTAATAAGAATCAGAATAAAAAAGTATAAGAACATGCAAATCTTTTATCTCACCTTCTTCTTGTCTTTTTTTCTCATTTCTACCAGGGTGCAGTGATCACGCCAGCCATGGACCACACTATGTCCATGCAGCCTGCCAGCATGATGGGTCCTCTCGCCCAGCAGATGAACCATCTGTCCCTGGGCACTACAGGAAGTGTAAGTACTCTTCATAATCCAGACAAGAGAACCTCCCAAGTTGATAAACGTACTGTGCGATCAGAGACGGAAGCTTTACGAGCAGCACTGACTATGTTTATATGCACATATTACCGGAATATCCCACGTCTTAATCAGAAAATTCTTTATTTGGAAAAAAGGCCTTATTCTGAATATCCAACCAGAATAATAGTGGAATATTGGTGTACATGTAAATTTACTCAATGAGTAACGTTTCTCAGACTTCTTATGCTACATGCAAGCTGCACTGTCTGATACAGTAGGTGGACACACTACACAGGGCTGGGAAAACAATGCATGTTTTTTTGGGGAAAAACATAATTGAATTTGGATTTAAGTCTATAGCCTAATTTTCTTCTTTTTGTTGTCCAGTACTTTTTCAAAGATTTACAGTTGCTTTTAGTATTTAGTATTAATAGTTTAATTCTTTTGTAAAACCAGTAAATATGGAATAAACTCTGACCAGGTTCATCATAATGTGTTATTTGCTAAATGCTGGAAGTAGCATGGACACAGTTGATGAACAATGAATACTCAAACACTGTAAATCTATTCATAGAAAGGTGCACTTAAAATGTAGTTGTAGCTAGCAGTGTTGCTGTCATTCCTTTTTCTAATACCAGCTCAGTAATGAAAAACATCTCAAAGTCTACAGAAGTTGAAAGAGAAAACTGCAGGTGTCCATTACACAGTAGGTTTGGGTCAGGAGGACCAAGTGGAGTCGTTTTTGTTTTTTTGGGGCACATTGTTCATTTGGTTCTAAAACAAAGTACACATTGAGAAGAGATGGATTTTACATTTCCTTTCAAGAAAGCCAAGCCTTCTTAGGCTGTCACCACATGTGCTCTACCATGGAGCTGCCGTATCATTTGTTTAACACTGCATGCATTCACCGCCAGATATTGAGAGAGCATGTTTCCTGCCTGATCTTCCACATTAAACAGATTTCCTGTGAAGTTTAACAGTGTGACAGGGCCCTCTGTTCTCCACCTTCCTCACTTTCACCCTCTCTTTTCTGTTACTTTCTCACACTTTCTGTCTCTCTCACTCTCTAAATCACACATCAAATATATCACTCTATCAGTTTTTTTTATTCCACACACACACACACACTCGCTTACAGTCGTCGCCCCCTAAACCAGGAACTCCCCCCTGTTTTAGGATCAAGTTGACTTAGAGGTGTTGCATAGTTCTGAATCCTGACTTCCTGCCCTAACCCTGCTGCCCGAGGCCATGCAGCTTTGCTCCAGCACTACGTTTGATCTCTGTGTGTGTGTGTGTGTGTGTGTGTGTGTGTGTGTGTGTGTGTGTGTGTGTGTGTGTGTGTATATGATTGAAACAGTGCTGTATTGTACAGTTACCCATGTGTTTTCAGGTGAGCTGTCAGCAACTGTGACGCCATGTTGGCTCTGTCAGGAATGCCCCCTCCCTAATCTGCCCCAGCTGTGCTAACAGCCAGGATTAGAGACAGGCTAATCTATGATGATGGCTTCTGATGTTTGATGGGTTGTATTATAAGAGAAAGTGGGTTAAGGCACACGCTCTCTTCTTTTTTTATTTATTTCTGGTTTACGCTCCCTTTCTGCCTCTCCCCTTTCTGCCTGCTTAGCTTTCCTGAGGCGATGTGCTGTGTAGCATAACTTCTTTATGGCTGAGCTGCACACACGGCATGCCACTCTTGATCATCAATGTGAATTGAGACATGTTTCCTATAAAGCCAGATGTGAAAGCCCTTCCATAACGTCTGATTGAGAAAGCCTGTTAAAGCAGAGGTTAGGAACCAAGATCTGTAACTATCCATGTAGTAAACTGGACTTGACACCACATTCTCTAAGAGCACATTCCTCAAGTGTACACGCATGTGGTGAGGTTGTTTTGATTGCCCCAACTAGTCACGTGACTTAACCTTCACCACTGAAGATCACCTGCCATGAGTAGCGTCTCCAGAGTCAACAACTTATCACGGCTGCCTTTGGCCGCTGACAGAGAAGCCACACCTCAGAATACTCTTTGGCTGTTCCAGGACTCTTTGCGGCTGTTTGTGTATGGCTGTGGCTTTCTTCTTCTCTCCAAGAAAACAACCAAATGTTCCCGGTCCGCCCAAGCTGCAACACTGGTGTGGTGACCATTGCTTTCCGAGAACGCCGTGTTATTCTGCAGCCAGGATCGGCACGGAGGGTTAGGCACTCCTTTTTAACAGGCCTAACTTAGGCCTGTTAAAAAGGAGGGGCAAGGAAAAGCTCACCTCATAATGAGGAAGCATGGATTGGGGCCGTCTGAAGGTCACCGCTTTGGAATTTAGCTGCTTCACCAGAAAATGTTCTGTTTTAAACAACTTGTATAGTTACCCAGCTCACTTTGGTGTCTGTCTATCTTGAACAACTTGATTAAAGAATGCTGAAGAACCTCAGGCTCACTGTTTATGGATGGCACACATAAACATGCCATCCATGCTCCTCACTGATTTATTTTAGCAGGTTTGGTGCATATTGCTCTGTTACTGATTTATTTACTATATCCGTGCTCTCACCACTTAGCAGGAGTCTATCTGTCATGCTTTGTGATTGCTCTTGCCTGTAAGTTGCTGCGCACACGTTGATGTGCACATGCTCTATCATTTTAGTATTTGTGTGTGTTTGTACGCATCTCAATGTCTGCGTTTGTGTGTGAACGACATAGTGTTTGACATGACAAGAGGTGACCTTCCCTCTAGGTTCTCCATCCTATTTCTGTCATGGCATGTCGAACCCAGGTTTCTGTTGTCATGGTGACAGTGGTGATTGACAACATCTCTGTCCCTGGAAGACAGATTTGTGTGAGAGCTTCCCTCTATTACAGTATCTGTGCGGTTTCCCTTGGTTTTCTATAGGAAAGTCTAAGTACAGTATGTTATTGTACATTTCCATAAGCGTGTGTGGCCATATTTAACCTTTACTTACCCGAGTGTTGACTGTGCATGCGCTTTCTCCTCTTGTAGCTCCACATTCAAACATCTGGTTGATTCCCAGTACCACTGAGCAGTTAAGTCCCTGCAGGACCTTGAAGGTAATTCTTAAGGGAGAGATAACCTTTTATGGCCTTTTTAAATTTTACAAATGCATTCTAAATGTTTTTACGGGCTTGTAGCCCAAAAAATGGTCCCACTAATCTGAATTAGAAGTAAATTAATTTCTTTTTTAAAGTTTTTTTATGAATTTAAATTATGATGATGATGTTAAGGAAGTGATTAAAAAGATGACACAGATTTTTGCCAGTATGCTTTAAATCTCTGCAGGCAGGGTGTTAACAAAGCCTGGGAGCCAACATACGGAAGGCTTTCATGGTGAAGTGGTACAGCACTTTGATTCATAGCCACTGAGTGCAGCTCCAATAGTTCCCATTGTGTGGAGCCCCACAGCTAAGATCAATAGTCATCAGAGCCCATCCCCACGCTGCTCTGCCATTAATAACCTACAATGAGTAGCTAGATGCTCTTGCCTTGACCAACTGTTATCCTCCACCTCGCAGGCGATGCAACAGAACAGCATGTCAACACAGGGGGGATAGATAGATAGAGATATACTGTATATAGAGGCTGGGTGACAGACAGAGAGGTGGATGATGTATTTGAACGTTTCAACATGCTAATGGCTTGTTCTGCAGTCCAACGATGGCAGAACTAAGATTTTGCGAGAAAATCAGAAAGTAAACTGCCCTATCATCCTGGCACCCACCAAACATAAATTGCACTGTCTCACTCCGTGCAGAAGCCCAAACCACTGTGGTACCAGAGTGGTGCTGTCTATGGTATGGTATGTTGATGTTTTGTTGTCCTGACATTGCTGCATTGCGGTGTGACTTTATACTGTAGTTTAGTTGTGTGTCATAGAGAGTGATGGTAGAGAAGAGACTTAAGGAGTCTACTCACACTAGCCTCGTTAAGGAACTATTCAGGCCTCCCGTTCATCAAACATACGTACACGCCATCTGCTCCAGTCGCAGGTGTGTGTGTGCGCACGTGTCCATGCGCGGGTGTGTGTGTGTGTGTGTGTGTGTGTGTGTGTGTGAGTGGCTGAGAGTGAAACACCATTTATTGCCAATTAGGGATGTTTTATATTACCCAAACCTGTCCCCTGACTATGGACAGGAAAGTATTAAAAGTTGAAATTGGACAAAAATCATCTTTTGCCATAGCAACTCAATTCACCGTAGCCAAGCTTGACATCCCCCTGACTTTCCATAGCAGCGACTGCAGGAATATGCCCTTGCTCAACCTGCCACATTAAATAGGTTAACTAATGGTTATGGTAGAAGGAAAAACCTTATCTTATTACATTTTCTTGTTAAATCTAATTTAAATTCCTTTTGCAGTCCTGCAGAGAAATATAACATTTCAAATGGACATCATCCCTTTGACAGGGAGATTTGGATATTGCTAATTATCTCCTGCTTCCCTTCATTTGCTTTCATGCAGCCCTCACAGGTGAGTTGACTGAATAAGTTAATGGCAAGTAAAGGCGGAGACTTAAAGTCCTAAGGAAAATTGGCATGCATGGTTTCAATTCACCAGGGAGAAGGTCACTGCAACAACCTGATAGGCCCTTTTAGACAATAGCAGGTTGAGAGAGAGAGAAAAAAAGAGGGAGGGAATAGAGCGAGTGACAGGAAGGTGAGAGGGAAGAAGGGATGAGACAGAGAGGTAATGTGGTAATGTGTCAGGAAGTCTGGATGTGCCCCCTCACCCGGTCCTGAGTGTGACAGCCCTGAAGGTGTGATAACCTTAAATTCACACGCACAGGCTCACACAGTCAAACTCACATCCGAACGCACACCATCCCAGGGCATCCTACTGGCCATGTGTAGCGTCGGTGGGGGAGTTAATCACCCATGTCCATGGCCTTTAGCTGCTCTCATTAGCGGTGAGCGGTGGAGCCGTACCCGATCCATTAGCAACGCTGCCGGTAATGACACTTCACCAGCACCGCCGGGCCCACGGCCAAGAAAGGCTCCGCAGCCTGGCACAGCCCCTCCATTACTGCCTCCTACAGCATACTGTCGCCATGCTTTTTAGCACTGGCAGGGGGGCTGAGCGGCGAAGGGAAAAATAAGACAGAAAGAAAGGGATTGTACTTCCCTTTTTTTTTTTCTTGGTCCGGAAAAGCAGCAGGAAGACAGGGAGAGGCGGAAAGGCAGCCTGGTGGCTTTTATCTGGGATCACATCCGTTGGCGCTGTACTGCAGCATTATCGTTCCAAGCCTCTTTGTCTTTGTCTGTCTCTCACAAGACACACACACACACACACACACACACACACACACATAAGCATGTAAGTTCCCAACACACAGCTGCACACAGGAGAACTCATTCACTCAATAGTTCATAGTCATTTTCTTATCCACAGGCATGTGCTAATCAAAAAGAAGCACACACACAAGCAAATCAGGCCTGTGCCGTGACCTCATTCATATTGCATGTGAAAGCCCTGTGGCTGTCATGTAACGTGTGTCACGTCTGTAAAATGGCCATCATGGAGTTAGCTAGCACCCAGTAAAAAGCCAGGGCAGGCATGTCTAAAGGAATATAGGCCACAGGCAACAGACCTCCTGCTTAACTGCTTCCTCTCTCTCTCTTTCACTCTTTTTCCATTCTCTTCAACTTTTTTTCACATATTTCTTTATCTTCTTCTCAATGGCATGGTGCATTTGTCTGTCTATGAAGTCTTGGTGGAACAGCTGGACATCTCTTCCTCCCCCTCTTCCTCTGTCTACCTCACATACTCTCTTCTGCTCTGCTCTGAGAGCACACATATTCTTTTAGCGCCCTCCAAAGGATGCTGAAGGCACAGCAAGCTCACATTCCCAATAGTTTTGAATTGGACTTGACACCACATTCTCACTTCTAATTGAAGTGAATGAAACTTACTGGGAATATCAGTGTTGGATATCTATCTAGTCTTTCTTGTTACACTTTGGATCGGCATTTGGTATGTAACGTGTGTAGTGTGATGTGTAGCAGTTATTTTGATATTGTCTTTTCATTGTGTTTCAGTATATGACTGCTGCAGCTGCCGCGGCGCCTATGCAAGGGACCTACATTCCCCAGTACACTCCTGTGCCTCCAACAGCCGTCCCTGTCGAGGTAAGACTCGCACGCATGCCCACGGTACTTACTAATAATCACAAATCTGCCTACGTTTACCCAAAGGAGGACATCATTACTCCTGACACCCCGCTCACTTACACCCACATGCGCTCAGTTCTTTATTAAATAGACAGCTTACATTTGAAGCATGCTGTAAATTGCTTGTGTTTCTCTCTGAACAAATGGCCTCACACCACCAGCAAATAACAAGGGGGAAAACTGCAAGCAAAGCAAGATGAGTCAGAAGTTTTATAGTATTTGGGAAAGACAGTTCAAGTGCAGCACAGAGTTTGTCACTTCTACGGCGGCTGTCTGAGCTCCTGGCAGGTTCGGGCAGCCCAGCCTGTGAAATGATGAACGTGGAAAGCAGGCAGGCAGGCCGTCGAGGAGAGGAGAGCGGGACGGCTGTCTGGCGGCTGACAGTACGGTCGTATTCAGATGGACTATCAGTCGTGTATCAGATGACAGGAGCTGAAATGAGACACAGTGCCGGCGGTGCTGTCTCTCCCTCTCCGTCTCACTCTCTATCTCTCTCTCTCTCGCTCTTCTTCTCTGCCACAGCCGGTCCGGGCTGGTAGGTAGCTGGAACACACATATTCGTCAGCCACGGAGCTCTGGTTAGCCCACCAGCCACGGACAATGACAGTTTCCCCTGACAGGCCCATTAGTCGCTCCTCCCCCACACCTCTTATACCTACGTCCTAAGCTGAAAGAAAGGGACAGAGGAGAGAAATGTAGTTGTAGTGTACCCCATGGCGCATCATACCTATTTCATCCTCACCGTTGTCTACTGAATGCCAGCATCAGCAGTAGAGTGTATATCACTGCATCAGCCAGTGTCTGCAGGGCGGATGTATGGACAGGACGCTGTATCCTTGAGAGCTTGTTAAAGGTGATTGAGATGACTCAATGATAGGGGCTATCGTTAATGCTAGACACATACAAAGGCTGAGAGGTTGTTGTAATAAATCCAGTGCACATGGTCATCTTTAAAGACCTTTTTTTTTAAACCTCAAAGATGTAAAACTCTACAAGCATTTTTGCACATTTTGTACTAAAGCTCTTTTTGTACATATTTCACTCACACACACTAACCCCTAGGTCAAGTCACAGTAAACTGATGATACTTATATATTGTTTATTTTATTAAACCACTTTGTTTTCATTATTCACATTCAATATAATTGTTCTACTCAAGCAGCTTAAATATAAAGGTCTTTCTTTTATTATTCTTACAATGCTTTTGGGTTATCATATTTGAGTGACATGTTAAAATTCAAAACAGCATTTTTACATGTCTGCACCTTTGCTGTTTATAAATTAAAACAATGTCAGTGTCCCCCACCATTATTTTATATGCATTTCTGACATTGTAATTGGCATCTTTTGAGGAAAAAGAATAACGTTTTAAATATTAAAGTTATGTGGGTGTGAGAATTACTCGTATGTGACTTCAGAGTGATAGACAAGTCTGTCTGAGAAGGTATAATATTAGTGCTTTTATTTGATGTCATTTTGTCTGAGGGGGCTTTACAGTCTGTAGTGTGTAAGTGCCAAGCTTTACAGAGCGATGCTTGTTAAAGTTCAGTCCTGACACATTTCCTCCCGTGTGTGTCCCCAGGGAGTGGTGACGGACGGCTCCCCCCAGACAGTGGCTCCCTCGTCACAGGAGGTGGCTGGTCAGCAGCAACAGATCCAGGTGGACGGTGCTGGCGAACATGTTCCCACATACTCATACCAGTCCAAGTAAGTCAAACAGTGAAGCAGGATAGTTGCTGTCAACCATTTTAATATGGTATTCTGTCATTTCAGGGTAGTTTTTATTATTTATTATGAATCATTTTCTTCAGTTATGATGATTATTTTTCACAATATTTTATTTTTTTACATTCAAAGGTGTGGGTCTTATGACAATTTATATTGTGAGACTATATACATTTGTCATTTGAGTTTTAATCTCTGTATATTGTGTCATGTGATGAATGTCATGTCAAGTAATTTGTCTTTGGCCAAAAAATTCAGTGAAGCAGCACAATACAAAATACTACTCTAAATAAAATGAGAGAACTGAAAGACGTAGATATAAAGGACTCAAATTACTCCTGGCTGTCGTTGTCATTTGCTCATTATTTTGGCAGAACTTTTTGCTTTTCTGACCCGATCAGAACTGTTTAGCGTGCTTCATTTTGCTTCAGTCTTGTGGCTGGGTCGCCTGCTGTCAGCTCTATTGCTTTACCTGTGTTTGTAATAGTGTGCTTTGATTACAATGGCACCCTCTCTCTCTCTCTCTCTCTCTCTCTCTCTCTCTCTCTCTCTCTCTCTCTCTCTCTGTCTCTGTTTTCTCTTATTTCATCAGATAGCGACGGCCTGAGCAAATGTTCCTGTGACAGCATTGCCTCGAGACAGAAGGTGGCTGCACTGTGAGTGTGAGGAAAAGAAAAAAAAGAAAGAGATTGCTTCCAGATTGCCCAGGCACCAAAAAAGAGACACTTTTTTCATTTCCTACCTGGCCTATAAGAAAAAAAGAAAAAAGCAGCAAGAAGGAGGCAAGGAGTGCTGAGGAACGGGGATGAGAAAATTGCTGGGCACAGTGCAAAGAAGTGAAATTGTTTAGTCTGGGAACCTGCCTGAAGGGGGGCTGGGCTGAAGGTTGAAAAGTTTCTCAAAGAAAAATCTCAACCAATTAAAAAAAAAAAAAAAAAAATTGTAAGAAAAAATGACAAAAAAAAGGTTGAATGTGCAGGTAGGTGATGAAGTTTATTTTGTAATTAGAAAAAGGGAGTCAAGTTTGAGATACACACAGATTGTCTTCCTCAGATATTAAGCTACAATTTCTTTTCACTCTTTTTTATGTTCTAGTGTTAAATTTTAGTTTTCTAGATATATTCAAAAACAAAGTGTTTTTTCTTTCTTGAATCTTCATGGCCTTAATTTGAATTGCGTCAGAAACTTTTTACAGAGCTAAAGTCTGACGTCTGGTTGGGGGAGGGTGGGGGGGGAGCAAATTAAATCAGTCTCTTGGACCACTTGGAGGGTACAAGACACTGGATGAGTTGTTCTTAAGAGGAAAAAAATGAATCTATCACATAAGCTGTACAGATTTAATAGAGAAGAGCTTTTTTTCCTTTTCTTCATTAGAAGAAAACTTTGATAATTATTATGTCAGAGGTAACTAAGTGTCAGAAGAAAACAAAATGTATGTTTGGGGAAAAGACTTGGGGGGGAAGAAGAAGCTTTGAAGAGATTTTTCACAATGAGAAAAAAATGAAAGCATAAAAAAACATGCTGCATTGCAGATGCAGTCTGTTGCAAATGCTGAACTTGTTTTTTATTATCATAATTATTATTTTACATGGGCAAAGTTGCTGTCAATGACATTAGTGCTTTTTATCTGCCACATTTTACCCTTTTTTATGAGCTTTAAGATGTTTTTAGCCCGCTTTGCTTGTCACACTGCAAAAAGAAAAAAAAAAGGAAGAAGAAAAAAATTATAAAATTAACAAAAACTATGGAAAAAATTCTGGCAGTGAAACAAAAACAGTAGATTCAGTAGGAGCTAATGGTTTAAACCAATCAGTGCAAAAGCAATAGAAGAAATTGTTGACAATTTCTGTAGTCTTTCCTAGTTGTGGATCAAATGCAGCCCATGGATGGCCATTTTTATACCAAAGATGAAGAGACACTCTGAACCAGAGTATTTTTTTTTCCCTTTTCATTTTTCAGTTTGATTTTGTTGTTGTTGATGTTGTTTGATGATGATGTTAATGTTGATATTGTTGTTGTTGTTGATGTTGCTGTTGTCGTTGTTTTTATTTGACGTTGATGGCCGGACCAGTCCTTACTATCCTTAACATCTTCTTTTTTTAACCGGGTTTAAGCTAGTTTTCCACAGTTGTCCAAGCCGTCACACACACACACACACACACACACACACACACACACACACACACTAAACATACACACACTTATTGTACAAACTCAAACACATATCAAACAGTATTTCAAGTGTAATTCAACCAGTGGCAGTCCTACCTTCACTTCTTCACCTCCTCTTCTCGTCTTTTTGTTACTTTCTATGTCTCATCACTTTGGCGATGCTTTCACACACCGTGGGTGCATTCCACCTCTCTCTCTCTCTATCAGATCCTGCAGGGAAAACTTTAGGAAACAGATTGGGGAATGTTGCTGCTACGCTCTGTGGTTGTCAACGCATTGCTTCTAGCTCTTTATCTCTTTAATTTAATCATATTTAACTCCACCATTCCTCAGCATACTGAGCTTCAGTGTTGACCTGGGAACTGCTGCTGTTTGACCTTCTGGTAATCTCTTTCATGTATCACCAAATTTAGGTCACATTTTTGAGTATTTACCTGCCCAGAATACCAGATGAGTGGTGTTTGCTGCATATTGAACACCAGGTAAGTCACAGATCAAATCTAAGTTTAAAGTCTTTAGCAATGATTGCATATACTTTGGCACTTAATGGTTCTAACTAAATCTATGATGCAGCCAAAACATATCAAAACAACAGTGAAGAAGTAATAGCAATGCTTAAAAGAATAATTTGACAATTTTCTAAAATATGCTTGTTTGCTTTCTTCGAGTAAGATGAGAAGATCGATTTCACTCTCTCGTCTGTACGGTAAATATTAAGCTACCGCCAGCAGCTGGTTAGCTTAGCTGAGCACAAAGACTGTTAATAGCCAGCCTGGCTCTTTGCGAAGGTAGAAAAAATGACCTACGAGAAATTCTAAAGCTCACCAATAAATACGTTACATCTCTTTTGTTTAATCTGTACAAAAATAACGAAATGTAAAAAAAAAACACCTTGTGGTTTTACAAGGGGGTTATGTGCCAGACTATTATTTGGCCAGGCACAATACTTTACTGGAGTCTTGTTATTACCTTGAGCTTGACAGTCAACCTGCACAGACACCAGGAAGTTACTGTGAAGAAATGTCTCACCATTCCTTTACAAACACACCTGCCAGAAGACCTATTTGTATTGAAAGAAAACATCACTCTGTGACACTAACAAGGCGTAGAAGAAGTGTGTTTAAAGGCTAGAAAAGGACTGTGTGTCTTGAACATCCCCCTGATCATTTGTCCAGCACAAGCAGGGGAGGTCAGCACCCCTGTGGGAACTAACTAGGCTTCTTACCAGCCTTAACAAGATGTTGATGGCAGCGGCTTCTGCATCCCTACCACTGAGTGTCAGTTACACCCCTAGTTGTCCCAATTTGTTGCACAAACAACCCCGTCACATCTTATCTGGTCTTTCCATCCCAGAGCTGTGTGAGGTTTTCAATGATTTCATCTCAGAGGATTGTACCCTGAAGAAATTGCCTGTGGGACAGCGGCCATTTCTGCCCCCATTACAGGAGCCTTTTGTGTGTCAGGAGCGCTGTGTGTCTGCTCTGTTGGCCCATGCCTGCCCGCTCTGCCCCACTGTGGGGCTACAGCACTAAAAAGACACTTTTTTTTTTCCCTGCTTCACTGGCACCATTAATTTACCATGGCCAAGCCAGGCTCCTTTTGCTCTCATTTTCCCTCGTTCTTCCTCTTTTCCTCCCTCTCATGCCCTCTCTCTGAGATTTCTTCTCTTTATTGGATGGTGCAGAAGCAGAACCACAAACCAATTTCAGTCACTCTCGCAATGAGGCTTGACGGGCCCAATTTGTCTCCCTCCAGGGCAATAGGATCCACCCCAGTGTCTCTCAAAAGACCCCTTTCTTCCTGACAGAAAAAGGGGTTTGTTTGACGACAATTGCAATTGAGCTCTTGCAGTTCATGTGACTCATTCATGATGGCGTGTTGTGCACATTACAGGCTAGCTAAGTCATCATGGCGATGTTTGTAACCAACAATCAAATTGTACATTGAGTGCCTTTTAACTAAACTTCCAAATGATTCCAAATTATCTTTGTGATAGTATAAAAAAGCAAAGCACATGGAAGAGCTTGTTTGATTCAGTTGTGCTAAAGAAAGGCTGAACAATATCAAAGCTACTCTATGGTGCTAAAGAGGAAGCTGTCTCGGGCTTGTGCTTTCAATGTGCTCACTGATCTCTGTGACGAACCGGCCACTGTTGATCACTTGGCCATCAAGTCACTCTTAACAGGCCACCTGTTCGCTTGATGACACACAAAAGAAACAGGCACACAGGCTCTAATCCTGAAGTGCCATACGTACATTTTCTTTTTCTGCAGTCAGTCTTAATACCTGCTGTACATTCTTATCTTCCATCCAACAACGGAGGTCAAAAGCTAAATGTCTTCAAACTCTAATCGATCAATCTGATCTACATCTGCTCATATTTGCCTCGAGGCTACAATTTGCTCTTAAACCCCCAGTGAACAAGTCTTTGCCACATTACAGTCTTAAACGGCTAACAACTGACAAATGTTGGGTTTTAGAGCTCACCGGACTTTCCCAACACGCTATTCTGTTTGATATTGTTGCATTTGAAGTATGAAGAGAGCTGCTAAACTTTAACTTTACCAGTTTTAAGCTTGTGTGTGTGTGTGTGTGTGTGTGTGTGTGTCTGAAGAGTTCTTCTACTCAAGAGTTTAACTAGCGAGGTTATGAATTCAGCAAATTCAGCATAGCTATAACCAAGTTCTCAAGACTTTAACAGCTGCTGTTTTATAGAGTACAGAAGACATTTTTGAAACTTAATAAGCAGAGTGTCCCACAAATGGCCTGAGATTCAATAATAATGGCATTATGGATGGCAAATAGCCAAAAGATTATGGAAGAAATGCACAACAAAGAATATCAGCTATTTTTTGCTAATGGAGATTGGAGGAAAAGATGTTAAGGCAGGTGCTTTTGGTGTATGGTACCAATATTTCACAGAGATCTGAAAGATTACCTAACTGAACAACAAAAATGGCTTTTTCTTAATAGCACAATGGCATAATGTACCTTTTCAGAATACCAATACCTTTGTGGAAGTGTACAGAAGGCATGCCTGCAATTTTAAGGAGGCTGTAGCAGAAAAGCTTTTCTCCCAGTCAGCCTATAACGTATGTCAGCACAAACCAGGAGCCAGCTATACCAAGAGAGAATGTGTATGCGTGAGAAAGAAAGAAAGAGAGGAGGGGGATCATTAGCTCCTGTTGCCGGGCAGACGTGGTCATAGCGTGGAGATTTTCTGTCTTCATGCAGCACTATGTCCTCTGTACAAGACTCCAGGAGGTGACCAGGTTGACCCCTCGCTAATTAGCAACACCCTTCCTTTCCTACACCATCACACCGAGACAGACTCTTTCTCCCATTTTCTACACAGTCGATCATTATTTTTTCACCTCTTCCCACCTTAAGTTTTGTATTTAACATACCTTACCACCACTTTCAATCCATCTGTTTGCAACATTCCCTTTCTTCCTCTTTTTCATCTCCACATCAGCATCCTTTTCAGACTCCAATCTGCTGCTCTCTCGTTTTGCAACGCGCAATCTGCGATTGGCGACATGACATAATGTCCTCTTGTGTTCATTTTGACACGTTTCACTAATCAAAACAAACGCCACCCTTGTGACCCATGCATGAACATGCAAGAGCCCTCTAGGACCCACAAAATGTGTGAAACATGATGCTGCAATCATTTGCATGCACAAGTGTCCAAGCACTGCTCGCAAATAACTTGGGAAACTGACTCGTGGATTATAGGCCACAATGCCACAATTGCATACATTATTTTCTATTAGCAGGGACAGCAGGTTGGAGCTATAATGTCCTTGTCCTTGTCATACATAAACCTAGGTTCTACAGGTGCTCACAGTTTGCCTGCTTGAGTGTCAGGATGATATTGTTTGCTTCTGTGGATAAAAACAAAGTTTATGCAATCATATATAAAGTGTTACAAAATTGTAAGATTGATTATTTATCTTACAATGTCTGAATTGCCAAAATGCAGTACATCTCACTCGTCTGGTGTCTGGAGGATGTGTAATCAGATGCTCAGAATTGCTTTCCAACGTCTATTTGATACAGAAAGAAGGAAGAATACTGTGCATTTAAAGCGAATATATCATTTTATTCCTCGTCAGTCACTCTCTCCAAGGTAAATCAGATCTTTTGTGAGCTTACCTTCTCTGAAAAACCTGATAAATACAGATGTTGAGACTGGTCTTCTCCGGTGTCAGTTTTAAGAGGCAAAGTAGGCTACTTATCTTCTTCTCCTTAAATCTGACAAGATCCAGAAAGTCATATATGTAGTGTGGCTTCCACACTGTCACAGGAGCAAACTCATTAGGTGTATTACATGTCATACTTAGTTTTCTTGTGAATGGAGTTGTAGCCATTCGACGTTGATTCTCGGGTTTTAGGAAAACAGTAGTTCAGAGTTACTCTCACAGCTTGTCTGCTGCAGAGTGTACAGGAGAAAGGTAGCTCGATAACTCATCACAGACCAACACATACACACACTCACTCATACTCCCCACACACATAATGCAGTGGAAAAATTGCTCAAACTGCCCCCCACAAGAGCTAGGGCCCTGTGCTTTTTAATTGATGCTCCGGTCCACCTTTGATGAGAGCTATTGATTGGCCACACAACCCCAGGATCGCAGCCAGCCAGCACAGCCCTCATGGAGTGCAAACTGCTCTCTGAGAAATACAAAATTCAATTCAATCACTAGGAAATGGCCGACCAAATTGTTTAGAGATAGCCAGCACAGAAAGTGCATGGAATTAATTTCCCAGATAAAAAGAGGAACTATTTATTAGGACAGCAGAGCGGTTTTTAGTTTGTTTTTGTTAGTTTTCTTGTTTTTGTTTGTTTTTCACTTTTATTTGTTTCAGCGCCGAGGAGGACATGGTCACGCCTCGCACACGCTGCTCAGTGTGTGTGATCTTTGAAAAACTATCTGTACATCTGTGGATGTTAGGATTTGACTTGGGTTTTATGAGTTGTTTTTTTTTCCTCTCTGATGAAGCTTTCAATAAAAAAAATGTGGAAAAAAGCACAGAGGCGCGCTGTTTTCTTTAAATCTTAACAAATGATTGTTTCATCACAGCTAGCTGTTTTTTTGTCCTCAAGCCATTATTATGGAAACATTTATTATGCACCAAGCATCACCATCTTCCCCATAGCCTATTATCTTTATGACTAAATTGCAGTGAGAAAGCCCTATTATTATCATCCAGCCTGATGGCACTTGTTGCGCATTGACCCCGGCCCTCACGTCCTCTTATAATTACAGCCTTCATAAATGGAGCTAATACCTCTCAACGGGATTTCCCCCATCACAGCTCACACACACTTGATTGGGCGTAAAGTGGTCATAATCAAAGATGGAGGAGACTGCTGAAAGAAGAAGTGGATCGATGGCAATCAATCTTCCTCTTCACTCTCATTTAGGCCCAATCAATTGCTGTCCTTGTCACCTCCTAGGGACGCCTGTACAGTCAATACCACCGCTGCACTGTAGCCAAGTTTCCACTGCGTGTGATGTCTCTGCAAGATCAAGGCAACAAGGCCGGCACTCCAAGACAAAGGACATCTTAATAGAGAACAATCGATCGTTTGGATTGGTGTGTGTGGGTGTGGGTGTTTTTGTGCGTATGCACTTGAATGTGCATGATTGGGCCACCCGGACTCACAGTTTTTGCATCTACTGATCGGATAGATGGAAGTACCTCGGTACTTGACGGAGATAAGTGTCGGTTTGATACATTTATGGTAATTTAAAACATTTTACTGCTTTGGTGCCATGGTTTTCTCCAACAAACACTGCAGGCTTTTATATCTGGGGAAAATGCAGTGGGATCCTTTATCGAGTGAAATGCCACAGATTCAATCGCACTCCCTTGGAGCCGGGCGGCCTCCTTATCTGGACTTATAGAGATGTAGCAGCTGAGCACCACAAGGGTGCAGCATACCAACACAGATGTTATCTGGTGTGTTTATTTCACAGAGGAGAGAGAAGCCCTCCATGCGCGCACACACACACACACACACACACACACCACTACTGCTAGATACAGATCAAGGGCATCTTTACTGGGTGAAATACGACACCTGCCTTCCCATATATACGAAGATTGGGAAGAAAAAGGGCGTGCCTTCATATATATCTGTCCTACTTGCAGTACAAATTGATGTGCTTTTATATAGGATAGCCATGCTCTTTGAGGTGTCTCTGGATGCAGCATTTGCTATTGATAATGGAGCTGATGGCAGAATTGATGGTGAATTCTATAGAAACTGAAAAAGGCTTAAAGGAGGAAGTACATTTTGAATTTCTTTAACTGGTTGGTTTGTTTTTAAAGTGAAATAATTGCTAAAATGACGGCAGCAAAGTATTTGGAAGTCAGGTTTTGTGTTGTAGCAACATAGCTAGAAGAAAACAATGAAAATAAGCTTATTTAGCACATAACCTTTTTCACATTTGTTTTCATCAGGGTGTCATCATTGCAAGCCCAGCCCCCTCTAATGTCCTGATGTAATAAACAGGACCCTCGTGGTACAGAACAAGCGTGTTCTTTTGGTTCTGAAGGATATCTATTTGCCAACAACAAATGATCTGTAACAGACCTCTGGGGTAACACAGTTTCAGCTTCCAGCTAGTTGAACACAATTGAATTCATTCCAGACCAATCTAAACAGGAGAAAGTGAAATTTTGTGAAATTGGGCTTATTGGGTCTGGGACCTTAACGACCCTGAGCTTCCAGGTGCAGTCCGAGCGGTTTGCATCCAATCAACAATCTGTGATCGTCAGCAACCACAAACACACCTGGTGCTCCCTTATTAGCTTATACCTCACTAAGAGAGACATAATTAACCCAAGGGGGGATCAGCACTGCTGAGCTAAAATATACACAATGCCCAAGAGGGATTTGGTGTGTTTTGAGGGGGAATTCATTATTTGCTTAATCTTGGAATATGCATATGCAACATTAGGCCAGTAAACCTCATTACAAGAAGCTACCTCATTAGAGGGGAAATGCATGATTCATATTTATACACTATCTAGGTCCATTAGATTCAGGAAGAAGCAATGTATAAGTAACATGTCTCTAATCTTGGCACACATCTGAAATTGTTCATGGACGATTCCAGTTTATAACTGGGGTCTTATTCTGGTAAATTTGGCCAAACTTTGCCTTCACCCATTTAATTAGCTGAGATGTGGGATTGCAGTGGCATCACTAAAAATAGTTCAATAGGGGTGGAAAGAAACAAAAGCAATCAGATGATCATTCTGGGTTTGAACAAGCCTCCAGGTTAGCCAAACTACATGGAAGATAAAATGAAGGCAAGCATTGTAATTCAATTGTATTCAACTGTCTGTCCTGAACATCCATCACAGTTAATAGATTGACTTCCAGGTTCAACTTTGCCCTAACATATTTGTCAAAGTGAGGGCCCATAATGTTCCTGTGCAATGGTGGATTATTACATTATGACATTTGATGTGCACTCATCCTAGGTTTGACCTCTGAATAACGTGGTTAAGATCATCAAGGTAAACCTTTTGATTGTTTACAACCCGTCTGATCTAAGAAACTACTTTGGTGAGTACAATGTTATCCCAACTGATAGGAATGATGGCCGAACCCACAAGAATAAGACAAGGGAAATGAAGTAGAATTATACATTTAGTGAATTGGGACTGAAGTTTAAAGCTGCACTGAACAATCATTTTATATGAACAACTGGTCAAATTACTAATGTTGAGACTTTCCAAGAAAAAACAGTAGAATTAGTGCCTCAAAATATCATACAAAGTCCTCCTTTATTAAATGTAGCCCTTGGGCATGTATTGATAAATAAGGTGTTAATATCTTTGGCAGATGTGCTCCTCACGCCGACAGGAGAACAAATGAAAAACACGGATGTCATGTCTTACATCTACAATAGAATTCCTGTGCTGACACACTCAGTCAGACAGCAGCTCCATTTCAATATTCCCATGATGAATTACTATCATTGTGTAGCAGGAATTGGGAGCCCAGCCAAAGCCTATTGAAGTTTACAATGACATTAGTGGAACAATTGTATCCCAGGAGATCCTGGAGGCTGCCCAGAAGGCCCTGTTCCCCAGGTGGCACAGTGGTGGCCCAGCTCTAGTCTCAATATGCTGATGACAATAAGTGTTAATTGAGGATGTGAAGAAAGCCAATACTTACATTAATGCACCACTTCCTGTCATTAACCCTCATGTAACCAATCCGGTTGACTCAAGACATGCTGTTTTGCTTATTTTGTTTCCTCAGACAGCAAAGATGCATTCTCATGATTGATTTAGATGTTCAGGTTACAACTTTGGTTAAAAACAAGAACAAGCAACAGTATATATCTTTTTATATGCTGCTACTTTTAAAGTGTGAAAGGCAAGTCAAGTCGTTCGGTATTCCCCAAAACAATCTATAATTAATTACAGTTGCGTTTATCAGAGCTCTACACGTTGAAGATTTGTATTTACTATCTGATCCCACTTAGCTGTTCTGCTGGTTAGGGCCAGTAAGAGAAGATATGCCAGTATCATCTGGCATGGAGACCAGACTATTATCTGAGTGGGAGATCTCAGACCAGAATATTCTTCCAACATATAGATGCAAGAGCTGCAGCACTTAGTAGAATAAAAAAACAAATGCAATGTAAATGCAAATATAATTCCAGCAATGGAATTAAATAAACTGTGTTTATAAGACATGAAAGTTTGCTTGGCGACAGAATTGCTAATCATAATGAATGGATTCGCAGTTTTGAGTGAGTCTGTGTGCGCTATGGTTGTGTGCATTCAATACGTTTGTGTGCATGTGAGTGAAAAGGACAAGGTCAAAGATGATGATACTGTAAAGAGGGGAGCAATGGGAGGACAGGGCTGAAAAATGGCGGTCCCATTAAAGAGGATATGAATACAGAGAGTAAAGACTTGTTTATGTAAAGGGAAAGAGCGAAAAGAAAGGTGAAGAGGAAAGTTGCAATCCAAAAACGACAGGTGAAGTATAGGCAGAGCAATAGGAGCATAAACAAGCTGGGGAAAGGCATATTAAGAAATGGAAATAGGGGAGAGAAAAAGCCAAATGAGAACAAGTGAAGGAAGACAGAGTGGGACAAATAAAGAAAAGAGAGAAAGATTCAACACTCACCTCCTTTCCTCCCCTCTGCAGCCCACCGGACCTTGAGGGCTGCAGAATGAAGTCCTAATGGCTCACTATCACCTCCAGGCCTAGTGATGTGATCTACAGCAACAGTGAGCAGGTGGAAAAACAGTTCTCTAGGTAGCAGGAGGAAGACCACACATGCTCCCGGAGAATTGTGGGACTATAATAGGAACATGTGTAAGCTACTGACATGTGGGACCGTAAAACACAGCTCCAGCCCCAAAGGCCTCCAAAACACCTCTAGATGTGACTCTGATGTGTTTGGAAATAGATGATGGGGGAGAAACATGATGTTTATTTTAGCAACACACTGCAAAAAACTTCCTTCATCAAACAAGCTACATGTTGACTAACTTCTGTTCATTTTTTGACTTTTGAAATGACCAAATTAAAAAATAATGATGATTTAAACTCAAAGGCTACTTGATAGCTTTTTTCCAAAGCTTTCAACCACATCTCACAGTCTTTCTCAACAGTTTACACAGTTATCACATCATCTTGTGAAATGAAATGTGATCCCTTGATCACACTAATGAAAAAGCCCTAGATAAAGCTGGTAAGTAGTAAGTATGTCTTTAAGTTTTAGAAAATAACTGATAGCTATGCTTTATCAGGGTAAGAGATATGAAAGAATGGATTGGGAGGTTTGGTCTGTACTAGGGAATAAAAGTCTCTTATATGCGTGACTTTGATCTGTCTCTTGTGAGTCCCCGAAGTGCAATTCATAAATTGTCCTAAACTAACATATTGTAATTTTCTTTAAATTGGCCTTTTTTTTAAGTTTCTAATACTGATTAGTGTATAAAGTAATTGACATTATTGTTTTGAACACAAGTAAGAAATCAGACTTACAAATGAACATGATGTGTAATAATGGTTTTGTTTTGATCTTATCCTTTATGTTGTGTTTCCTTATATGTTGCAATGCTGTGGAATTCATTGTTCCTTCTTTTTTTTCAAATTGCTGGGTGTTCAGTCCATCTGTCAACTGGATAACCCTTTGCCCTCGTCTGGCTGAGTGTTTTGAGAGCGTTGTGAAAGAGTGGTGCGTATACTACAAATGTCATGTCCTCTCCAGAAGGATAACAATGGAAGGTGGACTTGCTTAAGGGCAACAAGCAGGGGAAATACCACGCTATAAATATGTTAGAAGTTCTGTGTCTGAGTCTGCGAAAGGTCTGTGTTGACTGACTGTGGTGGTTCTGGATTTAAGAAGCTGCAAAGGGGTGTAGACTGTAAGCAGAGAAAAGAAATGGGTGCTGATTATTCTGGGTCAGTGGCCCATACCCTACACACACAGACTTACACATGCACCCATACACCTCACACAGCTTAAGTTGATATACTGCAAACGTTTTTTTCTCTCTGTTTCATACTCATACAATATGCTCACCACGCTCAATACTGTTTCCTGAGTCCAGCAGAATGTTTTCTAATCTCTCCAGAGTTATGGTACATTACACATGTTATGGCTGCGGCAGACTAACCCTCTGCTGAACTACAAAGAAACTCAACATAGGTGAGGCTGAAGTCAGAAGGGGGCCCAAACTCAGTTAAGTACTCCCACATATGCTGTATTTAACTCTTCATGTACCAACTTTTGTTTATGTCTGTCTGTCTGCATTTTACTGTGCAAATCATTTTCAGGAATTCAGTCGCCCCACATGGATGTATGCGTGGGTGATATGATTCTTGCTTTAGATTCTTGCTTTTGTATTTGTCTGTGTTTGTATGAGTGCATGACTGAGGCACACATCAGACCTGAGAACATCAGCAGAGATAAGCTGTCTGGAAATCTTGGCTTCAGAACTGTCTGGACTGGTTTTTTTCACTTGTTTTCCAAGTTAATGTGTGACTCAGTGCTCCCAACTTGAGTGGAATTGATTGACACAGTGTCACAGGACACTGCTGTTCCTCTCAGCTCTACACAGTTTTTTTAGTTTATTTCAGTTCATTGTTTTGATTTCCCAGTCCGCAACCGTTTTGGTTTACTCACACTGCTTTCATGCTGCAGCACACCAAGTTAATGACTGCCTGGTGATCATATTAGCTGATCCAGATATTTTCCTCAAGAGTTAGCGGAGACCAAAAACAAAGATAAAAACAACCTGTTTTTGTAGTTTTGGTTATTATTCATACCTGTTGTGATAGCATTTTCAACCTTTAATTGCTCAGATCTGGAGATATGGCCCAACTTAAAGCAGAGTGACTACTACTTAAACCTTAAGCGTCTAACCCAATTATTTGGATATAAAAACAAAAGTAAACACAGCTAAATAGACTTATATTGCTGCAAGAGCTAATGGAAGTATTAGTTATAACTTTAATGGTTGACATTTTGACATTTTAGCTCTCTAACAAGCAATTTAGACAATACGGTTTCACTGGTGACTTTTCTGTCTGTCTGTCTGTCAACAGGATTACAGAAAAACTACTGCCATTGTTTTCATGAAAGTTGGTGGAAGGGTGAAGCATGGGCCAAGGAAGAACTCCTTAAATTGTGAAGTGGTTTTGAATCACAGGGAGGAAACACAAATACCATTGTGCTGCATTCATGTGGTGTCGGAATAATTGGTATATTGAGTTCCTGACTGAGAAAATTCATATGAATGCTCCCTCAACTTGGAAGGTTAACATTGCGACATGGAGCATGCCTTAGAGGTCTGCACTCTCCAAGTGCCATTCAAGTCTGTCTGTTTGTCTGTCTGTAGGACGGGCCTTGGTGGAGCTCTGCGCTCTCTACAATACAGAGCTTTCTAATTCCATGTGTACAGCACATGCTTTCCCTTTGCAAAGTAATAAACTCCTGCCTCCACATGAATAATAAATGGAGCTGTACCAAGGACTTGGCTCCTTTGATCTAATGCAAGAAAGGCTAAGAATCTGCATGTTTTTGAGGCCCTGTCATGTGTGCAGTGCTGCTAGCCCTGAATAAACAATGAATGAGCTATACATGGATGTGAAGTTTAAGCCATGTAAACCTCATCTCACTTATCTGTCACTGCCCACCATCATCATAGGAACTGAGCCTAAAACATCTGTTGGGCTCTAAAAAGCAGCTCTAATGTGGAGTTTTTAATCAAAAAATATGATGTGTAGTGGTCTTATTCCATGTGTTTGGACACATGCCTATCCATGTTGCCATAACCAATTAGGTTTGCTGTTATGTAATCACACAATTATGACTGTAATATATGTCATTATTTATGCTGGCCTGGGCCTATTTTCTGACATGTGGTAGATCCCCTTGTTAAGCTAGTAAATGGCTTATTATGAGAACTGAAGTCATTACAGAAAGAAGAACACTGGCCAACATCAACAGAGCTACGCAGAAGTGCTTCACCTTCCCTCCATCAGTATTTTACTGCTTTGCTTTCGGAGCTGCGCTGGCATTTTAATGCTCACTCTTTATTGCTTTTCCTCCTGTTGGTCTGTCTTCCTGCCCACATGCGTGTATGGATGTTTATGCGTGCGAGTATCCGTTCATGAGTGCCTGTGTGTGTGTGTGTGTGTGTGTGTGTGTGTGTGTGTGTGTGTGTGTGTGTGTGTGTGTGTGTGTGTGTGTGTGTGTGTGTGTGTGTTTCTCTCTAAGATCATCATAGGTCTAGTAGAACACAGCCCCGTTGCCATAGCATCGGCTGGACAACAAGTGTACACAGTGGTGAAGATTAAGATGTGGAGGCTGGAGCTGGCAGTGAGAAGGCAAAGGGCTCTGCTGTGGCTAATGATGCTGTATTATAGTGCCAGGACATTCCTTACTGCTTTTCCCCCAAATTACAGAAGAATTTCAAGATAAATTGAAAGCGACAGATAGAAATAGTGATGGGAAAGGCATGGGAAGAGTAGATGTTATGTACAGTATGCCTGATGGCTACAGCTGGCAGCTGCTTAGGTCAGAACATCTGGAGTAACGGGGCCTCATTAGATGAAAGATGAGTGCTGTATGAGTTTGAGTGTCTTTG
This sequence comes from Etheostoma perlongum, assembly GCA_026937815.1. Classification (NCBI taxonomy): domain Eukaryota; kingdom Metazoa; phylum Chordata; class Actinopteri; order Perciformes; family Percidae; genus Etheostoma; species Etheostoma perlongum. The sequence goes on along the minus strand of CM049384.1, from coordinate 9,968,270 downwards.
TAAAGTTAAAATAAATACAGTCTGAAGGTTTTCTGTGTCACTGCTGATGGGAAGACAGCCTGCAATGAGCAATCTACTGTATCACACTGATAGTGCTGGCTTTGCTGAGCTGCTGTTGGACTGAAAGAGAGCCTACACCTGTTTCTAAGTCGAGTATGTCTAAATTGGTTTTCTATTTTGAACAAGAACTTCTTTTATGAACTTACTGCCTGTGGGGCCTCTGCTTGAGCTAGCGTTAATGTCAACTCCAGGTAAGCCCCAAACTCAAAGTCACTCACTCACTCACTCACTTGCTCACTCACTGCCAGCCAGGATTTCATCATTAGTGTTTTCTTTAAAAACCATATGAGCACACTTTCTGTTACAGAGTGACTAGAGCCTAGATGCAAAATAAAGAGCCAGTCATTCTCATAACACATTTATTTTCCAACAGAAAAGTGTGTGTGGAGGAGGTTTCAGACGATCGGGCACATGCTTATTTTGAAGCATACTGATGCTTTAACAGTAACCATGCTCCACAGTGACATAATGTACCACTCCGTATCTTATTTTCTGTCTAACAGTAGTAAATGTCATCTCATCTGTACTCCCCTACAAAGCCAAAGAACATCCACCGAGCATTTGAGCATTGAAACTCAGAAAGTGGATTTCAAAAAAAGGCATTGGCCCAATAAAAGATTTCCTGATGTGAGTTCATCATTTAATAATACTGTATTTATCTGTAGATATTTTATTTAGAAGTGCTGGTCCTGATTTTTGACTTTTTAAAAATCTCAGTCTCAGACTCTTCAGATTGCTTATGTGTAGTCTTACAGCTGGCAGTCAGTACCATGTCCCTTTATGTGTAACTGATATAATTTATAGTCATGCAAACTATTTTTTCAACATATTTTACATACTTCTTTCGCTATGCATTTCTTTTTCCAGCACACAAAAATTGTCTCAGACACAATAGGCCTACTGGAAAAATCCAGGCCCTGAATGTGAGCTGTAATTTTGTGGCTCATTTCAGGTGACCACACTCTTTCCTCTGGACAGAAACAGCCAGAAGTAGAAGTAGCAGCAGCAACGATTTTCCTGTGACTACAATACAACAATCCTGCAACACACAGCCACTTCTATCATTGTTTCTGTGGTCTGGCCAGTGGTCAGATAATGCAGAAGTGGTCGAGTCCGTCGGAAAATCTCCACACGATAAAGCCAAATTGAATAACACACGTATACACACGCTCTTTGTTTTCTGTAACCATTATCAGATTGGAAACCATTTCACCTCATGCGCCTCTAACAATGTCTCCATGTGTCGAGGTTACCGTCATTCCGCAGCGAAGGAAAAATTCCCCTCAACTAACAGCTGCACTTAAAACAAAAGAGCTTAGGCAGCAACTTGAGGTATAAGTTGAGCCATAACGGTAATGCATTTTAATGAGCCTGGACCACGAAGGCAGTCCTTGAAATAGACGCAGTGTGGTCCATTTCCTCTGCAGATTTTTAGGACAGGGCCAGCATGAAAATGGGCTGCTGTGGAGGAAATGGCCTTTTATGTGGAACACATTATGCCAGAATGTATAGTCCTGAACGGATTACTGTGGGCTGCTCTGCCTACTCCCACCCAGAATGTAATCTTAGCACACTGAAAGCACATTTAAGGAAACCTTCCTCTGCTATGGCTGACGGCTGGTCTGCTCGGCTGCCTGAAAGAGACATATAAATGTTCCAAATTCAATGTAAAATATTGGTAGCTTTGACTTCCAGCCACGGATTTCTTAATCTGGCATTTAAAGCAAAAAAGAACGTCATGAATATTCTTTCTTGTTCAACAAGCCAAATTTCAACACCCATATGAAACATTTTAAAGCACTTCAAGAAGTTCTGATCTTTAAAGGCGAGTGACAGAAAACATCATGAGAGAGCAGCTTTGACAAAGAAAAGACGAGCTCTGTTATCTGTGTCAACAAAGACCAACACATCACTCACAGTGTTGGTATTGTGCATGAAGCAGCTGATTATGTTGTAAGACCTATTTTTTTATATGGTAAACACTCTCTTTCTTTCCTCTGTATTCCTCATCCACGGATGCGACCAGCTGCAAAACTGAACAGGAAAGATGGGATTTTTAAGCTGAAGACAAATGACCAGGTAAGTTTGGTTCTCTGAATATATTCTGTCAAATACTGCATCTCTGCTTTGGTTTCGAATTGTTTCTGGCCTTTTTTCAAATCGCTGGAACAATATGATACACTTGATACCAATAAATTTAGGATGAGATTTTGGTTGAAACTACTTAATAACTTGGCCATATTTTCAGGGAGAGTCCCATCTGGAAAAAAAAACATTGAGATTTCATGATGAAATTCCAGCAGCAACAAAAAAGAAATGAATAAATAAAAGCTCTAGTGTCTCATACCTGCATCAGAGCAGATCTGAGTGCTTAAGCCATTTCCTGAAACACCTAAATCATCCCGGTGTCAGGAGAGGTGGTGGGAGCACTCTGCAATGAAATTCCTTGCAGTGAAAAAGCTGGCAGTCACTCTGTTTGGATAAGCACACTGGGATCTGGCACAGAAAAAGAGGTGGTTGGCTCCAAAAGTAAGAGTGAACTTCATTAGATCTGATGATTAAATGTGAAATTGATGCCTTTGTCCAAATGGAAAAATCATTTAATCTGGCAGAAGTTTATTGAAGACAGATATCAGTAATCAGCCTTGGCATCTGTACATTTGTGCAGTTTGTATTCAGTGGAGAATATTTTACGATATTCCATCAGCGGCTTGTTTTGAGCATTTGCTGCACTATATGGAGCTGCAATGCAGTGGATGTACTGCATAAAGCCTACAACGGCTCTATTAGAGGAGGAGAGATGTAATGTTCTTATCATTTGCATGCTGTGTTGTTGTACTGGTTGCGAGGGAACATACAGAGATCCAATCTCACTTTATGTCATGCACAGTTTGTTTAAAAGGAGGAAATTGAGAGCAGGTTTTCCATGATCAAAGTCATCCACAAGAGCTGAATTTCGCCTCAATTTCCATGGAGTGGCTGAAAATAAATGCATGTTCACAGTCACGGTAAATTTACAAACCAGCGAGGGAAAATGACTGCACCGGCTGAGGAAAAGCTTATGGAATGAGGCGTTAAATTAAATCCATTTGGATTATTGACGTCACAGCAATGCTTTTCAACTGCATCTTAAAATGTTTGGCATATTTCATGCTGGGCCAAGAGAATGAACATGTTGGCTGAGTGCCTAGTTTTTGTTAGCGATATTAAACACATTTGGAGCACTTTCCTGAATATCTTGCATTAACACTGGGATATAAAGGATTTCAGTAACACTTCATTTTAACTCCTTCCCACTATAAACAATTAATGGATGCTTTATGACACACTGTAATGTCATTGTAATCAATTCATTTGTCAATAACTCCTCATGTGAAGATTTACAACATAATATAACATGGTTGTAATTTCAATTTATATTGTCAAATCCTAACGTAAGTTATTACAAGACACTTTTATAATATGCAATTATGAGACTATTTCTAAGTGCAGTCTGTTTGTTTTTAAACTTGGTTTCTATACAGATTAAAAAAAATGAGAAATAATGTGTTATTTAGTAAACTTCAGAGGTGATGGTAGGCAATAAAAAAAACTCTGGACAGAGCCAGGTGAGCTTCCCTCTGTTTCCAGTCTTTATGCTAAGCTAACTGTATGCCGGCTGTAGCTTTATTTTTACGGTACACACATGAGGGTGCCAATGTTCTCATTCAACAAAGAAAATGAATAAGCACATTAAAGTATTCCTTTAATAAGTATTTGAGTCCTTATGCTTACAACAACATTATAGTGTGTTATCAGTTAAATGTAAAGGGTTACCAGGATTTCCACACTGCATGCATTTTCCCATCTCTATCAATCGCTCTTTCTCATTCTCTCTCTCACACACATAAACACGGAGTATATGGTTCCTCTATTGTCTGGCATTGTTTACCACGTGGCTGTGGTTCAGCTTCTTGTCCTTATCAGTGTCGGGTCATGGTGGTATTTCCTGCCGGCAACAAGAGCAGAAGGTGGCACAGGATGAATGCTTCTTCCTGTGCTGGCACACCCAACATGTACCGACTGGCCCCAACCACTGAGCACTGCAATCAGAGGAAGTGTTAAAGGGGAGCTGGTTAAGTTGCCATCATTATGGAGCGCATGTTTATTTAATAACTCAAACTGTACATTTGTTTGCCTGAGATCAAAGATACTGTAGCTGCATGATGTTGACAAGTGGTTAGCTGAGTGCAGTTCAGTTTAGTTGCAATTCATTTCATCTTAACTGAGTTATTTAAAGGTGTGTGTGTGCATACTGGACAATATAGAATGGAGTAACAAAAAAGATGGGCAGGGGAGCCTTGAGGTGGACTTAAACCCACAGCAGTGTTGGAAAATTATGTACAGCTCATTAAGGCTGCATGCTGCCTCATTGTAAATAAGAACCTGTTCTTAAAGACCTGCCTGTAAAAATAAAGGTGAAATAAAAAAAATGTACAGGATGAGTTGTATGATTTTTTTGAAAGAGTCAATAATTTTATGAAATGAATATCCTGAAATCCCTTAAAAAGTCATTTTTATTGATGGTGGAGTAAAAAATAAAAACTACTCAAACAGCATCTGAGTTGTGAAATTTACATAAATCTATAATGATTCAGTCACTGCTGCATTCATCAGATTAAGAGAATGAGAAAATATAATCAAAACAGCAAATAACGTTGAGGTCCTTCAGATAACCACTGTTTTTATTAGTTATGTGATAAATACATAATGAAAATGCACCATGTACATGCACAAGGCACTTTGACTGGACAATATTTGATTTCAAATAAAAGGATAAATGTCAGCAAAGCAATTTATTAGTCGAACGTTGCCTATGTTTTTAAATTATGTTTTAATATCCTCCATTTATGTGCTTTCATCTTTGTGTACCAACCACTCAAGAGACCCCGCGACTCCAATGTGGTCGCTCTGAGTAGCGATGTGACATTAATATATTGTTTGGAATGTTGTTTCATCTCCATGTCGGCGCAGCCTTTCCCATGGGAAGTACACAGAAAAATCTTTGGGCTCATCAGGGGGAATCTGCAGATGTTTGTAAATACGCATGTGGCTACAGAGACCAGTGAGGACTTGCCCTTCAAACACTCTGATGTTGAATGTTTATTACAAGTGGGTTTGGCGGGGAACCATGATCACTGGGCTCGCTCACTGAACGTATTTGGAGTGCGGCCTGTTTGCATGTCATTAAAATTTTGGCTTTTCTTTGCACACACCCATCCCCTCCATCTCCGAGCTGCATCCCACAATGAGCCGACTGTTAATCAGTAGATGCTGTTTGCGTATTACAACCTCCAGTGAACCACTGACAGTTTCAGTTCTAAAGTTTGATGTTGGCCTTGCATTTACCAAGTTGAGGGCAGTATAAGCTACAGAAGTGTACCCTTATTACAGGTTATCTTATAGCAACATGTACAGTACTCATATATATATATATATATATATATATATATATATATATATATATATATATATATATATATATATATATATATGACAATCTTGGGAAAAGGAACAGGCCTTTTTCAGAGCTTTTTCACAGCAGAAATTTTGAAATTGTCATAGTGGGGAAAACACAGATATTAGTAATTAAATTAACGTCTTTGTACTATTTAAATGTCCCAGTGTCACAAAACCAGGACCCTAAAACTAAGGAAGCTAAAGGAATACAGCCATGATATTCTATCTACACCTGACCTTTTACTACTGAGACACGTCAAAGTGACTTCCGAGAAAAAAGGCCTGTTACCATTGATGAAGGAAGCATTCAGAAGTATTTATTACTGCTCAGGTTTGGTTTATAGCTAAATGTTCTCCAGCTAGTCAAAAACTTTGTCTTTTTGCGGTTTGATGCTGCTGCAATCAGTTTATGTCAGGTTTTTGTTTTATGGGGTGAAAACAGCTGAGTGGAACTGCATAGTCAGATGATAATTAACACTGTATTGATGAGTGTATTGTGAAGTAACAAACATACTTTTATTTATTAATCAGAATGCCCCCAATGGCAGTGTTATATTAATATATAAAGTATGTTATTTTATAATTATTTCCAAAGCAAAAAAATGTGAACAGGATTTTAATGGGACAGGTGGAACTGACTTTAACCATTATATGCTATAGCAGTGGTTCCCAACCTGGGGTCCAGGACCCCTCAAGAGGGTGCCAAAGATTTCAGGGGGTGGTTTCAAGGCCTTGTCTCCTTTGAGGTTGTCAAAATGTACACATATTAACTAAAATCCTATATCCCATTTTAAAGAAAAAAGTACGTAACTTTAGTAAAAGATATAACATTTTGTCCTCTTTCAGAAATAGTAAACTACTTAGTAGGCCACACCTTTGTGACCTCTCAACCTCTTAATCAGTTTTATGAATCAATTTTATGAATGAAACATGTCTGAAAAATATAAGAAAAACAAATGGAAAAAAGGTTGCGAACCACTGCGTTAGGATTATTTAAACCAAAATAGTCATAACTAGTCACATTTTATAGGCTTTGTTGTATAATTTCTGTGAAATGTAATTTAAATAACTTGTAACTATAGCGGCCAAATAAAAATATAAAAGTGCATAACATTTTTCTTCAAATGTAGCGAGGTAGAACTATAAGCATGGTATTTAATTGAAATGCTTTACTAAAGAACCTTGAAAATGTACTTACGTACAGTAATTACTTGGTACAGTTATTTCCCCCCACTGAATGTTGCTATGCTGAACAGTAAAGTAAACGTAAAGTATGAGAATGCACATGGTTTTCATTAAGGCAGGGATTGCATGCAATACGTTTTCTTTTCAGTATGCATGAAATTCTTTGATATACAGCATTCACTCACTCACAGCAGAAGACACTTTGATTGTGTTTGTGTGTAACTGTATCTTCAGCCACTTAAGGGACTTACATATTGAAGCATTTAATCAAGGACAGGGAAGCTAAATCATCCAGTCTTTGCTGAAATAGTCCATTCCCTGTAATCAAGGTTCGGTGAATTGCATGACCATCATCTTCATCATCTTCTCTCTCACCACAGAAGTGTGTGGCATTATGCTCTAAGGAAAGAGATGGGTTTCAAGCATTATCAGAACAAGAAGAAAACTGTTTCTAACCTGTTTGTTTTCTGATTGTTTCCTGTCCTCTTTTTGCTACGTTTTGGTCTTTTAGAACATGAGGGGTTGCTTCCAGGTTCACAATGTATGCCTTAAATGTTTTACACATGATACAATTTATTTTTAATCAGCTTCACAAAATACCTGAATAATACGTTTTTAGCAAGAGTTTTAGGTCCTATACAGTATGGTCAATATGCAATGCGTAAACAAGTCAACCACGTAGTGTGTACAGAGGATAAGAGTACGTCATATGACATTAGGTCTGTCACTTCATCTCCACGCATGAACCACGCAGAGAAACAGGATGTTGCCTGTAACACAGAGAGATGGAGTCACGTGATGCAGCGTTTGCTCACATGTTTGCTCCCCCCTTGCAAAATGTTTTCTTTCTAAAACCAGCTTTGGCACAGTTTTGGACACCTATCAATGGTTTGCAAGAGAACAATGGACCTAACCATGTTGTGATACCAAAGGTTGTAACCTTTGGAGCGTTTAAGATAAACTTTCCCTTCCTTCACAGGGTCTGGGAGACAAAACTTGTGAGACAAAAGCAGTGGGAGAAGACAGAGAGAGAGGGTCCAAAAACCCGGGAGTCCAGTATACTTAGGCAACTTTAAAGGGCTGTTTGTCCAGTATACTTAGGCATCTTTAAAGGGCTGTTTGAGGGTTAAGACTTGGTTTTAGGATTAGGGTTAGAATTAGGTTAGGGTTAGGGGCAAGGGCAAGGGTTAAGGTTAAGCATTTAGTTGTGATGGTTAAGGTTAGAGTAAGGGGCTAGGGAATGCATTATGTCAATGGCGGGTCCCCACAAAGATAGGGTCAGACACACTGTGTGTGTGTGTGTGTGTGTGTGTGTATGTGTGTGTTATTGTGCAAGTGTGTGCACACAAACCCACATGTTGAGTCAGTTTTCCTCAGTTCTTTCCTTTTTGGCAGAATTGGTTGCAATGTGTTTGCATTGAACTTAAAAGCAAGAGGTTGTGTTCCCGTACACGGACTGGGTTCCTGCACGTGTCTGTGGGTTTCAAAGGATTCAAATGAGTTTGTATGCATGTTATATTAGTAATAGTCCCTTATGAGTTGCAGTTGTGAGATGAATGCTCATGGTATTTTAAATAGTATGGATTTTATGGTATGGCTCTTGGAATGAGATAGATAGATGCACCGCTACAGACAAGTTTCAGGCACCAAAATGACTAGTTAGGTTTATGAAAAACATTGTGGTTTATATTAAAACACTCACAAGGAACATGCATTTCCTGGGTGAAAGTATTATGTTTTCCCCAGGAAGCGAACTCCGCTCCCTGGCTTGAAAGTAGTGTGTTGACGCCCACCCATCACCCATCACCCCGACCACCTCTCTACGCTCAATGTGGTGCGCACAGCAAAAAAAAATATCTTTTTGTAGTTTTTTTAACAGATGGTTCATCAATCCTAAATCCTTAGAAGACACTTGCATTACTGTGATACTGTCAGAGATGATGGAAACTCTCTGGAGTGGAAGTGGGATCTGAAGGATTGTAGAGACACAACCTGAGGCACATTCACCTGACAGATTGACATCCAAAAAGTGAGAAAAAACACCGTCCCAAAAAAAAAAAACCTTCATATTCCAGTTGCGTAGGCCGGTCCCTTAATCATGTGCAATGTAACTGAAGAAAGGACTGATGATGAAATAACATGATTGTTTTGTGCCGATATATTCTCACGAGCAATTTGCAAGTTGCATTACATTTCTCTCTGCTGTGCAAATACACATGCCCGAGCTTGTGGGCCTCAAGAGCAGTGTTTAAAGATGTTTTCCTTTGGCATGAGCTGTCATTGTGCATTGTTTATCCTGTAACAAAGTCTTGATTGAAAGTGGTTTACAAAGACAGATGGCGTGAGGTGGCTGACAATGATCCAGCCGCTTGCTTGCTTTTATAGCCAGTGGACCAATCATGGATTTGCATCCATGATCTTGAGTTAAGGATATGTTCAGGTAACTATTGAAAATACTAGTTTTTGCACTTCTCATATGAAATCTGAAGCTCAGAATTTCTCAACCAACCTCACACAGAAAGACAGTAGCACTGTGCAACTTAAAACAATAGTCTTCTTTCTAATTAAAATTTAACACAACAAATGAAATATACAGGAACACTCTCAAAGGCTTGAAATCAACTTATTGTAAAATATATTTAAAATCAGAGCGGAACTTCTGTATAAATATCAAATATCTTTTTTACAGGAAGAGCCATACATTCACTTTTTCTAACAACAAATCAGCCTCTTTCTAACTTTGCAATACTTGGCGTGCCTCAGCTTAGTACTAACTGATAATTCTATATTCCTGTGTGCCCTCTCCTTTTGTAAAATACCTCGAATTCGCACTCAGTGCGGGGGAGAGATCTTATAAGAAATGTGCATACAATATGTGCATGTAATTAGTGTGTGGGAGACACACTGCAGTTGTGTTTCCCCTTTTCTACCTACAGAAATGCAGAGAAAGGTGTAAAGAGTTTGACATCTTCTTTATAATGTGTTGCACACAGCCCGTGTTTGCCACTGCAGATATCTTAAGGCATGCGTCCAAAGATTTGTCATCAGGTTATTGTTTACCTTTCAAATTGACCAAAGCCGTTTACAGGAACGCCACGCACCTGCTATTGAGCATACAGTAATACCACTCAGGATGTTTGCCTGCTGCTTGTTTATCTCTGTTTGTGCAATGTGGTGGGAGGGAAAAAAATGTTCAAAGGCACAGTAACACTGAGAAACTTGTGCAGGGGTGACGCTAAAAGTAGCAGTGAAAGACACATGAAGTAACACAAAAAAAGATCATGTTGAAATAAGCCTAGGCACACAGGAGTGTTGTGTATTTCCTGTTGAAATGAAGCAGATAAAGTGAGGTTGGAAAGGAGTTGTTTGAGTGTTGTGGTCAGTGAGCAGGATGTTGTGACCCTCTGGGAGCGACTTGTGTTGAGGTCAGTGGGGAATGGCCGTTTTGGGCTCACAGCGCGGTCGGATCTCCACCTTGTTACTTGGACTCCATCTTGCAATGCTCAACGGCTGCCTAGCATGCAGGCTTGTACAAACAAATGCACACCCACTCAGAGCCAAAAGTAAAATACGGTCAGTGAAAAGCATGGTTCTTAAAGGTTTTTTAGGCCTGTATTTTTTTAGATTTTAGCAAATTGGCACCATTCAGAGTATACCAAATTAGCTATTATCAGTTTACATTTAAAATGTACCCATGTACAGCCAACTATCACCGGATTACTTTGATACTGAAGATACTGAGTCTCAGGCAAGTTAGTTTTTGAATGTGTCTTTCTCTACTATATATTTGACAAAATACAGGAGGTGTTAATAAAGCTCAGTGAGCCAGTGATGTAAGAAGGAGTAGGCATCCAGTGGGGAGAGTTATAAGCTTTGGGGTCACAGGGTCGGGACTGAAACCTGACATCACGGCTTGAGTATGCAGAACAAAAATACATGTCAGCAGAGCCCTGGCAATAGTCGGGTAATTTATGGTCACTGTAATGGACTTAACCTCCTTGTGTCTTCAGTAAGAAACAACATGAGAGATATGGAGTGACTCTTGCCACTTGTTATATCATCCTTGATTAACTGTAAGCCTGGAACCTCTCCAGAAAAGCAGATTAATTTAATTTAGCGACTTGGAATGGACACCTAAATGAGTTTAGAATGTAAAGTGTAAATTAAATATGACTAGAACCCAACAGTTTTCTGTTAAGAGTTGACAGCTCTAAATAACATCTGAAAAATGTGACTACTTTGAAGTAAATCAGGCTGTTTGCGTGATGCTTGTAGCCTATAGGTGAAACTTCTGTTTAAGAGCATGTCATTTCATGTCTTGTCAAAGTTGCTTTGCTGGTTTTCAGCCTCTCCTTAACGACATGGTTCAAGACTTCAAGAGCCACATGAGCACTGACTGAGAAGTTGGAGAAGAAAAAAAACTGTCCAACCCCTCTGAAAATTTCCTGTTTCATGAAAAGTGCATACTGTGTGAGTCATATAGGGCAACTCCTGCCTGGTGTGTTTACTCGGCTCCTTCTACTCGGAGCTGTTAAGGCGTTTCGGGGAAGCAACAGGCGGACCGAAGAAAGTCCACGGAGTCTGGATATTAACCCGGTGTCAAGGCTTCGGTTAGCCTCATTAATGAGAGAGGGGAGTGTATAGTCCGTCTCTAAATGGAGCTACTTCGGTTTTCCGCTTTTTGGTGTGGAGCGATACTCTTTGGTAGTATTCCGCTCGAGGAGGCGGGTGAGTTAAACTTTGTAGCCTACTTCGAGAAAAGTTGACAAAAGCTGTGGTTGCTGCAAGGTGAACGAAAAGCTAGCGAGCGCCACAAAGTGACAAATTGCCTTCTTTTAGGAAAATATAACAAACTCTACACATGGTTTATGCTTGTGTTTTACATAATGTTCCTGTAGTATGCTACATTATTACATCGCTTTTCATTTGCCTATATTAAGTCAAGTGAATGTAATAAAAACAGCAGAAACTCCCCGCGCGCAGGTTATTAAGCCTTAAATGCTTCATTTATTTAACAAGCTTTTATCTTTTGTGTTTTGCTAACACTGTAACTATTCCTATGTCTTCCTGAAACTTAATTTCAGTTTACTCGGCTAACTGTGAATGCTACATTAGCTTTTGGGAGAACATCCCTTGTTGTAAGTCGCAGCCTTTAAAGCTCAAATAGTGTATCTCCATCTTTGATGTGCAGCCACAATGCTAACAGGTCTAGCTGCGCCCCTGAGGAAGACAATGTTTTACCTTCATCTGTCTCAGACTTAGTCCCAGCGGCACCAAATGGCTTTGGCTGCTCCTAATCCTCTTTCCCCCTCTCTGCAATTATGTTGCCCTGGGTGACAATTACTACCATTCATCCCTTCCATAGCCCGCCTCCTGGGTTTAAATGGCATGCTCTTTGAGATGAGTTGCTCTAATGATATAATTACTCGGCTCAACCACCTTCCCACCACTCGCACTCAAGCATGGACTATCCCCTCAGTGCTGATTTACTTCAAAACACCTCACCAACCCACTAGGCATAGTTTTAAATTGCTCTGTCAAGTAGTGAAGTCTGGAGTTCAAGTGTAATATTTTGATGTTTTTGTGTGTGTGGGAGTCTCTTAGTTATAACTAGGTCAGAAAGCAATACCCATCTTGAATACCCTGCTAGCTTCCTGTGAAGGTATCAGGATGCCATGATTGACATATAGGCCTACCACTCTAGATTTGCTGCTCTTTCATGCTGCAGGTTGTACATTAGTTCTGCTGCTGCCAGCTGGATGTCCAACCCCACCCTGCAGATTGGGTGAAATAACACAGTGGGCTTTTTGTGCATGGTTAAAAGAATACAAGCACACTTGCACAGCACCTTTTCCTCAAGTTAGTGTGAAGTTTGAGGCGAATGGATAGTGAACCGACTTTTTCACCGTCTCCTGTCAAAAAGTCTGGTTTAACTTGCACTTCCCTGTTGAAAACATCTCACGTTGTGGTCATGTTAGTCTTGTCAGTGCCATCTTTAGACAACTAGCTACTGCTTCAGATGCATCACACGTTTGTTTACAATGGTTCTTACGGAGGTCATCTGTAAACCCCAGTACGAAGGTAGAAATGAACCCCCTTTCTCTTTTAAATTGTTTAAGCTGCACTTTCTGATGCAAGGAACAGGTTCAACTTCCTGTGCACGTGGAATCAGCACACAGTCAAAGTGTGGTTAGGTTGTATTACTGTAGCAGTACTGTTGCATGCTTTTTCTCTTCCTGTTTTTGTAATATGGCTATTTTACTTTCAGTTTAACTTTCAGTGTGTATTATTTTTCAACACAAACTCTTAAGAGAGTACAGTCTTCATATCTTTAACCTCATCCTCTCTGTTTACTCAATAGACTCACAGTGATTGGCCTAACGTCATCATACCACTTGAGTCCACAATGTGTGTACACTTGTACAATCTCATCATGTTCTAACAACATCATGTGAGACACATTTTTTTTCCTGACAATACTTTAACCACAGGTGCTAGATTGATTGACATTTTGGAATATCCTCTGGTAGGGTCATGTCCAACTCTGAAAGCCACAAGATTCACTTTCTACTCATACTCAATATGTGGTGGGGAGTACTCCCTTTTAGGAAAAAGAAATCGGAAAACACAGGAGAAATTATTCACCTTCCGCTCCATCTCTCCTTTCTGTGACAAATAGTGTCATGCTGCCTGGCTGAATTTGATCAATAATAGCCTCTTTATGCAAGGACAAATCATTGCAGACGGATCATTTCTGTATGAATACAAACACTTACCAACAAGTACGCACACACACACACACACTTCTTTCTCTCTCTAAACATTTATAGACACTGATACATAACGTTGTCCTCCCTGTTTTTAATATGCATGAACAGAGTTTGCACGACACCTTTCTAGGTGGGGAGCCGACTGTTTGGCTTGACAAATTAGAGACTCCTTAGTGAGGAGGTGCATCCGTGTTTCCTTTGTTTGTTGTCCTTGCCTGTCTGGCAGTTGTCTCCTCAGATAATTATCAAACCCACAGGCAGTCATCACACAATCCTGTCTGTCTCACTGATATGGGTCTGCCTGCCGGAAAAGTCAAGTCTGAACAAGACCAAAGGGGGCGGATGCTGCTGCGTGCCTCTCTTATTTTTCCGACTTTGCACGGAAATCTGTCCACCCCTCTAGGAAGAAATAGTTTGGATTTCTTGTGGTTATGTTGAATATCTGCTTCTGCTCATTGGTAAATTCCAAAATACTCTCACCCTTTAATTAGATTTGAAGTTTGTGTTGCTTTTCATGCTTATAAATAGCATGTATACTCTATATGTTTGATCATCATGCAAGTGAATAGTCTGTCATTTTAATGCTGACTTCTGCTTAGTCAACCCAATTGTACATATGAAAGTGCTTGAGTCTGTTTTATGTTTTTACAGAGTAGACTGAATCTTTTTTGTAAACCCAACTCACTGTCTTTTCTCTTCTCCTTTTCTAGAAGCCTCTATAATGAAGCCACGAAGGCTGTGCAAGTTCTGTGATGTGCGGGCCACCAGCTGCACAGGTAAAGGGAGCTGCAAGGTGGAGTGTGAAATCACATCCATCTGCCCCAATGACGATGATGTGTGTGTCAGTATCTGGTAAGTGTCCTCTAAATGCACTTTTCTCTATGAATAAAAGCCAGGGTTATGATGCAAACTGCTTTAGTATATACATTTACATACATATATTTAGTATAAGTAATACTACATGTACAAACTAGGAGGGGACTCAGAGCAGCAGGCCTCTGCCAAGCCCAAATGCCCTATCTCGCAGTATTAACGGAAGTGAAAAATAATTGGTGTATCCGCCCTGTGATTTGGATCTGCTTCACAATTTAATGGGTTCTTCCTTAGCCCATGCTACACCCTTCCACTACGTATCATCAAAATCGGGCCAGTTGTTTTTTTCCGTAATCCTGCTGACAAACAGACAAACAACAAACCAAACCGAAAAACGTAACCTCCTTGGCGGAGTTAACAAAGAAGTAGGGAAATGGATTAATTTTTTTAATCAGGTTGTTCATCATTTCCTCCCATAAGCCCTAAAATGTATTCCTTTAAATGACATTTTCCTTTGAACACGTTGTCAGTCAGCATTCGTGTGAAAACAGTTGGCTACATTATGAACGCATGTGAGCGCCTAAACATTCATTAGCATCAAATCTGACTCTGAATGTGAGAAACAGCAGGACACAGATTTGTGTTTGTCAAAAGCTTAAGGCTGTGCTGCTGTTTCTCATTATATTAGCTCAGATCATGCCTGCAACATTGCTGAGGTCAGCAGAAAGCTAAGGGCACATGCACAGCAGCCCCTCTTTAAAATTGTCCTCATTACTGCACGGCCAATGCTGCCAGAAGGGAAGCAACATTTAAATCTGAATATGTTTGCAGGTTCAGGGTTTTCCTTGTTTCCTGTTTGTAATTGCATTTCAAAATCTCGCTGTTTGTAATGGTGACCTCTGTATTGCAGTCATTTACATAATGCTGAGACTGAGGACTGCTGAAAGAGACAGATATGCCATTTACAGTTATCGCTTCATCACTGTACCGCTTAAAATTGCATAATTTGCACAGTTGCAGACCTGCCATCATTGTCTTGTTACATGATAATACACATCTCTGAAAAGGGAACTTCACTGCCAAAAGAGTAAGCCAAGATTACAAATCAAACTTAATCCAGTAAACAGCAGTATCTTTTATGTGTGGTTTCTCTTTCCAAGGAGGAAGAAAGATGACAATATCACCTTTGATACAGTTTGCCACAACCGATCTCAGACGCTGTATGGCCTGTCCCTCGAGGATTACAACAACACCAAGTGTGAGATGAAAGAAAGAAAGGACATGGGCTCGCAGTTCTTTATCTGTTCCTGCTCTGAGGATGAGTGCAATGAGCACGTCTTCTTTAACTCCTGTAAGTTAGGACAAAGTTACTTTGCCTTCTCATCCTGAATTTTCACTCTCTCTTGAGCTTAGTGAGCTTCTTCAACCAATGTATTTTTTGAGATGTGTGCCCTTTAAAACAAAACAATATGGATTTTATGAGATGCATCCATTGTGCTCTGGAAATTCTTAAAATGGGATGACAATTTTGTATTCCTAAAAATGAAAGGAATAGATCAACAAATCGAGAAATACGCTTATTAGCTTTGCTTCAGAGAGTTAGATGAGATTATTAATACTATCAAGTTTGTATGTTAAATATGGAGCTACAGCAACTTAATGTAGCATGAAGACTGAAGCATGTGAAACGGCTAGCTTTGCTCTGTCCAAGATAACAATCTGTAGCAGCAGAAGACAAGAACTCTGACTTTGTTGCAGTCAGGTTAGCTGTTTCCCCTGTTTCCAGCCTTTAAGCTAAATGGCTGCTGGCTGTAGCCATACATTGAACAGACAAACGAGAGGGGTATTGATTTTCTTATCTAAAAGTCGGCCAAAAAAAGCACAAATGTATTTCCCACAATTTTGACTCCTACTTCTTTAAGTATTTCAAAGTTACACACGTTCCTTATCAGTCCATCCCTTTTGCAGTCATTCACAGTTTACAGCATGTAAAAATGAGTTTACATCTGTGCCACATAACATTGTAATGCCATAGTCCCCGTCGGCCTTATATTATTATGCTAGTTTCTATCAGCTTGTCATGTAAAGCGTCATGAATGAATGCTAACACGTGTGCACTGTAATGCCCTCCAGATACATGATTGCAAACAGCTTTGAAGACATTAGCTTGTAGACTCCAGTTACAACACTGGCCCTGGAATCAGATGTATTTTGACGACAGCATCCAGGCAGTAATAACATGGAGATACATTTCTGAGACCTGGCTCTGCACAGAGAGACAAATTGAAAGCATCTGCTCAGTGCAAACCACGTAATGGAAATATATCTGCTTACTGTTAAGAATGTCTGTGCACTGTCTGTAACTTTCTAGTGACTTTGGACAGTGTAGTAATGAAGGAACTCCAGCTAAAAAATCACGAGGTAACAATGCCAGTAAATAATAAATGGGTGAATCTTCCTCTTCCTCTTAGCTAGTGACCAGTGACCAGTGACCCATTGTACCAAGCATTTTTTCTGATTGAGCTTTCACTTAAGGTATTTTTTACACAACTGAAGGATACATTTAGGAAAGCCATTACCTTAGTTACAGGAAACACTAAGTTGTTTCACATACCAGCTGAAATACCTCAGAGTTGCCATGGTAATGGTACACCCACAATCCCACATTGTACTGCAGCCCTGACAAGTGACCTACGGGTGTTTTTAACCATGTTAAAACCTGGTTATCTGGTTATGGCAAGAAGAATACAGAAAGAGACCTAACTTGAGAACAAGAAGCACATGTTATTGAATATATGAAATAATCTACCAGGTAAAGCTTCAAAAAGTTTAATTAGATGAGAGAATGGGTACCACTCATTACGGTCCATAAAAATATGAAGCCGGAGCTAGGAGGAGGTTAGCTTAGCTTAGCATAAAGACTGGAAAAGGGGGAAAATACCTAGCCTGACTCTGTTCAAAGGTAACAAAGTCCATCTCCGAGTACCTCAAAAGTGTGTACCTGTTTAGTCTGCACAAAAATAGAAACTTTGATGTGCCAGGCTATTTCTTGGTGGGGAGCAATGCTTTTCTGGAATCTCAGCTGACAAGACTCCTGCTGAGCTTTGTTTTGTTGCAGATTTTGTTACCATTGGATAGAGCCAGGCTAGCAGTTTCCCGCTACTTCCAGTATTTATGCTAAGCTATCTCCTGTGTCCAACTTCATATTTAACCAACAAATAGTTGACTTGTACCGATCCTTTCATGTTACTATGGGCAAGAAATCAGGGTAACACTTTACTTGAAACCCTAACCATAACCATAACTTGTCATGACAAAACCAAATGACACTTACTAAAAGAAGTGTTATGTCATAAACGTTTATGACACGTTCATGACAGTGTTCATCACGTTCATGTCACTCTTACATAGATACCTTAAAGTAAAGTGTAACCGAAAGCTTATTTTCCAAAATGTTTCCCAAAACTATTTATTTATTTAAAGAATTATTTCACTTAACAAACATTGCTTCAGAGCAAACACTTTTAGCTGAAGGAAAATCTAAAATCAAGAGAGTTTAGCCAGTTGGGCACAGCCTCCCAATCCCCCAAATTTAACATTAAGACTGTGGATGTGTAATTCACAAGTTTTGCCATTCACAGAATCTTTTCTCCAGTACATAAGGGTTTTTGGCCAAAGCTGGGAGAGTCCGGGAGGCACAGTGACAGGTTTGTTGTGAGGAATAGCTTCTCGCTCTACGAAAATAAAAACAAACTGTCTGGGGCCATGTTGAGGATTTCAGACATGTGGTTTCCTGTTTAGAAAAAAAAGAAGCAGAGGGCTTCACTGGGGTAGTCATCTAGAACCTTGCCCATTTGTTGCCCTTATTTCAACCCAACTCTGCTCATCACATCAACATTTGCCTCTAGTTTCTTTTCAGTTCTTAAGCAAAATGGGAAAAGACTTTTGCTGCTTTGAAACTTTTGCAATCACATTTACATTTACATTTGGTTTCACATTTCGCAACAAAAATGTGAAACCAAAATAACTGCTCATTTTAAAATTTTTAGGGAAGTTGTGCAGTTAAGCAACTAGACGAGACGTCGTATAAATGATTAAATTTAGAACTCATCAAACTGTGGACCAATTGGGGTTTTCTTCTTTAGTATGTTTTGTCTGGAGATATAGTTTTTATAAGTCTGTTTATGACTGCAGCTTCAAGTACTGGACTATAAACACAGCACAAGCATAAACTTTCACTGTTTGCCAAAACCGTAGCAGCTCCCAGACACACCACCACCTAAATTATAAGAATACTATAAAGAGACACAATATGTGGTTGACTGGTTTAGGGTTTGGAGCCCAGATGCTAACTTTAGCTTTCTGATGCTTATAGATATTCCACAGGGACGGCTCAGGTTCCTCTGCTGCTCTGAGGATAATACTTTACTACTAGCTAGATGCAGATACAATCTGTAGAATTGCATTCCTTTGTAATGATCATTCCATAAAATGCACAGGTGGAAAAAATACAGTGTTTTAAAATATCGTACAGAGAGAATAATAAAATCTCCCACTTTTTAATCAATACTAACATGGTTGACAAAATAATCCCCATGTAGTGTGTGTATATATGCATGCATAAATACATACATACATACATACATACATACATACATACATACATACATCAAATTAGGGCTGAACGATTTTAGGAAAAAATCTAACGGCAAATGTTTCTGCAAGATATTGAGATTTCGATTCGCAATTTTTTCCTGTGGACAATCTGTGATTTGTTACATTATTCCAGCATTTATCTTATGAAAAAACAGTAAATATAATTATGAAAAGAGAAATAAAAAATGTTAAACTAGAACAAATATTTCACATTTGATTAATCGCGGTCTTCACGATTATTTTGATTTTAAAACGATTAATCGTTTAGCCCTAATAAATATTACATGACCTTTATTAGCAGATGGAGTTTGCACAGGGGTCATGAAATTTTGATTTTTTTTTTTTTTTTAAAGAGTGTGTGTCATATATGAAGATCATTTGATATGATCAAAAGATCCAGATGAGCCACTAAACAATTTGTGGTGCGATTATTTAGTAAACTGTCTGTTTCGAAGGTCAAGAATAAAATGTTGACGTGTTGCCTATTTACACAACCAAAAATGTAAACTTATAACACATTAGTGCAGCTTACAACTCAACTATATAAATGTGGGCACCATATCAATCTTTTAGCTTTTGTTCCCTCAGACATGGATTCCCAGGTGGTGGCGGTCATCTTAGTGAGCCTTGTGCCTCTGCTGGTTATGGCTGTTGTCGTCATCACTTCTTTCTACTGTTATCGGGTCTATCGCCAGCGGCAAGCCCGCTCCAGGCGCAAGAGGGGTCTTCCTCTGGACTTCAGTGATGCTCACGCCATCATGATAGACGACGAAGGTTCCGACAGTAGCTCCACACATGCCAACAACCTCAACCACAACACAGAGCTGCTGCCCATTGAACTGGATGTTCAGGTTGGAAAAGGACGCTTTGCAGAAGTTTACAAAGCCAAGCTTAAGCAGGGCTCCTCAGTCAGCGAGGAGCAAGGATTTGAGACAGTGGCCATTAAGATTTTCCAGTACGAAGAGTACGCCTCCTGGAAGAACGAGAAAGAAATTTTCTCAGACGCTGACTTGAGACATGAAAATGTGCTTCACTTCCTGACAGCAGAGGATAGGAAGGTGCAGAGACAGTGCTGGCTGATCACAGCCTACCATCCAAGAGGAAACCTCCAAGAGTTCTTGATCCACCACATTATCAGCTGGCACGACCTGTGGCTGCTGGGCGGTTCGCTAGCATGTGGAGTGGCGCACCTTCACAGTGACCACACCCCCTGTGGTCGCTACAAGGTGCCTATTGCGCACAGGGACATTAAGAGCTCCAACATTCTTGTGAAAAACGACCTGACCTGCTGCTTGTGTGACTTTGGCCTCGCACTCCGCCTGGACAACGCTCTGTCTGTGGACGAGTTGGCCAACAGTGGGCAGGTAAAGTAAAGTATTCTGACTTAACCACTAAATTAAATTTTATCATGCACCTGAAAACACACACCGATAGGATAGGTAACGTAGTTAGCTCAGCATTGGCCATCTAACGTTAGCTTGCTTCTTGCTTTAGCTACGATCTATGGAAAGTTAACTCCGACAGTTGTTTGCTAGATGTTTTTGTATATAGCTATACATTTTTATAAGCAGCCTGGATGAACTCAGCAGGTGGTATAACACTCATTATAACTACGAGAGACTTGACTTGGGCACTAGCTCAAAGACTTGAGACGTGACTTGGACTCTAGCTAAGAGTCATGAGATGTGACTTGGACTCTAGCTCAAAGACTTGTGAACGTCTATGGCGCAGATGCACCAGACAGGCCATTACAGGCCCTGCCTAAACATTTCTTTGAAGATATTTATCAGACCTTGAACAGAGCCGTGCTATCAATCCCACTTTTCGTTTCTGATCCACATCACACAGGGACTCCATCTCTAAATATTTGGCACCCTCTGTATCTTGTCCCCAGATGGATAATGCTGATAGAAATAGTGTTGTAAGTGTTCTGAGGTGTACATTTTATGATAGTCCCCAGCAAAACAGGCTTGATTGATTCTTAATGGACTCATTACACTGATCTAATAGGCCAGAGTCATATTAGACTCTGTTATAAAAATGACTCATTATAAAAATGCCTCACCCTTAACTGCACAGCACACCTAATGCATTGTAATGCCCTTAATGCATTCGGTGGAAGCACCAGTGAACACATTTTCCAAGGTGGTAATTATGTGAAGACAAGCAACGTGTTGTTGAGCTCAGAGCTACCTTTTGTTTTTCCAATTATTTTAGAAATCAAACACGTTTTTAATCCAGATAAATGGGATGTGACAGCTTACTGCAGCGCAAAATAACTACCTGTCACTTGATTAATGCTGGTAAATAATTGTTACTGCTAAGATGGTTTATGTAGCTAGCCTCTTTCAACTAAACAACTCCTCTGTAGTATTATGGACTGTAATGATGTAGACATGTTTTTCACCCTGTTTTCCCTCAGGTGGGTACAGCCAGGTACATGGCCCCGGAGGTCTTGGAGTCTAGAATCAACCTAGAAAACATTGAGTCTTTCAAACAGGCTGATGTTTACTCCATGGCTCTTGTACTGTGGGAGATGATCTCCAGGTGTAACGCAATTGGAGGTAAGATATGATCCGACACAGAGGATTGTAGGATAAAATGCTGGTCATTGTCTCCTTTAATTCTCAATAGGAAAGCAAATGAGCATATTTCCCAAAATGTAGAACTATTCCTTTGATTCTATTCCCCTTTCCTGCCCTCAGCACCCACCTCATTGGTTTGTCTGTGTTTATGGTGATAGTATGTTTTGTGGACATCTGCCTTAAACATGATACAATAGCATTAGTCTATATCCTCAATGTTCCACTTCCGATATTGCTCCTGTGCCGCAGGAAATTCCGCCTGATGCACGTCTTTTTGGCGATGTCTGTTTCCTTCCGCTTTCTTTGTGTTGGAATTTTAAACTTTGGTGGATTTATGAGGACTATGGTTAACTGCTCCTCAGGTTGCTGCGTGGTAAATTGAAACAGCTAGCTAGAATATCTGTCCAATCTGAGTTTTCTCTCGTATGACTAAAACAACTTTTGTACGTACACAGAGCTTAGTGCCGCCCATGATGACTTTGATTGGTTTAAAGAAATGCCAATAAAACAGAACACGTTTTTTCTCTCATCCCGGAATGCTGTGTGGACTAGTCAGACCCTCCTATGCAGTGCTGTGGAGGAAGGTCTAGTAGTACGAGACTACTATAGCGTGGACACACAGTAAACATTACATGTGACCTTTAGTTAATAGTAGACATAACTTTGTCTTTCCTTTTTAAATTAGAGATTAGCCGAGTGTAAAGGAAATCAATAGAAGCACTGATTGATGAATTTCCCTTTGTGGCCCATGTGAATATCCTCAGAAATACTTTAAAAAGAAAAATTGCCTGCACAGCTCGCATGACCTCTAAGGAATATGAGCACATTGATGGCTTTACCAATTAGGAGCGCAGTGAGCAACTCCACCTCCACCAAGTTCACTTACTAGATGTGTGACACAGTGTGACAGGACTTATGTGTGTGTCTTCCACGACCCATTTATCACTGTGAGAAAAAAATATAAAAGTTTCAAGCATACAATCCATCTTGTAGAAGTCTCAAGGATCAGCTTTCCCATTACTAATGTACCGTTACTTATGTTTGTCATTCTGTTGCAAAAACAAGGCCAGGAAATGTGCAAATAATAGAAATGGGTGATTATCTAAAGGCAAACCACAGGGCAGTATTTCATGTCGTTTGTTTTCACTTCCCTTTAGTGTCTCTGTGGTCCAGTTTGTTTCTCTGACTGCTCCTATCTCCATTGTGTCAGAGCAATGATTGAAAGCCGGGTATGGGCATGAACGCTTCTACTTTGCCGTTTTCCTGTTTTGCCCCCGCAGTTACCCTTGGGGGCCCTCTTTAAAGTGTACTGCACAGCTAGGCTGCCCAAGAGTTCTCTGAAGAAAAATACTGACCAGAGTGACCCACAATCCCCTTTGCTTTTCTTTCCCAACAGCAAGAATATGTGTGCCCTTTTAAAAGAAAATAGACTATTTCCTGTTATGCAAAGAACACAGTCCCCAAGACAGGCTGTTCTTAGTATGAAGTTGTAAGTATGGGTGTCTCCTTTCATATGAAGATGTTTTGTGGCTATTGTCTCTTGAGAGTGGATCTGACAGGATACATGTTGGTAGAGATGGACTAAACAAATCCAAGCTAAGTCAGTGTGGCTTTGCTTGGTTTCCTCTTGAGGGATTTGAGGGACAACAGCTTTATTCATCTCAGTCATCTTCCTCCATTCATTTCATTTAGTTGTGAGTCTTTCATTTCCTTTTACATTTATTTAGATATCAACGGATAACACTGTACATGGCAGCAAACATTATTTTAGACCCACATTTTTCTAAATGTCCTTGCACAGAAACCTTCTTGACATTTTTTGGTCTCTTTCTTCCTACCCCTAGGCAGGTGAAGCAGCAGTTAATTACTCTCCCTCTGCACAGAAACACAGTAGACAGCCGTCTAGCTTTACTCATGCCAACACAGACAGACAAGGAGGACAGGCTGGTGCAGATTTACTGGAGGGAGGAGAAGCAGAGGGGTTCCTGTCCCACCCCTGTACAAGAATAGAGACGAAAGATAGAAAAGAGAGATTTCTGTACATCTCCATCCACTTTTCCCAGACTTGGCATGTCTCCGAGACAAGCAGAGAGCTGAAATCTGTAGTTCATTAAGGCCAAAAGCCAAGAAGAAGTTCTCATGTATGAAAGGGTTAAAATGTTGTACAGACACAGCTAGCCTTCTACCTTGATAGCCCCTGAGGAAGGTGGAAAGAATAAGTAAAATGAGAGACTAATTTGGTTTTGCTCCACTAGCAGCTAAGAAATCTCCTTGTGTCTTGTATGCTGGCAGAGATCCGGTATTGATTCTGGAATTGGAGCACCATGAGAGTAAAACTGATGTTTACAG